>JALIGW010000002.1:95787013-96277013 GCA_023053685.1 Diadophis punctatus similis
TTTATTCTTGTTACCATAGAAGGTAATGAAGAGATGGATTAAGAAAAGTCTTTCTTACACTCAGTAGATCAGAGGCAAAGGCAATACATTTTTTGTTATTTTTCTGGATTATCTGTTTTTCCATAGCTTTCAGAGTTCTAGTGTGGAGTAAAAAAATACAACACATTACAAAGAACATTATATTATAAAAAAATAGTTCACTGTTTCTCCTACTTTATAGAACGTAAGACTGTTTCTCAAGATCTGACAAATGATAGAGATGTCAAAGGAATCTATCCTGGCTTTTTTTCAAGGGTCTGCTGTGGCGTAAAATGGTAGCTCTGAAAGGCAGCTGATGTCATCCTCATACTTGGCTAAAAATAGTTGAAATGAATCAGTCCACCCCTGGGAAAGTTGTGCAAATATGACTGTATATTTAAGAAAGTGAAAGTCCAACATACTTTGAGGACACCAGTTCATAAAATCATGTCCTAGCATGGCATCAGTCATTTCTTTCAACAGCACCACCTTGTCATCCTGTTAATGTGGCTAAGCCTGCTGGCTGGAAAATTCTGGAAGCTGAAGTCCACACATCTTTCAGTTGCCAAGTTTGCAAAACACTGCTTTGAAACAAGGAAGGCTTGCAGGGGAAGAGCAAAGTATTGCCACCCTCTACCCGCCCCTAGTCCTAACCCAATGCTCCTTCAAACTAAATACTAGTCCTATGGTTGTGGCAGTTGAAAGCAAAGCTTACAAGCCTCTTTTAGCCTTTAAATCAAGGTAGGCAATCTATACTCTATACTAGGGATGTCCAATCTTGGCGACTTTAAGACTTGTGGACTTCAGCTCCCAGAATTCCTCATGAGCATGGCTGGCTGAGGTATTGTGGGAGCTGAAGTCCACAACTCCTAAAATCGCCAAGATTGGACATCCCTGGTCTACACAGTGAAGACAATCAATGTAACCTTTGCCAAACCTTGCTCTCTGGAATCCATTAAAGACTGCTGTCCAAATTTGGTAGCATAATTTGCTGACAACTGTCAGTAGTAAATTGCCATTTGGCAGGTGAACTGCTTCTTTTTGCCCTTAATTTATATTACATACCACTTTGAGTTTTTATTTTATTTTTTATTTTATTATTTCTGCCTGGTGGCCCCACTCTGTCTTATATCATGGCCTCATCAGAGATGGTTGCTCCCGGTTCAGACCAGTTCTATAGAACCGGTAGCAGGATTTCCCCCCGCTTGCCGAATCAGGAGCGATCGCCAGTTGGCCACGCCCCTGAACCGGCTCTAATGTTTTGGGCTTGTTTTTGGCTTCTGCGCACGCGCAGAAGCTGTTTTTTGCTTCTGTGCATGCACAGAAGTTTGGTTTTCAGCACTGCGCATGCGCATGCGCAAAGTGCACTCCCTCGCACGCGGCATGACCACGTGGTGCGCAATGCGCACACGCCCACGCAGTGCGGGAGGAAGCGAACCGGCGGTGAGGTAAGTTAGAACCCACCCTTGGGCCTCATGTATAGCAGTTCCTAGCCAGAAAGCATGTCAAAAGCAGCTTATGGCCATGGAACTCTAAACTGTCATGTGGAAAGCCCATCAAACAATGGAGAAATCTGAAGACTTACTGGAACAGAGACTGAGAAGCACTTACAATTTAAACACATTTTAGCTCAGAGACATAAAATCTGTTACTATTTCTTCACCTCTTTGTATTTGGTTGGCATCAGCACATAAGATAACCTAGAGAGCCCTGTTAAATTAAATGGTGACAGTTTGTGGACTTCTAGCTTACAGTTATGCTATTGATTTTCTGTTTAAATTGTTTAAATTAAAACAGAATGGCTTAACTAGCCTCTCAGAGTTTTTGGAAACGGAATGGCATATAAATCAAGGTACATAAATAACATCAAGTTGCCTAAGCATTTATACCATTTCTGAGTCCGATTCACTGATTTTTAAAAATATAGCCACAGGATTGATGAGACAAGGCCTTTTCTGTTGTGGCACCCCCACAACTGAAATAGCTTCAGAGTGAAGATATCCTTAATTTTATAAGTGCTCACTTTTCAATGAACTGGAATGAAAATTTAATTTTGGTGGATTTTCCTCAGCTATCGATCTAAATAAGGCTTTGACTATAGTCACAATTCAATATGGCTCAACAGCAGCAGGTTGGAGGAGGCAATTGAACTAGTTTAAATGAATAATCAAGTTTTGTGCTAAACAACGCACACATACACACACACACACACACACACACATATATACACACACACACATCTTGGGCTTAGCTCACTGGTTTCACTCACATAGTAACTATAGACTCAATTTTCAGAGACTTTAGTGCTGACAAAAACCACAATTATCTTATTGATAATCCAAGCAAAATAACGAAGGATGGCCTTGTGAGAAGTGCAATGCTTTTGCCAAATTGGGTCTCTCTGTCTCTGTCTCTGTCTCTGTGTCTGTCTGTCTGTCTGTCTGTCTGTCTCTCTCTCTCTCTCTCTCTCTCTCTCTCTCTTTCACACACACACACACACAAACACACACACACATACACATACAGGCTTATAGGGCTAAAAATGCAGGCAGTTACAATTATTTATACTGCTTTCACACAAAACTGGTAATTATGTGGGAACAGCATAGGAACAACACTTACTGGATCTTCCCAGAAACCACAGTTCATATGTGCAATACTTCCTCTCACCATTAAATGAGCCTCCCAAATATTTCTGAGGGAGGAGACTTGTTCTAGTTGTCCAGAATTACTCCTAGGTAAGAGTCATGGGACTGGAATTTTGCTAGAGGACTGAACCCCGTGTTACTTAAGAAGGCATGATGGCACATGCCCTCATCTAATTGTGCCTGCCAATTTAATAGGAAACATGGCAGCGGCTGCTGTTTTACAACGACAGCAAACATTCCATGAAACTCTGCCAAATAAAAAAGTAATTCTTAAAAGGCTTTGGCACTATAAGCACCTTCCCAAGGAAACAGATGCATGTAATAAAACTCTCGATTGATTCAATTTCTGTATTGCAGTGTTTTATAATAGTCCCGTATGAAATGCTTAAAAAAAATCCCTCGGTATGAAAGATCCCTTTAGACAACAGCAAAGCTAAGTACTGCAGCAGTTGACAGTTTTAACATCATTTTTGGAAGAAGAAAAAAGAAAAGAAAAGAAAAAAGAAAAGAAAAGAAAAGAAAAGGTACATTTACCCTTAAAACATAGAAAGGGACGTGTGTGTGTGTGTGTGTGTGTGTGTGTGTGTGTGTGTGTGTGTGTGTGTTACAAAAGAGAAACAACCTGAATGTAGGCTTAGATCCAGGTAGCATTAAACATTAGCACATGAAAATTAGGGTGGAAAAAAAATCTGCCTCACTGTGACTCAGTATTTGGGAGCAAAACAGGATAAAGTAAAATGAATCAAATATAAGTACAGTACAGTCTGCTAAATCAGTCTCTGAAATTTTTCAGCCCCAAGGGGCAGATCTCAAGATGGAAAAATGTTAGGAGGCTGGGAAAAGAGATTTTACTATTTCCCTGATGTAAATTGCTTACTTTGCTTCTTGTTGCTAAAATAACATAAATCCATTTGGCTGTCAGTAAATGAATCAATTAGCACTACAGCTGGCTTATGATCAACTGCAAAGGCAAACTGGAGCTTTAACTTGGCTGAAGGGTTTGCTTCTTAGTTGCAGAATTAAGATTTATATCCTTTCCCATTGTTTCAGCAAAATAAACATTTGAATTTTTAAACAGTAGTGCTCCAATAATATGGATGCAATGGAAGAAGTTTGCTATTCTGCCTGGCAAACTCATCCATTTTGCATCTTAGCCATTCTTGAGAACAGTTTGTTATCTAGAGACTATCCTGGAGTTTTCAGCATTCCCCTGGCTTTTTGCTTTCATTGTAAGAATGGTACAGCAATCGTTCTGTTGATCCTTCTTTACACGCATAACCATGGATGTTACACAAGAATTCCCAGAACCTGCAAATTTTGGTATCTGTGACAAATCTCACATGCTAGAGTATTACTTATGTGAACATTTAGCCATCAGCAGTTGGGTGAAGGCCCCGTTCATCAAGTCTTGGGATGATGCTGGATCAGGAGTAGCATCTGTTCAATTTTATTTTCACTAGATACATCATGTTAGAATTCAAAAATAGAGAGGGCATTGCCTTAAATGGGCCTCAGAGATCCAAGGGTGCTTTATGAGTGGCTGGGAACGAGAATTAGGAAAATATTTAATTATCATGTAGAAAATACTGCCTTCTCCACTTCTTCAAAAGCTGCATAGGGCTTTATCCCCTATTGCAGTGATGGCGAACCTTTTTCAGCTCGGGTGCCAAAAGGGTGTGCGTGCGTGTGCATTCCCACATTCATAATGCAACGCCCTTCCCCCACGCATGCGCACACCCCACCCCGCTGTTCCTGTGCATACGCACAACCCCCGTGCTGCCCCCCGCGCATACGCACAGGCCTCACCGAAGCCTCCGGACTTCCGGTAGGCCCGTTGTGCTGTTTTTCGCTCTCCCTAGGGTTCAGGAAAGCCTCCTGAAGCCTGGGGATAGCGAAAAATGGCCCAACAGGCCAATCGGAAGTTCAGAAATGAAACGGAAGTGGAGCTGCCCTACTACTTACCTTCAGATAGTTGCAACCAGGCCTCGCACACCTCGGATCACACCTGGGGAGAGCGAAAATGGCAGAAAAGAAGGCTGAAAATCAGCTGGCCAGCGTGTGCATGCGCGCTGGAGCTGACATAGGGCAACGCCTCACATGCCCTCAGATATGGCTCCGCATGCCACCTGTGGCATGCGTGCCATAGGTTCTCCATCACTGCCCTATTGCCTTGGGTTGCCTGCATCTCTAGCAAATGCAGCAGCAGTTATCGCCTGACCTACGGTGATATCCACTTCAGTGCCGTGGTTTCCTGTTTCCTTCTGAAGCCCTGTCTATTCTATGTTGCTTCAAAAATACAGCAACATGCAGAACTGTTTGCAACGTAACTCCACTGGAAAAGAGATAGGCATCAACTCTTTAGAAGGAAACCGAGGCAAAGGGGTCCATTTCTGCAGCCCTGTGTGGAAAAGTCCATCCATGACATAGTAAGGCCCATTTGATCATAATTGCCAGCCCTTCCCATATAATAATGGAGAACATTTGATGATTGGAACATATGGAAAAACAACTTATCTGGCATTTAAAGATCCGCTTGACCATTCTCCTGAGTCTGAAGTCCTGGACTTCAGCTTATCCCTGATAAATAAATGGGGACAAAAATAATTCCTTTAATAATACTTTCTAAGTGAAATAAGTGGCTTGAATATACATTTACTATAATCTTTGGGCCTCCCGATACATAATTCATTGTTCAGCTGCCCAAACTCTCAGTTCTAAAAGCTGCAGCTCAGTAAGGAAGTTCTTGTTTGCAGGCAGAAGGTGGAGATTTAACGCCTCACCATCTCCATGGAGGTCTTCCATGTCCGAAACCTTAAGGCAAGACACAGAGTGTCAGGTTAGAGGGGCCGATGTCTGGCATGCGACAACTTTTGAAAGTATGGGATAGAAACTGTGGAATAAAATAACTGAGCTTCCGGCAAAGCCTTCAGACTCTGTATCAAAATGCCTCTTTTAAATTGTGTCCCATCCCATCCCATGTGAAATTTAAGCCAGTGCTCTGAAGCAGCCTTCTTTCCACCTTGCCTGACCTTCCTCTGCCTTGGGGCAGTGGGACCAGTTGGGAGGTGGGCCTTCCCCTGCCCAACACAGAAGGGCCTTCATCCATTCTGAGCAAACCCCTTCCAACAACTCTGCTCAGAATCCTGGGTGTGGACTAAGTGAGACCCTTTGCGTCTATCGGCATTGAAGTTGCAACAGACGTGTCTCCCCTCTGCCTTTGGCAAACGAACGTTCCGTCCCCAAAGGGAAGTGACTTGTGGTTTCATGAGGCAACTGGCGAGATGACACTGACAGTGGCAAAAGTCCAACTCCTGATAAGGATTTCAGCAGCAGCAAGACACTCTTGGTGACGAAGGATTGCAGCATCTCTGCTTTCGGGGAGTGGAGCCCAAAATCTGTCCCCACTCCCTCCCCCTTTGTGCTTGCTCTTTCATCCGTTCCAAAGCAAGCCTGCTTCTTGGTAAGGAAAGAGTGAGGGAGCTGCAGCTCACTTCAGCAGACCGATTTGGAGATATATATATATATATTTCCAACATATGCAAGCTGACTGCCAAACCTGAATTGCCAGCAGGGAAAGGGACTAACAACTGTTTTAAGTTTCAGCCTGCCTGTGGTGCAGGTTTTTCAAGTCACACACACACCTGCCTGTCACACACACACACTTTCTCTCTCTCTCTCTTCCCTCTCTCTCACTCACTCACTCACTCTCTCCCTCATTCATACATGCTCACACACATCTAGGGATAAAGGTGCTGTCTGAGTTTCCTCCTCTGTAGGGAGCTTCATCGAGGACCTTGATTTTCCAGAGAAGATCTCCTGAGGGCCAGGTAAGTGCCAGACTGAGCAGCAGATCTTGCTGACTTGAACCCAGAGTCTCTCTGCTCCTGCTTCTCCAATGCAGTGGGGCTTGGGCACCTTTATGTAGAAGGATCCAGGAAGGGAAGCAAGTTTAAAGGTTTCAAATCATGTATTCTAAGAGCAGGGGTTGTCAACTTTTGCTGCTGATGTTGATCTTTTTAAAATAAAGCCTCCCAGAATAGCAAAAGCCAAAAGAAAACCAATGCAGGTTTTATTCTAACATCTTTGCCAGTTCAATTTTTGACAATAAGTGAAGCAATGCAGGGAAGGAGAGCAACCAGCAGAGAAAGGGAGAGGTATGGGACACACTTGTGGATGTTTTTATGAAAGTGAGGGTTTGGGTAGGGCTTGCTCCATCATGTGTGTGTTTAGTGTCTAATGTATTTTTAGGGTTGACATGAAAGGTATTAATGTGATTTTATATACTAGAAAATTTTGTACCTTTGATATTTGCAAGGCAAACAAGTTCAGAGCATTCCCACTTCAAGAAGGAAATGTCCATTTCAAAATAGGGATTTTTATTTTTAATTCAAAAATGTCAAGGGTCTTGTTTTCAACCAGTTATATTTGAGTGGTAAAATTAGAAATCTGACATTACATTGTTCCAGAATTCTATTTATTGTTGTCTATTCTCCTGGCAACTTCAGGGGAGCCCTTCATCCTGAGGAAAAGAACCAGGGGTGGGTTCTATACTTACCTTCCCTACCGGTTCGCATTGCGACGGAAGTGCACGTTTTGCACGCGTGCGTTTTGCTTTGCTCGTGCACGCATGCGTGCTTCACTTCCTGGAAATGACTCTCTGCACATGCGCAGAAGCCTTTGAGCATGCACAGATGTCTTTTTTTGCAATCTGCGGCGACCGGAGGACTGGTTCGGGAGCATGGACCGCCGGTCATCGCTGCTGGTTCGGCGAGCGGCGCCAAATTTCTGCTACCGGTTCTAAAGAACCAGTCCGAACCGGCAGCAACCCACCACTGAAAAGAACCTGTAAACTTGGTGACATCATTAGTTAAAAAGGGTTCATTTATGAGGAATCCATTGAGATGGGTGGTGAGTTAGGAAAGCAATGGGCAGGATAATCTGAATGCCTACATTTTGTAGTATAGTTTTTTGTTGGGGTACAGTTTGTCCTGACTCTGCTGACCTCCAGTTCTTCCGGATGGCTTTTTTTTTTTGTAAACAAGCTAGGGTAGTGCCATAGGGATTTTTAATCACTATGATTATATTTTTCCAACATGAAAGTAATGAAGATGCTGTGTTATGATTGTCTTTTGTTTTTAGTATATTACTGTAAGGGCTAATTTATCTTGTACACTACATGATAATTGTAAGATTGTTGGAACTTAAATCTCATATGAATCCTGCTCCATCCCTTCCACAATGCAGGAATTGTCAACCACAACTTCTTTCCAAAAGTTTCTTTGCAAAACTCAGACTTCTTTCTCTAGCTATGTAGTTGTGGCATGGCACGCATTTTACTTACGAGTAGTCACCAACCATCAAATGCCATTAAGTAAGCAAGCACCTCCATGTTGTAGGTGGTTCAAAACCTTCAGCATGCGCAAAGAACTGATTTTACTTTCCTTATCGGAGCTTTCTTGAAGAAAAGAGGGATCCCCCATAAATTGTATGGTAAGAAACGTCACGCAGTAGTAATGTGGCAGAAATGGATGTATCTCTGTAAAGCTTCTCCTAATGATAATCTGGCCAGAAGTTTGTTCTGCGAAGAGTGACAAAGCAAGAAATAAACAGAGGCTAAGAATAGCAATTGAAGCAATGAGTTACAGCCTAATCCACAGACAGTAAAATATTGTGATGATTGCTGTAAGGGGGCAGATGTTAGAGAAAGTGGCCTTATTCAGGCATGCCCAGGTCCACTTCTGATTCTGGGAAGAAGAAAAGAGAGTGCATCTCAGGACAGTTTTGCTTCCTAGGGAAATTAGAATCCTCCCATTGTTTCTGCTGAATAGGAGCTGATTAAATGCATGCCAGTCAAATGGGTTCTTTGACCAGCAATATTTGTTGAAGGCTCTTATTCCTGTCCCATGGGCAGCTTCTCCAAGCTGTGACCCAAAAGTGAATCTTAAGAAGAGAGTTACTGAGGAAAACGGAGGGCACCAGAGCAGTATACAGAGATTTCTGCAAATATAGTTGAGAGGATTCAGAATAACAGAATACAGAATAACAGAGTTGGAAGGGACCTTGGAGCTTTTCTAGTTCAATCCCCTGCTCAGGCAGGAGACCCTATACCAGTGATGGCGGACCTATGGCACGCGTGCCACAGGTGGCACGTGGAACCAAATCTGAGAGCACGTGAGATGTTACCCTATGTCAGCTCCAGTGCGCATGCGTGGGCCGGCCAGCTGATTTTTGGCCTTCTTTTCTGCCATTTTTGCTCTCCCCAGGCTTCAGGAAAGCCTCCTGAACCCTCAGGATGGCGAAAAACGGCCCAATGGTCCAACTGGAAGTTCGTTTCCAAACTTCCGGTTGGGCTGTTTTTTGCCATCCCCAGGCTTCAGGAAGCCTTCCTGAACCCTGGGGATGGCGAAAAACAGCCCAACGGGCCTACCGGAAGTCCAGAGGCTTCAGTGAGGCCTGTGCGCATGCGTGGGGGGGCAGAGTGGGGGGGTTGTGCGCATGTGCAGGGGCAGTGGGGGGGTTGTGCGCATGTGTGTGTGGGGAGAGCATTGCATTATGAATGTGGGCATGCACACACGCGCTATCACGCACGCACGCACCCTTTTGGCACCCGAGCCAAAAACGGTTCACCATCACTGCCCTATACCATTTTAGACAAATGGTTGTCCAATCTCTGCCCAAGGAGCTGCTGATACAGTTCTACAGAGGAATTACTGAGTCTGTCATCTGCACCTCTATAACTGTCTGGTTTGGTTCTGCAACCCAACAAGACAGACACAGACTTCAGAGGATAATTAGAATTGCAGAAAAAACAATTACTACCAACCTGCCTTCCATTGAGGACCTTTATACTGCACGAGTCAAAAAGAGTGTTGTGAAAATATTTACAGACACCTCACATCCTGGACACAAACTGTTTCAACTCCTACCCTCAAAACGACGCAATAGAGCACTGCACACCAGAACAACTAGATACAAGAACAGTTTCCCCCAAATGCCATCACTCTGCTAAACAAATAATTCCCTCAACACTGTCAAACTATTTACTAAGTCTGCACTACTATTAATCTTCTCATCGTTCCCATCATCCATCTCTTCCCACTAATGACTGTATGACTGTAACTTTGTTGCTTGTATCCTTACGATTTATATTGACTGGTTCCTAATATGATTTGATTGCTTATTTGTACCCGGACTATCATTAAGTGTTGTACCTTATGATTCTTGACAAACGTATCTTTTCTTTTATGTACACTGAGACCATATGCACCAAGACAAATTCCTTGTGTGTCCAATCACACTTGGCCAATAAAAAATCCTATTCTATTCTATTCTTAAAAACCTCCAGTGATGGAGCACCGACAACTTTTGGAAGCAAGTTGTTCCACTGATTAATTGTTCTGTCAGCAAATTTCTCCTTAGTTTTAGGTTACTCCTCTCCTTGGTTAGTTTCCATCCATTGCTTTTTGTCCTGCCTTTGGGTGCTTTGGAGAATAGGTTGACCCCCTTCTTCTTTGTGGCTGCCCCTTAGGTACTGGAACACTGCTATCATGTCACCCCTAGTCCTTCTTTTCATTAGACGAGACATACTTAATTCCTGTAACCATTCTTCATATATTTTATGAATCGAGGTCTTATTTCAAAATTGCCTTGCTGGGTGGATATGATAGGAGGCCAGACTGGAGCTGTAAAATTCCAGAAGACACTATCTGGCAACTCCCTAGTTATTATCCTGATTTTGACAGCCCAGATCAGTGAGTTCTAGCCGGTGCTGATTGTAGCTGTAGATACATTTCAGAGCCCTCTTCAGAGTTGCCACTAACATGTATATCTGAGAACTATATATAGTTTTCCTGATATACTCACCCTTCCTTTTCCCTTTATCATAAACTGATATAACTGTTGTTTGTAACCATGACTTTGCTAGGGCTGAAACATATTAGGGGGGAGGGAAATTAATGTATAATACTGAGAGTGTAGAGCACTTATAGGGCTGAAATCTATGGCTAGTTCCAAGCCCAAACACCTACAGCCATAGGCTATTTTCTGCAACCAATTGCAAAAATAATAGTACTCTACTGTCAGAGTTACGCAATAAATCAGAAGCTTCAGAAGATAACTGCATTTTGCTGATTCAAATAACTTCTTTATAAGTAGAATAAAACATTAACAATACCACACTTTGTTTCAGATCACATGTTGAGATGTTTTCACAGCAATCTTTAATGGTGGACTGAGTAAACCACACCCTTCTTCTTGCTAAGTTTCTGGACATGCTCAATTAACACTTCAGCCCAATTGGCTGACTCAATCACATGGCTCTCCCAGTCATGAATATTCCAACACTCCTCCCTTCATTACTGGGAGAGACACCAGACCTATTGGATTTAAACATTTCCTATAATGGACGCCACCCAATGGTTTGGTCATCATGTCTGCTAAATTATCCTCTGAAGAACAATGATGTAAACGTATCAATTTTTCTTTTACAGCTTCCCTGACATTACAATACTTAATGTCCACATGTTTACTTCTGTTCTTCACTCTGTCACCTGTTGCCATTTTTATACAAGCAGCATTATCTTCATAAACAGTTACAGCTTCATTTACATTTACATTTAAATCTTGTAACAACTGTACATACCAAACTACTTCAGAACATAACTCAGACAATGCAATAAACTCTGCTTCAGCAGTTGAAATAGCAACCGTTGTTTGTTTTCTGGACTTCCAACCAATTAAAGCCCCTCCAAACATTATTACAATTCCAGAATTAGACTTTCTGGTTTTTACATCATTTGCATAATCACTATCAACTTAACATTTCAATTTTAATTCTTCAGTGACCTGTATTTGAAGACCCAAATTCACAGTTCCCTTCAAATACCTAAGAATTCTTTTCACACCCATCCAATGCAACTTTGTAGGTGTAGCAGTAAAGCGACTTAGAATGCTCACTGCACAAGCTATGTCTGGTCTGGACCACTGTGACAGATATAACAAACTCCCTATTGCAGAGTGATATATCTCCTGATCACAGGCTTCACTTTTGTCCTCACCCAAACTATTGTAAAAATCTGTGCTCATAGGTGTAGGAGCAATATTACAATCTTTCATGTTATATTTCTCTAATAATTGTTCAATTTTTCTCCTTTGACTGAGAATATAACCCTTTTCAGTTTTTTGTATCTCTACACCGAGATAATTCTTTATTTCTCCCAAATTCTTTAATTCAAATTTCTTTTCTAACTTATTAGCAAATTCTTTAACTTGTGATGCATCCTTTGAAATGAAACAAAGATCATCCACAAATGCTAATAGTAGACAATTCCCACCTTGTAACTTTCCAGTGTATATGCAACCATCAGCTTTGCAACTCTTGAACCCAAGACCTTTCAATGCAGTATCTAAACAGATATTCCAATTTCTGGCTGACTGCTTCAGCCCATAAATAGCCTTGTTCAATTTATACACCATGTTAGGCTTTTTATTTTCATACCCTGGCGCTTGAACCATATAAATTTCTTCCTCTAATTCAGCATTGAGAAATGCAGTGGTTATATCAAAATGCCAAATTCTATGCCTGTATGCTGATGCTAATGCCAGTGCTAGTCTTATGCTCTCACCTTTTACAGTTGGCGCGAACACCTCATCATAGTGCACATTCTTTAATTGAGAAAAACCTTGTGCCACCAATCTTGCCTTATACTGTACTTCATTATTGGGTAATACCTTTTTCTTATATACCCACTTACATCCTACAGCTTTCGTACCCTGTGGCAAAGTCATAGATGTGAACACTTTATGATCTCCCATGGATTTCATCTCTTTATCCATGGCTTCCTTCCACTTTTCTTGTTCAACTTTTGGTAATGCCAATACTTCCTTATAGTTTCTTGGCTCATACCACACATTACACACTTTAACTTTACTGGCAGAATACCTGTCTGGCGGAACCCCTCTGTTCCTACGCTCTGACCTACGTGGCATTGCCTGTTCTTGTGTTTCAAGCTTTTCTGGCTTCATATCTTGTTCAGACTCTCCTCCCTGAACATTGACACCTTCAGTAAATGATTCACCATCATTAAATGAGTTATTGTCACTAAGTGGATCACCGTCGCTAAGTGGATCACCGTCACTAAGTGAGACATTTTCAGAATTTGCATCAATTCTGTTCCAATTTTGTTCTGCAAAACTAGCAGACCTTGAAATCACTATCCTTTTACTTCCATCGCTAAAGCGATACCCTTTTGAGCCTGGCTCATAGCCCACAAATCTGAGCTTTCTAGCCTTTTGTTGTCCCTTTCTTCTGATTGCCTTTGGAATATGTACCCATGCAGTACTTCCAAATATTTTTAAATGTGCTAGAGAAGGCTTTCTCCCATATAGCATTGCATATGGAGTATTATTGATGGATGAACTCCACAGCCTATTTACTAAATAATTGGCAGTCAGTATGGCTTCACCCCAATATGACCTGCTCATACCAGAATCCTCCAGTAATGAGTCTTTCATTGTTTGCAAAACACCATTCCTCCTTTCAGCCACTCCGTTCTCTCCCGGTGTGTAAGGATTTGTGCGCCTGTGTCTTATTCCCAATTGTCTCAACCATTGTTGAAAATTTGTTGACATAAATTCAGAACCTCTGTCAGTTTGCAACTGACATACCTGTTGTTTATACCTTCTCTCTACAAAACTTAACCATTGCTTAAATTGCTGTAGCACCTCTGTTTTACTCTTAAGTAAGTAGCAAAACCCAAACCTGCTGTAGTCATCCACAATGACCAGCGCATACTTTGCTCCTCCCAAACTGGCTTGCATAGGCCCAATTAAATCAGCATGCACCAGTTCTAGAGCTTTTGTGGTTTGTCTTGTGCTAAACTTGCTCACTGGGAATGCTTTGGATTTCAATGCTTTGCATACTGCACTATCCAAATATGCCTTACATCCCTTCAAATCTAATCCTTCTGCAAATTCTTTCATTTGTTGAACAACCTTAAAATTAGCATGACCAAGTCGTCTGTGCAGAAGATGAACACACGAATTGTGTTCTGCTACATTTTTAAATATCTGGGAACAATGTGGCACCTTTTCTCCCTGCAATACATAAAGATTATCCTCTTTTATGCCCTGTGCACAAACATTCCCATTTCTTTGGATGATACACTTCCCATTAACAAATATGGTTTCATAACCTTGCTTGTCTAAACTAGACACACTTAACAAATTATGCTCCATTTCAGGTACACATAACACATCAGTAAACCTGGATTCCAAATATGGAATTTGCACATCGCCTCTTCCAATGATTTTAGCCTTTTGACCATTGGCTAAGGCCACTTCTTCATTGTTTCCTGGGAAAAATCTGGAAAATAAGTCAGAATTATTAACAATTGTTTGACTAGCCCCACTGTCAATCAACCATTTGTCTCTATTGTTATTATAACAAACTTTTGCAACTGCAATCTGTCCTTGCAAATAATGTCTCTTGTCTTGCATATTTCTTCTCTGTGCACAGCTTTTCTGCAGATGATTTGTCTCTCCACAAATGAAACATGCTTTTTTATCTTGCTTGCAGAATTGTTGCTGTGTAACTTGATCTCTCCTGCCTCTGCTCTCCTCTTGTCTGCAGACACCTTGGCTGTTGCTAGAGATAGGCAGCCTGTGGAAAATTTTGCTGGAGACTTGCTGTAAGTTTCCACTGTACTCCTTGTTGGGCCCCCGCCTGTGGAATTTTCCATCAGCATGGCTGAAAAGCCTTTTCTCATATTCATTCAATAAACACGATTTCAAAGCCTCCAAATTCAAATCTGCTTCTGGCTTACTTTCAAAAATAGCTGATACAGTCTCCCAGCTCTGATCCAAACTGTTTAACACTAATAAAACTTTCTGGGACTCTGGAAACTTTACTCCACGTTGCTCCAATTCTAGAAAATTAGACTGCATTTTCATTAAATGATCTTCCATAGAATCTCCTGTCTGCAAACTCATTCTGAAAAGCTTTCTTGAAAGTTGGACCACATTACACGCAGAAACATTGACATGTACTGCTTTCAATTTCTGCCATATTTCTTTTGCAGACTTTAATTCAGCTACATTTAAGAATTGATCATCCCCCAGACTTAAAAGAAGATAAGCCATAGCTTTGTCATGAGCCTTTTGATCTGCTGCTCCAAGCACTTGTGGGGGGTCTGCTACGATGTCCCATAATTCTTTTGCTTTCAAAAAACATTCCATTTTTGCAGCCCAAATTAAATAATTTTTCTTCCCCAATTTAGGTATTGGACTGTCTTTAAATTCCATAGCAGCAGCCATCCTGCTTTATTTTTCTTCTCTGCCTGTTCCTTTAACAACACAGACAGCTTCTTATCAGCTTTAAATTACAATGCAGTTTTAACTTTACTTCTTGAGCGATTCCTGGGCCCATAACCTGTCAGAGTTACGCAATAAATCAGAAGCTTCAGAAGATAACTGCATTTTGCTGATTCAAATAACTTCTTTATAAGTAGAATAAAACATTAACAATACCACACTTTGTTTCAGATCACATGTTGAGATGTTTTCACAGCAATCTTTAATGGTGGACTGAGTAAACCACACCCTTCTTCTTGCTAAGTTTCTGGACATGCTCAATTAACACTTCAGCCCAATTGGCTGACTCAATCACATGGCTCTCCCAGTCATGAATATTCCAACATCTACACCTATTTCAGGGGAGCTGGAGGATTGCCTGGAAATTTTCAATGTGAGCCTTCCAACTTGCCTGCATTCCCCTTCAAGAGCCCTTGATTTCTTGCTTTCCCCCCAAATGCAATAAACAAAAAGATCACCTTCTGGTCTAGATAATGTTGACCTTCAGTTGTTAGAGGTAATTGTTTGGTCTGAGATTTGCTTACTTTTCAGGAAGTAATTTCACATTTTCCAAAACACTTGTGTCTATGTGGGTGCTTGAGAAGATAGACAAAGAGAGACGGAGAGATATCTCCTTATGCTGTCTCATTGGATGACCTCTCTGCCTATTACTAGAGTTAGAAGAGATATTATGCTGCCTGAACAGAACAGAATATTACAATTTAAACCAGTTGTTATGTGTTTTTGTGTGAAATCCAACAGAGCTCTTTTCCCTGTAAAGAGTCCTTAAACAAGACTCATATTGCTCATATAAGCCGTAGGGCAGAGGTCTTCAAACTTGGCAACTTTTTGACTTGTGGACTTAGTTGAAGTCCACAAGTTTTAAAGTTGCCAAGTTTGGGGACCCCTGCTGTAGGGCAACTGCAGGACAGCTGCACGCTGGAGGAAGGCTTTGGGTTGTCTAAACAATTATTTCCTGCTGTACAGGTAGTCCTTGAATTACAAACACAAGGGAGCCCAAAATTTCTGTTGGTCAGCAAGAGTTGTCAAGTGAGTTTTGCCCCATTTTACAACCTTTCTTGCCACAGTTGTTAAGTGAATCACTGCAGTTGTTAAGTTAATAACACAGTTGTTAAGTGAATCTGGCTTCCCCCTTGGCTTTGTTTGTGAGAAGGTGATCCTGGAACACTGCAACCATCATAAATACATGTCAGTTGCCAAGCGGCCAAATTTTGATCACGTGACCATGGGGATGCTGTAACAGTCAATGCCGCTGTAACTTCAAACAGCCACTAAATGAATGGTTGTAAGTCGAGGACTGTCTGTACCATGTTCCACCTCTTTCCCCAAACGGGTGATAAAAGAATGCCTGTTTACAGGATGAACTGTTTACTAGTCACCCACTAGCCTTTACTAGTCACCCACTAGCCTTAGCTATGGGAGTTCTTCCTGGTTCATCCAGGGGTGGTCTTCAAAATTTTTAGCAAGGGGTTCTCTGCCCGGCTGCTGGGTGGGCGTGACCATGGTGGGCATGGCCTAGTCAGCATCCTGCACCATGGTGGGGGGGGCATTTTTGCCCTCCCCGGGCTCCGGAGGCCGCCTGGAGGCCGGAAACAGGCCCATTTCTGGCCTTCCCAAATTTCTGGTAAGTCCATTTTTTGCCTTCCCCGAGCTTCCGTGCACGCCCTGCACTTACCTGCATCCAAAACGGGCCACGTGGGAACTCTTGGGAGGGGTGGGGTAGGCGGGGCCAGCCAGGAGTGGGATTTGGGGGTTCTCCAAACTGCACAGAATCTTAGCTAGAGGTTCTCCTGAACTCCTGTGAACCCCCAGCAGCCCACCCCTTGCTTACTTAAGCAAGTAAGCCCCTGTGGGGGCATCACACCTTGGAAAACAAGGAAGAGGATGAGTTGCAGAAAACCAGATTGTTGAGATCCCTTTATCAGCAATTTGATCTGTTCTAATTAGTCAGTTACAACCTTATTATCAAAACAAGCTTCCTTTAACCTAGTATAGTTAGTAGGAAAACTAATTTCTGCTTAACAAAAAGGGCAGAAGGCAGTCACACCATGTTTTCTTCTGGCAAAGCTAGCATTTTAATACCCCCATCTTCCTCTTTTGGTTTCTCCGGAAACCTCCTTGGAGTTACTGATTATTTTTATTATTCATTAAACAAACTTACATAGCTGCCTATCTACCAAAAGGAACTCTGGGAGGCAAATAGAATAGAAACACAATACACGAAAAACAGACTATTAAAAAAAAACAGGCCTTAATAAAACTTGCATTCATCTACAACCATTCCATGCCAGTGCCGACATCCTGTACCCAGTGCCTGAATGAAAACCCAGATCTTCACTGTTTTCCTGAAGGCCAGCAAGTTCAGAGCCATCTATATCTCCATAAGATAGGCACCATAACAGAGAAAGCATGCTTCTGAAGCCCCACTAGGCAACACTGTTTCACTGTGGGAACCCAAAACATGCCCACCCTACCAAATCAAGTAGGATGGGCTGGACAGCAATGTGTCCCCTTTCCAAACCCCTCAACTATCTCAGAAGGATATCATGATTGATGGTACTGAAAGCTGCTAAGAAATCAAGTATGGCCAGGATGGATCCACCACTCCATCCTGGCCCTAGTAGAGGTCATCCACAAGTATTATCAGTTATATCTTAATACTACTGTATATCCTGGCCTGAAACTGACTATGAAGGGTGCAGGGAATCCTCTTCTTCCGAAACATTGTGAAGATATAGGCCTTCCATCTTCTCAACTATTTTCTCGTTAAGGGCAGGAATAACACTCACTGTAAGATGGATCGTAAGGATGGATCGTAAAGATGGAGAAGTCTTCAAGGAGAAAAAAACATGCGTCCCTGGCTCAGGACTGAGTCTTAAAGAGGGGGAACTGAGGCAAAGGGGTGCTATTTATACCTTTTTCAGACTCAGTCCTGATTGGCTAAGAGCGGTGTTTTCCCATCCTTGGAGGCTAGCTCCACCTACTATGGAGAACTGGACCACCATTGTTCAGCACTCTACTCTCTGTTTTATCCCATTACTCTCCCCCAATCACTTCAGAAAGGAAAAAAATAATTTAGGACTAAGTTATGTACCATGTGTTGCATTCAAGTATGGGCCACAAAAATTGAAAGGCCACACTATCAAACGAAGAGCAATTTCAAAAGAGGGTGACTGGAAAGGAGGAAAGGCGTTCTTTAGGCCAGCCCCTTTCCAATCTATTGTTCCAGAATTCTATAAGACTTTTTCGAGACAAGCTTGACTCGCAGAAATATATGCTCATCGAGATATGTGGGCACATTGACATGCGTTCCTTGGTAAGGAGACAGAAATGGTTTGCCACTGCTTTCTAATGGGTATCTTTTGATGACCCATTGTCCCCCACAGTTCTGGATTTTCTCATTGTCTCCCATCTCAATTTCAGCCAATTTTGCTTTTGCTTAGCAGAATATTTAGTAGCATATAGCTAAGCGGATATCAACCACTGTCAGCTGTATGCTACTAAATAGAAATATATTTTTATTTTTGCTTTTATTTCAATTAAATTTCCTTAAATTTTCCACCAAATCAGCATTGTTATAAAAATGGGAAGATTGTCACCACAGGTGTAAATATTATCACTAGTATTTATTTATTTATTTATTTATTTATTTATTTATTTATTTATTTATTTATTTATTTATTTACTTACTTACTTACTTACTTACTTACTTACTTACTTACTTACTTACTTACTTATTTATTTATTTATTTATTTATTTATTTATTTTGTGAGATTTATATACCTCACAGTGCAGCACTCTCTAAGCGGTTTATACCAGTAAGCAATGTATATATTTTACATTGCCCCCAACAATCTGGGTCCTCATTTTACCTACCTCGGAAGGATGGAAGGCTGAGTCAACCTTGAGCCTGGTGAGATTTGAACCGCTGACCTGCGGATCACAGTCAGCTAAAGTGACCTGCAGTACTGCCTTTAACCGCTGTGCCACCTCGGCTCATTCAAGTATTCCAGTCTAAAGCTAGTAATCCAATCTAATACTAGATCATTAATAATCCAATCTAGCATTGCCTGGAGGAACAGTTTTTCATTGCAGGTGTGGCCCCCTTGGGACACAAGGATTTTTATGGTTGATTGGTTTTGTCTTGGCCCACAAATAATACATAATAATAGGACTAGCAGATCTGGGCTACAAAAATCAGAATGGTTTCTAGAAGTTAGCCAAAAGATACAGAAAACCTAACCCTTTGCTGCCAAAGTCAGGATTTTTGCAACCAAGAATTGATAGTCCTACCTTCTAATAGTAACACTGAAAACAACAGGCTGCTTCACTCTCCACATTCCTCCCTGTCTTTCATTGTCAACTAAGCAGATCTCTGGGCTGGATTTATGAGAAGAAGCCTTGATCATTTCCAGGCCTCTTTCTGTAGGCCACATTCAACAAATTAATATGCAGAGCCCAACTTGGCCTAGTCATATTTTTAAGTGGGGATGTGGGGTGTTGTTGGTATTGCAAAGCACCAATTCTTTACCCAGGACACAGAGGCTGCCAACAAAGCAAACAAGAGCAAGTCACAAAGCTGTGTTCCCTCAAAGACAAGATGAACTAGGTCTAGGATTATGTTTCTATTCAAAACTGGGACAGAACAACCCCAAAACAGCATCTGGTGAATGGGCCTTGTGTACTTTCCCCTTCCATCCTTAGGAGCGCCAAGGCAACTGGTTTCCGTGACAGGGAGTTGAGGATCATTGGCTGGGACTCAGAAACCAGCAAAACATTATGTAAGACCTTCAGCATTTTGATTGGCCTTTGCTTGAAAACAGAGTCGCTGCAGATGGAAGCTAAAATGGACATGTAATTCAATTGTCTTTGTCTTTGATGTGCACTTTTGTTTTTTGTTTTTTAATTGGGAATGTATCTGTTTCCTTGCAGTCTTGGGAAAAACCATGTTTAGGTCTTTGTAAGGGGAGGGCATCTCTCCAAGTGCAAATAATAGCTTCTAACAGTTTTGGGCTTCACTAAAGGGCAAAATACTAAGGTACCATCAAGCTTGCTTCAAGGTCAGCACAGCTATAGTATTTGGATGTTTTAAAATGGCAATATTTGGTTTTGTATCTTAAATGCAAAAATCATCAGATTTACTTAGACTATAGGTTTTCTTAGAGCCACATCCATGGCCATGACTTCATTATGCCACATCCCAATTTCCCTACTTCTTCTTCAAGTGGGGAGGTTATTGTATATCTGTATAGTACTGGTTGTGGAAAAAGGAGGAGGAGGGAAAGGGTTAACCTAATAGACATTATTCATAGGAAAAGGATCCTTTAGTCAAATTGGCTCCAAGTAGTTTAAAAATCCAAATAGCTTAAAAGCTTCTAAAAACATTGTCAATTCAATTAAATATTTATTAGGGTCATAGACCAGCACAAAAATTAATCATTAAAATAAAGCAAAACTGAACAGAACAAGGCATGGTAATATATTACATTTCATGGTGAAATCAATAGGTGATTAAAGCCTATCTAATTTTACAGACAGTATAACAAAATTTAGCTACATTCAAAGAAACTGAATCATAATGATCTGACAATAAGTTTTACATAAAAATGATCAGAGTTCCCCAGATATTTAATCAGGTAAGGTGTTAAGATGAGTCCGTGAGTCCCTATAGAGAGGGCAATACACAGGATATGAGCTGTAGTTTCAATGACCCCTTGTCCACAGGGGGACACTAAGTACTCAGAAGCTTTTAAGCTATTTAAGGAAAGTTATGTCCTAACATTATATCAGGTCATTTGTATAGAAGTGGGCACAGGAGGGACATCCCAGCCCTCTTTTCCTCAAAAGCCATTTCAAAGGCACCATGCGAATGGTTTCAGGATGCCACATATAGTGGGAGATTCTCAGCTCCCTGATTCTCCGTGGGCCAATGTTCTTGTATCTCCTTTTATTCAAATAGCTATTTCAATGAGAATCTGGAACTGTGATGAAACTATGTAGGAATTGTGATGCTTTGTTGGTCACAACCTCTTATCTGGTGACATTTTGAACATTTCCTGTTCTATAGATTTCTCATAGAGTTGCTTCCTGCAGAGGTTTTGGTGGAATGGGATGGGATGGGATGGGATCAGCGGTGGGTTGCTCCTGGTTCGGCCTAGTTTTTAGAACTGGTAGCACTGGCGGCGGGAGGCTCCACCCATCCACCCGGAATGCCTCTGCGCATGTGCAAGCGCACTCACGAACCGGTAGTAAAGGGTTTTAAAACCCACTACTGCATAGGATGGGATGGGCTAGACTAGACTAGACTAGACTAGAAAAAATAGACTATAGACTAGACTAGACTAGACCAGAACAGAACAGAACAGAACAGAACAGAACAGAACAGAACAGAACAGAACAGAACAGAATAGCTTTATTGGCCAAGTGTGATTGGACATACAAGGAATTTGTCTCTGTGCATGAGCTCTCAGTGTACATAAAAACAATAAAGTAATATCATAAGATGCCAACATGATAAGATAGTAGAAAAGATGAAAAGAATAATAGTAATACAGCCACACAACATGAGTAAACATCCTTATATACTGTATAAGATAGTACTGTGGTAATTAGGTATTCAGCAGAGTGATGACACAAGGGAAAAAGGAATTATAGGAGATATAAACTCCTATAGGAGTTTATATAGTGATAAACCCTTATGGTGATAGAAAATTATATTTAGAATGCATAATAGTGTTAAAATGTATTGATGTTGGTAGCCCTGCAAGGTAGTCCAGACAAAAAACGCAACCAGGAGTACTAGCTCTTTTTTTTTTAATTGTAAGGTTATATTAGCAGAATCTTGTAAGACTGAAAGTATTTCTCCCCTCCTTTCCTTTTACTCTTCAGAAAACTAGGAAGGGTCTTTTCTGAGATGCTTCCCACACCTTCCCTCCTTCTGTGGGCAGAGATATTTTGTACATGCTGGTTGTCCAGTCTGCATCTTTTCCTCCTCTCCCCCAAGGTCATTCCCACATACCAATACAGATGGGCACCTGGATGGCCAATCTCCTTCCTGGGCAGGTAGATTGCTACAATAAACGAATGATACTATATAAAGTGAAGCATGAGAGGGTGGCTGGGGAGAGCCAAAGCTTACCAGCTGGCCCTTTTCCTCCTCAAATGGTTTTTAAAGAAGTATATATTTCTCCTGGTAGAAGAATCAGTTAAAAACAAGTATAATCACAATTTCAGGTGGAAGACCCCCAAACAAGGTTGCTTTATTATGTTGCAGCTTAAAGAAGGGCAGGCACAGACACTTGCTGCTTGAGGTATTTTAGGCTAGACGGTGCTTGTAGACTAAAGCAGATTTGCACAATACACTATTATCACTGCCATCACCACCACCAATTTGTAAACTAGCATGTTATGCAAACCCAGCCACTGGGGATTATTTCTGATTCAGTCTGTTGTTCAAATCTAGGAAAATGTGTCACTTGAATTCAGATATGTATGGTTCAGGACTTATGTGTATATGAATATAGTCCATATAGCTTTGGTGTTAGGCATTATATTGGAAGGCAACACAGGATCAGTTGGAAATCCAGCCACCAGCCTCCTTCTGTAATCCCATTTAAAATTTCCCTGACAGAGATTTTAGGTGTGCAATTCTTTTAAAAATTCAGATTTGAATTTTTGAATGGTTGCTTTGGGTTTTCAAACAGCCTTCGGCAACCTTACCATGTTTCAACTTTTATAATGTTTAGTGTCCAGCAAAAAGCTCTTGTCTTAAATTTGGAATGGGTGGTTCAATGTGAAACGAGGCTGTTTCAAGCTCAGAACATTGTCAGAATGGTTAGAACTTCACTAAACGTTTTTAATAAAACCAGAATATCTCTTCCAAACTCAAAACAGGTTTGAAATGTGTTCTTTCCAAATCGAAATGTTTTGAACTGAAGATGCTTTGTGTGCCCCTGCTGTCCCATCTCTGCTCAAAAGCATTCAGGGAAGGGAAATCAACAGAGTAATTGGATAGAAAGTAGAACCAGGAAGAACCATTATCTATACTCCTTCTATGGCACCCAACATTTGTAATCTATATGTATCTATACTAGCTAGAGTGCAGCCCTGCTCTAAATTTGGCAGAAGAAGTCAGAGCTCAGCTATGTCCCCCTCTTGGGCCATCCCACATTTCAAATGAGATGTAAGTCAGGCAGATCACTTCACATGCAATAATACCAACATTTCTATGAGCATTATGCCACAAGGTGCACATATATTGGGGTCCAAGGTCAATGGCATCCATAATAAACCATGTTGTTAAATGAGATCATATGCAAGGTCATGTCATCATGCAATGTCACACTTAAGTCTTTGCTTCTTGACTTCTCATACAAATATATAAGTCAGAAGTCTTCAAACTTGGCAACTTTAAGACTTGTGGACTTCAACTCCCAGAAATTCTGGGAGTTGAAGTCCACAAGTCTTAAAGTTGCCAAGTTTGATGACCTCTGATATAAGTTGTGACATTTGTGTGATGATGTCATGCCATGTATTTTGCCATTCTTCCTGTGGGATGTGGAGTCCCTTTTAGATGGCACCAAAAGTTTCTATTGGGTTATTTTCATCATCATCTTTCTGCAAAAGGTTGGATATTGCCGAGTTAAATTCGATCTGGTAATTTAGATGGAGACAGCAGAAATCATTGATTTCTTTTTGTGGCTTTATTTTCTCTGAAAGTTTCTTTGCATTTCTGCAGTGTAATTTTGTTGGGTCTGAAATACAATAGGGAGGCAGCCATTTATAACCACTTTTGAGGATTACGTATTGAGGAAGAGAGAGAGAGAGAGAGAGATACAGCAACTGCAAACACTGAACATTTTTACCACTTCCACAGTCTTCTATTTCCCAACTGCTGTTTGTAAGCACAGACTGTTGGATAAGTTCAGTATGAAAAAAGTGAATTCCCTTTGAAATCTGGTATTTAACCATGCTGAGCATGATACAAAAAACTAGAGTATATTCCTTTCCCCCCCAAAGCAAGTATTTTTTAGTTTGGTTGGATATAATTAACCCATCCATGTAACAAGAATTGACTTCTCCTCCTGGAAGATTATGCTAATGTTAGTAGCATGTCTAATTCAGTCACAGGCAATGCTTCTAATGCAAAGCAAAAGGTCCTCCCCTTTCCGAATGGTAGACTTTACTTCCTTTTTTGGTTTTTGAATGCATACCGCCCAGAGTCCCCTGGGAGTTGGGCGGCATACAAATCTATTAAATTAAATTAAATTATTAAATTAAATACCCTCTAAACTGAAAGCTCTGATAAGTAGGGATGGGCATCTGTTGGGGGGTGTCTCAAAAAAGATTAAGAAGGTGACTGGCATGCAAATGAAGCTGTGGGTGCCCCATCACTGGAGGCTTTTAAGAAGAGACTGAACAGCCACTTATTACATACGGTCTCCTGCTCGAGCTCGGGATGACTTCCAAGCTCCCTTCCAACTCTGTTATTCTATGTTCTATGTTCGGATATGCATTTGATAGACCTTTTTGGTGCAGCTTTATGGAGAGCCAATAGCAGGGGTGAAATCCTCCCGGTTCGGGCGAGTAGGTAGCAGTTGCGGCAGCTGGTTTGGAGAACCGGTAGCGATGGCAGCGCGAGACTCTGCCCACCCGCCCCGACATAATCACTTCCTTGTTTTTTAAAAAACTTTTTAAAGCCCTTTTCCCCTGCCGGTTCGCCTAAAAGAAAGAAAGAGAGGGGGGGGAGGGAAGGGACAAAGAAAGAAAGAGAAAGAAAGAGGGAGATGTTAAAGAAGGAAAAAATCAGGACTCACTTTCCAGCCGGGAGATCGCTTGGCAAAGAAGAAAAACAAATGTTGTTGCTTTAAATCAGGAGTCTCCAAACTTAGCCGCATGGCTGGCTGAGGAATTCTGGGAGTTGAAGTCCACAAGTCTTAATGTTGCAAACTTTGGAGACTCCTGCTTTAAATTGAAAAGCCTTCGGAAGCTGCTCGGAAGGAGGTTTTTAATTGCAGAAGCGAAGTGACATTCTGGGTGAGCTGAACAACAAACTGGATAAAAGGAAGGATTCTTACATGGTTCTATGTTTTTGAAGTTTTGGGGTTTGTGCAATATGGGCTTTGTGTTTCTAAAAGGGTTTGGGTGATTCCCATTGTGGCTAAATGACTTTCGTCCTGTCTTGGGTCTTGAGTGTGGGGCTGCTTATTCTGATTCTACTACTCTGTTTTGTTATTTGCCAAATCTTGCCATGGGGAAATTTCAAAATATCCCATCTTGAATGGGTTTTCTAGGGAACTGTTTGCCTACTTGTGTGAATGGAGCCAAACATCAGGCTTTCACTTTCTATATGGTCATTATCTCATTATCTCTATCGGGCAGGAGTGTGGAATGAGCTTCAAGCAGGTTCTTTGTTAGCAGCTTGATTTTTCCTTGTTTTTCTGTGAGCCTTTTCTTATGAGTAATATTTTATTTTTTTGGGGGGGGGGTTGCTTCCCACAGGGAAAGAGAGAGAGGGGTGGAGGGAGGGAGAGAGGGAGGGAGGGAGGACCACAAACCTGGCTGGCACTAGACACAGCTTCAGAGGATGCTTTGAAACAGCACAGTAAAGGCTGGAAGGGACCTCAGAGGTCATCTAGTCCAACCCCCTGCTCCCTGGCAAAATGGACTGCTAAATTGGCTGCACCCACCCAGTCACATGACAACCTGGCCATGCCCACCTGAAGCCACACCCACCTGACCTCCAAGCCACACCCACAAAATAAGCCATGCCCACAGAACCGGTAGGGAAAAATTTCACATTTCACCCCGGCCAATAGCAAACTCATCTAGCATCATGCTTCCAATTTGAGAGCTCAGATATAGCTGCTTTCTTAAAGAATCATGGATGTATTTACAAACTAAGGTTTACTATATGCTTATTAGTCGTAAGTTAAGACATCTGAACAGCACCAACCAAGAAAAAAATATAAGAAAATTCAAACTGTTCCACCCTATTGCCTGTGCTTTCCTTTGGTCATTCTGAACTGTACTTTCCAAGCTTTATTTATTTTTTATTTATTTTTTATTTATTTTGTCAAGTACGTATTTGGTAATATACATAAGTATAACTATTTATATACATAAGATGGGTACAAATAAAAGGGAACATTTGGACAGGGACGGTAGGCATGCTAGTGCGCTTATACACGCCCCTTACTGACCTCTTAGGAATGGGGTGAGGTCAGGGGTGGGTTCCTCCTGGTTCGGACCGGTTTGCCCAAACCGGTAATGACCCGCTGGTGATGTCACGATGACATCACCGAACCGGATCGGTTGGTGCCGGTCCGTGGGCGCCACCATGGTTTTTTTGAATTTTTATTATTTTTTTAAAAAAAAATTCCTTCTGAGCATGCGCAGAAGCCGAGTTTCGGCACTGTGCATGCGTCACCATCTTTTTTTTGGCTTTGGTTTTTTGGGGGGGGATTTTTCGTTACTGCGCATGCGGGAGGCGTGCCTACGTAGCTTGGGAGGGAGCGAACCGGTAGCGAGATAAGTTGGAACCCACCCCTGGGTGAGGTCAACAGTAGACAGTCTATGGGTAAAGTTTTGTTGATTTGGGGAGGAAACCACAGAATCAGGTAGTGAGTTCCAGGCATTAACCACTCAGTGGCTGAAGTCGTATTTTCTGCAGTCGAGTTTGGAGCAGTTCACTTTAAGGTTGTATCTGTTGTGTGCTTGTGTATTGCTGTGGTTGAGCTGTAACAACTCAACATTTTCTATATTTCCCTCAACAACAGGCAAGCCTTTTCTTTGATCTGAGAAATCTCCTTTCCCAACTACTTAGTATTTAAGTGTTTTTTTAAAAATTCTATTTCTTTTTAATTTGGCTGTGTGGTCTCATGGAGAGATTGATGTGACTGACAGATAGTACTGGGAGGGAGAGAGAGAAGCTTAGTTTTAATTATTTTGCTATGTGCAGCACATACTTTTTCAAAAAGTGAAATTTCAATTTTAAAAAAAGATAACTATTAGGCAGAATCATGATACTGAAATAGTCTGAGAAGCAGCCACTTCAAAATATCAGGAGAATGAGAATAAGAAGTGGAGAGTGAATAAAGGATAATGTTATCTCTCTAACTATATCATGTAAAACATTTGGTCAAATCAACGGAAAATTTACACAGTAAAAACAGGGCACTAGCTCTTCACAGTTTACCATCAACAAACTGATTGCCCTGGAACCTTCTACCTGGAAATATTCTGTATTCCAGTATAAACCTAATAATTTTATATCTATTTTATTTTCCCAAAGAATCTTGGAGATTTAAACTTTTTGAACATGCTGAAACAATATAGGAGTTCTGACATACTTGTTCAGACAGCGTGTAAGGGAAATTATTAATAAATATCATTAATATCATTGCAATTAATAAAAAGTCTTGATTTGATTTGTTTTTTGCACAATTTGAATTGAATTGAATTTTGCACAATTCACTAAAGTTCAGTAACTAAGGTTTTTCTGGTAATATCCCTTTTAGAGATTTGTATAAACAGTATATTCTTGTAAATATAAACCTCTTTTACAACCCCTATTAATATTGTAAGAATATGTTAGGGTTATAATATGCTAATTTTAATCCTAATATCAGATTACTATATGATAAATTACATTCTAACTACTCTGCAAAATTCCTCAGAATTAATTTTAATAGATCTTTCCTGGAAGATCTGAAGGGCCAGTTTGGAGACAATTCATCCTGAAGAAAGGCTATTTGGTCATTAAGATCTTTTTTGTTTGTTTGTTTATTTGTTTAAATTTTGATGCCACCCATCTCCCCTATAAGATGACTCTGGATTGATGCTGATTTGATGGCAGATAATCAATCATAAAACCTCATTATATTTTAAATATTCACAAAGCATCAATATTACTGTTTGCACTGAGTTGTGCCTATTTTCAACATGTAATTTTTGAGAATTGAATATGGTAGCATTTGATAGATGGCACCTAAAACTAATTAGCTTTTGACTGTATCTCAGAATATGACAGACATGCAATCTTATTTAGCAGTTCACTCCATTTGATCATTGGCATAAAATGATGGATTGCATTTCACAATGGGCAGCTTGACCATTGTCAAAAGAAAACTCTCTTATTCGGTGCCTCGGTGTCAGTTTTTGATGACAAGTCCCTATGGTTTTGTAACAAGCTTTTCATAAGTAGTTTGCTCTTGCCTGCTTTCCTAGGGCTGAGATCCTAGGGCTGCTTTCTTAGGGCTGCTTTCCTATAACCTAAGATCAGCCAGCTGGCTTTGTATTTAAGGTGGGACTAGAACTCACATCACCCAGTTTTCTGGCCCAGTGCCTTAATCACTACATCAAACTGGTTCTTAGTTGCTAATAAATCTCAACATTGTGCTGCACAGAAATGGTAGTGGGATGATTGTGTATTTAAAATACAAATGAAACTTTTGGCAAAAATACCCTATTTTTCGGAGTAGAAGACGCACCGGAGTATAAGACGCATCCTAATTTTTGGGGAGGAAAATGGGGGAAAAAATCTACCTACCAGGTATTCATCTGGCTAGCGTCCTTCGTCTGGTCAGCTTCAGCACATTATTTTATCTCCTGGTTAGGGCTGAAAAAAATCATCTTCGGAGGGAGTAGCAATGAAAACAAGCCTGCAAGCCGGGAAGAGCCGGGAAGATCGTTAGCACCTCGTTAGGGCTGGGGAAAAAAGCTTCGAAAAAGCTACATTCAGAGTATAAGACGCAGCCACATTTTCAGCGTCTTTTAGGGGGGGGAGGTGCATTTTATACTCCGAAAAATACAATATTTGTTGTGTTTGAATCAAAGGGGTCAGGCAAATAGTAACTTCCGCACAGAATCTAATTCTTTGTGTTGATATGCCTTCCTAGCTCTCTGTTTGCTACCAAACGTGTACAAAGTGAAAAATGTCCGCGGAAAAGGCTATCAGAGAAGACCAGGTGGAGATTTTGGAGTACAACTTCACCAGAATCAGCAAGAACCCTGATCGTGCCACCCTTGACCTCATCGCTGCTGAGGCAGGGCTATCAGTACAAGAGGTTCTAGTGAGTAGCCATTGTCTTTAACGTCAAATACAATCATTTGCACCTTGAGGTGATCCATTCATTTCTGGACCAGCTTTCTCCCATGTACCACTTCCCAATACATTATTCCTTCTCGTCTCCTCCAAGCATTTGCTAGGGCTAAAGGGTGCCTTGCCTTCTAGAACATATGGGAGGGGGATGAGAATCAGCCTATAATCCCCTCTGTGGAATCAGAATCTTCTTACTGATGGAAGGAGACCACCTCCCCGTGGGATGTTTATGGTGGGACCAACCCTTTATGCCATTTGACTCTCCTGTTCCACAATGGATCAGGAATGGAGTGGTAGAATGCTGTTGAGGTGGTGGAATGAACCACAGCACATTTGGCTACAGATAAGAGACCTCAATCTTCTTGGGTTTTTTAAAAAAACTAATTCATCCTCTCTTAATACATAAAACAAGCAAGAGGGAATGGATTGAGGAAGCATTTTTCTCTTTGATGGAAAGCTTTCCCCCCTTTTTAGTAGGGATTCAAAAACTGTTTTCTTTTACTAATAGGTCAAAATGATAACGTCCATTCCATACCTATATTTTCCCAGATGGAATGGCCATTCTTTTTTCCTCCTTTCAAAACCTAGACTCTCTGTAGCTCACCACTCATTTTACCATTGCCTGCCAAACTCTCATTGTCTTGTGCCCAGTACAGGTAGTCCTCCTGTCAGGGTTCCAAGTAACATACCCACAGCAAACAAAACTCTGAGGCAGGTAGATTCCTCAAAGAATAACTTTATTGGCTATGTCATATTGGCACAGGCTGGTGAAAACCGACTCTGACTATTCCGTGGTTTTCACCTAATTAAAAGTAAAAAAAAATCACGTTCTCAAAACAATCAGTCACATGGTCCAATCAGGATACTGTCCAGTTGCTAGGTGAGTCCAGTCCCCTCCTTCCATGCACCTGCAGCAATGTCCTTGGTTCCCAAGCGAAAGTATTTTGTTTTGGCTACAACACTCCAACTATCCCTATTCCCCCCTCCCTGTCCCTCTTCTCCAGTGTGTCAGTGCTGAAGTCTCAAAATGGCCTCAGTCAGCCCAGCTTCAGGGTTGACACCTCCACTTACAACCATTCATTTAGTGACCATTTAAAAGTTACAACAGCACTGAAAAAAGTGACTTATGACCATTTTTCACAGTTACGACCTTTCCAGCATCCCCATAATCATGTGATCAAAATTCAGATGCTTGGCAACTGGTTCATATTTATGACTGCTGCTGTGTCCAAGGATCATGCGATCACCTTTGGTGACCTTCTGACAAAGCAAAGTCAATGGGGAAGCCAGATTCACTTAACAACCGAGTTACTAACTTAACAATTGCAGTGATTCACTTAACAACTGAGGCAAAAAGGGTCATAAAATGGGGGAAAACTCCTTACCAAATGTCTCGCTTAGCAACAGGAATATTGGGTTCAATTGTGGTTGTAGGTTGAGGACTACCTGTAGCCCACTTTCCTCTTTACTCATTGAGCAACATTCCTTTGTTTCTCCAGGAATGGTTCAAGAAGCGGCTGGGAGAGTGGAGGAAATCGGAAGGGCTTCCTTCAGAATCTAGGTCGGTCAGAGATTGACTAAAGCACACCCAATTGGAGACATCCCTGGAAAATGGACAGCATCTCAGTTATTGCTTTCTCTGTGGAATGTTACTGTCAAAAATATTTTTTCCTATTATTTAACCTACTGCTTATTTAAAATGTATATACTAGAGGTGGAAACTAAGTATATGAAATTATGCATATTGATTGTAATGCAGACGTTTATGAAACTTACAAGGAAAAAGCTACAAACTGTGCCTATTGCAAATGCAGTGATAACTTAATGGAGTGGACCTGGTTTAATATTTCTATTAACTCCAGCAAAATTAATAGGCAGGAGCAATAGACTGAAATATGCTTTTCTTGTCTACTGGACTATGAGAAATAGCTTCAGCACCAGAGTCCAGGAAAGCAATATCTAGAATCAACTGCATCCATTAACATCTTATAGAAACTAGATTTTTAAAAAAGAAGAAGTTTGGGCATGATCCATCATGTGGTGTTTGTGAAGGCCTTCATGTGTACACAAACAAGAGAACAAGCTCCATCTTGCCTGAGTCCATATTCAGCTCCTATGTACACAGAAAACTCACACAAAACATTGTGAATTCAGGGCAGACATACCAATGAACACCGTGAAACAATCTTCTGCAATCTTGAGCAATGTATAGTATCTTGAGTCCAGCTAGTGCAGCTTGGTTACTGTCAGATCATGTAAAGACCCAGCTAGCCACCTGGTGAGGTACAGGTAGTTCCTGACTTACAATCTTTCGTTTAGTGGCTGTTCAAAGTTATAAAGGCACGGGGGAAAAAGTGATTTATGACCGTTTTTCACACTTATGACTGTTGCAGCACTCTATGTTGCAGCACTTGGCAACTGGCTCATATTTATGACGGTTGCGGTGCCCCGGAGTCATGTGATCACCTTTTGTGACCTTCTGACAAACAAAGTCAAAGGGGAAGCCAGATTCACTTTGCAACCATGTTAATAACTTTAACAACTGCAGGGATTCCCTTAACAACAGTGGCAAGAAAGATCGTAAAATAGGGGAAAACCTATTTTACAACTGTCTCACTTAGCAGCAGAAATTTCAACTGTGGTTGTAAGTTGAGGACTACCTGTATACAAAAATGATAGGAATAAAAAGATGCCAGTGCACCCCTGCTTCTTTCTCCTTACCTTTCCTCTATCTCAGAGGTCTTCAAACTTGGCAACTTTAAGACTTGTGGACGTCAACTCCCAGAATTCTCCAGCCAGCTATGCTGGCTGGAGAATTCTGGGAGTTGACGTCCACAAGTCTTAAAGTTGCCAAGTTTGTGGACCCCTGCTCTATCTCATCCCCATCTTGGATTACATGGGTTGTTTACAGACTAGCCTAATCCACCAAAAGTGGTGGCTTATGCGCATAGTTCATTACATGTCAACATAATTAAATGAATACAAGAAGCATATTTCTAATAATTCTAATGCTGTACATGAAGAAGAGTATTTTTCTCTGGTTATGTTAATGCATCAACATTGTACACTGACTTGACGTGTGCGTCTGACTGTTTTCATACTCTATTATCTCTGAAAAAGCCACTTCTGAGGAAAGGCCTACGCAAAATCTATAGAGATAAGAATTTATTTCTTCATCACGGTTGCACAATGTGTTCAATTTTATGTACAGGATCTGTCGCAACCACAACTACGTGTGGCAAACCGGGCCTTTTTTCAAGTGGAGCCTGGAAGCAGGTGTCTCACGTTCTACACCTGGAAGGCCACTTCAAAGTATAGGTCAATAGATGAAGTGATCGTAGGAATTAGCCATTAATCATGCTTTATCATTCAAAGCACCAAAACAAACCAGTTAAAATAGAACCTCAAGGTTTTAGCAGTCTGTTCATCCACCTACTTACATTACTGAGTGATTGATTTCAGTGGGCAATATAATGGGGAGAAAAGGGGAAGGTAAAGCAAGAAGTGGGTGCCCAGAAAAGTATTCTGTGCTGACAGCAAATATATCATTATACTTATAATTCTCCGAGAAGTCAATGAAGTTCAAAAGCATTCAGAGGTGCACAACAGGAATTCTGATGATTTCAAACCTGGAATGTTGAAATGGGTGGAGTGAGGGTTTGACCCATCCTTCCAGCCAAAATGAGAACAATATGTAATAAATTATTTCAGCAAGTGTATTGAAGAAGGATCTAAGTTTAGAAGCACACATTTTAACTGTGAATTATTTTGGGGAAAGAATCTAAAAGGGGCAGCATTATGTCAATCAGTTATGGAAAACTAGCAAACCATGTTAACAAAGAACAGAATCAGAACAGTGCATATGGAGGTCTATAGTTCAGCAGAAGAGGTCTCTGTGTACGCCCAAAGTCTCTCAGGTTGAAAGGCTGCTGACATCTCCAAATGAATCCCTGTTTGCCATTTTGGGAAATTGCTGCTGTTTTGTTTTGTTTTGTTTTAGATAGGAAACGGCTAGATAAATCAGACTGAATTTATATGCCCACTTGCTGTTTTGCAAAAACAGGAAAAACGTGGAACTGTTTTGACGTTTCTTCACAACTGTGGGTTTTTATAAGGAGATGATGTTTTACCCACATAAAGAAATTTGTTGGGACATTATGAAACTCTTGATGAAACAATGCAATTCAGTGAAGAAACGCTCGCATTATGTCATGAGTACCTCTAATATTGCTCGCTGTCTGAATGTAATAGAGCTCAGTGGATCAAAAGTTCAGAAGTAGCCTCCTTTTAGTTGAAATCAGCTACTTGTGACCTAAAGGGCGTACCTCTGCATGTTCCCTGACACTGTCTTTGTTCAAGAACTCTTTTGACCTCCAAATCTAATCTACAGCCTGAGGATTCCTGATCTTTCACAAGACCATGTATGAGATTGTCATATACTTTCCAATTATGAATACTGTAGGTCAGACCTACTTAGGCTTTGGAGATCAGTCAAGACAGTGAGCATTTAGATATATTATTTTAAGCTAATCTTTCATAGTCAGGTGTTGGCCATATGCATTAACCTATAATTCTCATATTTTGGATATTCCCTAGAGCAGTGATGGTGAATGCGGAGCCATATTTGAGGGCACACAAGGCGTTGTCCTATGTTAGCTCCAGCGCGCATGTGCAAGCTGGCCAGCTAATTTTCGGCCTTCTTTTCGGCCATTTTCGCTCTCCTCAGGCTTCAGGAAAGCCCCCTGAACCCTGAGGACGGCGAAAAACAGCCCAATGGGCCAACCGGAAGTTCAGAAATGAACTTCCGGTTGGGCTGTTGAGCCGTTTTTCGCCATCCCCAGGGTTTAGGAAAGCCTCCTGGAGCCTGGGGACAGCAAAAAATGGCCCAATGGGCGTACCGGAAGTCCGGAGGCTTCAGTAAGGCCTGTGCACATGCACGGGGGGCATCATGGGGGGGATTGTACGCATGTGCGGGGGGCATTACAGGGGTTGTGCATATGCGCAGGGGGAAGGGCATTGCATTATGGGTGTGGGCACGCGCATGTGTGCTATCGCGCATGCAAGCACCCTTTTGGCACCTGAGCCAAAAAAGATTCGCCATCACTGGCCTAGAGAATATGAATATTATTAATAAGGCATTCCTTCATTCACATAACAAGGAACATGCACTAATAAATTCTTAGGAAGTGGTGTAATTGGGCCATAAGGTGGTATTCTTGCTTTCATCATGGCTAGTTTCTTCAGGTGAGTCAGGTAAGAGCTGGCTTTTTTCCTCCAGGCCTTGGACTTGAGTGGTGTGGGTATGTCTACTATGGGATTGGTTTTGCACATTTATGGTCTATGTACTGTATGTTCATTAGGAACATCTTTTTGAGGGATGGGAATGTTATTCTATTGGATTGGATTGTTGTTTTCAACCTTGTATGTCACCCAGATTCAGTGATTAATTGGACAATCATGAGCTGGGCCATTTATAAATAAGCTAATAAATAAATAACAATACAACCTTCAGTGCTGTTGTTTGATTTTATGGCAGGAGCTCAATAATGCATGTTTTGTTCTTCGGACATAAATACATTAGAAAGTGTCCAGAGATACTTTACAAGAAGAGTCCTCCACTCCTCTACTCGCAACAGAATACCTTACGCACAGAGGTGGGTTCCTGCTGGTGCGGTTAATAGCTGTTGTTCGGCGCAGAGCCGAAGACGCTGCTGCCGTTCACGGCACGGGAGCTTTCCTCGGGCGCTTTCCCCGCCCACATGGAAGCCGCCAATTGTGTTCTTTTGCCCTCTGCGCATTCGCAAAGCATTCTGAATGCACAGAGGGCAAAAGAACGCAATTGGCGGCTTCCATGCGGGCAAGGAAAGCGCCCGGGGAAAGCTCCCGCACCGCGAACGGCAGCAGCGTCTTCGGCTCTGTGCTGAACAACAGCTGTTAACCGCACCTGCAAAAATAGGCAGGAACCCACCTCTGCTTACGCAAGCAGTCTTGAAATCCTGGGCTTAGAAAGCTTAGAACTACGTCGCCTTCGGCACGACCTAAGCATAACTCATAAAATTATCTGCTACAATATCCTTCCTGTCAATGACTACTTCAGCTTCAACCACAACAATACACGAGCAAATAAGAGATACAAACTCAAAGTGAACCGCTCCAAACTTGACTGTAGAAAATATGACTTTAGCAACAGAGTGGTAAATGCCTGGAACTCACTACCTGACTCTGTGGTTTCATCACCACACCCCCAAAACTTTACCCTTAGACTGTCTACTGTTGACCTCACCCGATTCCTAAGAGATCAGTAAGGGGTGTGCATAAGTGCACCAGCGTGCCTACCGTTCCCGTCCTAATGTTCCCACTTATCAGTATCCATCTTATGTATATAAACAATGTTTTATCTATGTATATTACCAACATGTACTTGACAAATAAAAATTAAATAAATAAATAAATAAATAAATAAATAAATAGATAGATAGATAGATAGATAGATAGATAAGGTTAGGACTCATCCCAAGGTTCTGATTTATTGTCAGCCCTTTGAGGTTGACCAGACTTGGAACTCCAACATCACGAATGCTACTGTTGTTATTATTATAGAGTTACAATAATAGAATTTTACACCTCTGACAGTGCTTCACCCTTCTCTGCCTCTATCCTAAAAGAGAACTAGGAAGGGTCAAGCTTTCTCAAATCCCATTTCTGCCCTGACTCATTCACTGGCCATTGGCTTGGCTGCAGCTCTTCCTCCTGTTCCTCAAGGTTATTCTCACAGCCCATTACAGTTATCTTTCGCTAAGGAACTCTCTTCAGCCATGGGTTTCGTTCTCTTGAACCAACTCTATTCTTTTCTGGGAAATTTCCCAGAGGTTAGGTTTTTCCTTCGGCATATTGCTCACAGTCCTACTGAGACAAAAACCCTTATTTCTCTGCTACTGACCTGAAATCTCCTGTCCAATTGCATTAGCTGTTCATTCATTTCATATAACTTCCTAACAATTATTTCATAGTTTGGCTTCTGCATCAGTCTTGAGCCTTTGAGTGGCTGAAGATGCAAAGTTCTCCCCTCCTCATTCTGAGAGTTTACGTTCTGCAACTGTTCTTGAGAAAGTATTAGCTGTTCTGACCAGGGATGGCTTTCTCTTACGTTCCCTACTGGTTCGGAAGTGCGTGCGTTGCGTCGAAAGTGCGACCTTCACGCACGCGCATTACATTTGGGTACTGACCCTCTGCGCATGCACAGAAGCCTTTGCGTATGCACAGAGGGTTCGTTGCCAGCCGCTTTCAAGCAGTGGCGACCGGAGAACCAGTTCAGGGGCGTGGCAAGCCGACCATCACTACCGGTTCAGCAAACGGGGCCAAATTTCCACCACCGACTCGCGCGAACCGGTCCAAACCGGTAGCAACCCACCACTGATTCTGACTCAGAACTCATTTTTTTTTCTTCAAGTCTTTTGACTTGGGAGTATTGCACTGCAATCACCGGTGCTGTTCAGATTAGATTCCAGCTACTCTTTTGACTGGTGCTGCAAGACAACTATGTTTGCTTCAACCTTGCCAGCTCAGAGAATATGGAGTGTGATCTTGAATTGCTCCATGATTGCTGCTACATATATAGTCCATCTCAACATGGTTAAGGGTCATAAGATTGGGAAATTAATGCAGTTTACAATCCCGCACAACACAGCACAGAAAAATAGTGAATTGAATGCCAGGAACTCTATGCTCTATTCTTCTACAAGAATACTTATTGTGTAGGCAAATCTGCCTTTCTTTCCATTCACCAGCGCAAACCTGGAAATCATTCAAACTTGGTAATTATGAGTTCAGTATATCACAGCTACATTTCCACAGCACTTGAGAAATTGTTAATAGTGTTGCAAACACTGGGGAATGTGAGAAATGTAGATAACCAAACTCCATTCCATATATGAAAGTGATGGATGAGATGGAAAGGGGAGATATTTTTCTATACTGCTGCTGTTGCCATATCCAGAGGCAATTCAGCAAGGATGAATGAGAGGGCATCTTCATAATAATACATTCCAGGCTACAGGGTAACATTACCAGCATGCTAAATCACTATTCCAAACCAGGAGATTGCAGGGAGAGAGAATATGAAATGTCCAACCTGCTTTGTGCCTTCCAGATTGGGGTGTGTAGGTGTGGGTGTGGGGGGTGTAATTGCCTAATAAGCACTTGAGAGTGATGAAGGCAAGGACTTTCCAAAGGTTGTGTATTATTTCAATTGCATCATACGGATGTAACACAGATACCGGGCACTTCATGCGCCTTCTGTAGTAAGATTATAGGTATGCACTCTTAATCCTATGAATGCAAATAATATTAAATATAACGTGTTACTGGCGAAGAAAATCAACAATTTGGATTGTCAAGTTCAGTAACAATAAAATCATGTGGAAAATGGCAGAGCACCATTAAGAACTGTGGAGATGCCTAGAATCTTTCGGTTCTACACAAGAGACCGTTTTGCTTCTTCAGTGCACATGTTTAGTAACAGCCCTCTCTTTGTAAGGAGGAAACAGAATCACACACATTTACAATTATTTTATTGGCTTATGGTTTATACCAGGGGTCGGCAACCTTAAACACTCAAAAAGCCATTTGGACCCGTTTCCCAGAGAAAACAAAACACTGGGACTCTGGAGCCACAAAACCTGGGTGGGCGTGGCCAACTCTATGTCACTCACTCCAACCAAGTCACATGACCCCCTCCAGCCATGCCTACCCAGGTTTTGTTGCTGCTTTCTTTTCTATGGGAAACAGGTATATCTCTTTTCCCTCTCTTTCTCTCCATCTCTCTTTCTCCCTCTCCCATCTCTCTCCCCACCTCTCTCTCTCCCTTCCTCCCATCTTTCTCTCTCCCTCTCCCATTCTCCTTCTCCCTCCCTCTCTTATTGCTCATCTCTCTTTCTCCAGTCTCTCTCTTTCTCCCATCTCTCTCCCCTTCTCCCTCTCTCTGCTGAAGAACGATCGCCACCCCCGGCAGAGGCTTCCCTTCGGGCGACCTTCCTCCCCCTCTTGTGACTCCCTGGCTGGCTGTGGTGGGGCTAGGAGGGTGCGCACGTGTGGGGAGACCCTCCTCAAGCGAGCACCAAAATGCAGGAAAGGCACGCGGAGGCTGGCTGGCTGCTCGCTTAAGGAGGGTCTTTGGATGCGGCTTCTCTCCTGTCCTAAGGATCCAGCCGTTGCCTTGCCATGTCCCCCCCGGCAGCTCTTTGGCCAAGCGGGGAGGGCGTAAGCTCCAGCCCGGCCGCTTCTCCATTCCTGCCGTCACCCTTACCTTCTCAGGTCAGAGGAGGGTGAGGGGCGGGGCTAGCCAGTGATGGGACAGGGAGCCACAGGATAGGGCCCAAAGAGCCGCATGCGGCTCCAGAGCCACGGGTTGCCGACCCCTGGTTTATACAATGAGAGCCAATTCAGGGTTGTGGTCAAAACATCAGGGTAGAAATCAGGAGACTGTGAGTTCTAGTTCTAGCCTTAGGCACAAAGCCAGCTGGGTAACCTTGGGCCAGTCACTTTATGTCCTCCCTAGGAAGGAGGCAATGGCAAAACACTCCTGAAACACCTTGCCAAGAAAATTGCAGGGACTTGTCTAGATGGTCTCTGAGAATCAGACATATTTTAACAGAAGAAAAAAGAAGTATACCATACTTCTGAACTAAATCTTACCACTTTTTTCATCCTCATGGTGAATTATATTGCTGATACTTTCAGGAGCTAGTGCTATCCAGATCCATTCAATTGTGAATGTTGCTGCATTGGTTGAAAACTATCTCTAGATCAGGAGTCTCCAACCTTGGCAACTTTAAGCCTGGAGGACTTCAACTCCCAGAATTCCCCAGCCAGCTTTGCTGGAAGTTGAAGCCCGCCAGGCTTAAAGTTGCCAAGGTTGGAGACCCCTGCTCTAGATGTCTCCAGAATAGGCACCCACCCTTATTTCTTGAGGAGCAGAAAATGTTAGTTCCACACAAGCCCAAAGCAAAGGCAAGCTTTTTGGAGTTTCTGGCACGGGCTCTAGATATCTGGGTTTAACTTTTTATTATACAGTTTCATTATTTCTGTTCTAAGGATATTAACATTTTATTTATGTACTGTTCTATAGCATTATTTTTAATTCTGTTTTTCTTTTATTGTTGCTTTGCTTTTTGCTGTATATTGATTTTTATCTAGACTTAAATTCTATTGTTAGCTGTGGGATGACATTGAATCAGGAGAAAATACAAAGCAAACATTAATATTTAAAAGCCAGGCTCCTGTTTAAACATGAATAATTGTGCTGTTAGTTCAGCTGACATTACCTTTTCAGATGTTATTAAGCACTTGTGGAAGTCAAAACACAACAGTACAAGAAGTAGACAAAGCCTGCCACTATAGTTCCTTTAATTTATTGAAAATGCCACGTAGAGTTAGATGTGGGTGATCAGTGTGATCAACGAGTAATTGGTTGTGCTAAGGTCTTGATTCTTTCTGTACAAAATGCTTTCTTAGCAGACTCCTTGACAATAAAGGCATCTGGATTGAACTGCACGAGATTGGTTGGGGCCCTGACAAAAGAAATATGAAAAGAGTGGTTAGCCGCAATGCTGCTCCTTTTTATAAAGCTCTCTGCAAGATTAACAAAGAAATCCAACCCCAGAGTTTCACATGCTGGATTGGGGGGAAAAATAACACTACTAAGATCTCCCCTGTTTCCTTGTCAGAGAATTGCTCTGTCAGTAGGATAATAAACCTCTCTGCATTGGTTCTAAATTTCTGTTAACCAGCCGACAAAACATATGTTATGCTTTCACGATACCAATCTTTTTGCACTTGTGTCCTGATGTTGTATGTAAGTCAAGAGGTTTGTGCTGTCATAGGTCATAACATATGTTTTGTTACTAGTTTGTTTCTTGTCCCTATTATCAAGATACCACTGTGATAACACCAGTGTTTTCTGCTGTTTTTTAAAAATCCCATTGGCCTCAGCAGAAGAAAAAATAGCAGAAAAAAAAATTTGATAGTCTGCGATAGAACAGTGAAAAAGTAGTCTGTCTCTCCGTCTCTATATGCAGTGAAGTGAATATCTTTCCATCAACAATCCAATTCAGGAGGGCTCTTTGCTCTCAGCAAACTCAATGGTTCCCACTGAGGTCATTGGGATGAATGTTATTGAGTCACCTGCCAAGCAAATAACTGGAGAGAATAGAGTTTGCAAAAAGATACGGTACATCTAGCACAGGCAGTTATGGATGAGATACCAAAAAAAAAAAGGCACTTTGGGAATTTATGAAAGGTGAGCAATGGCACCAATTGCCATGGGCTCCATATATAGAGAGAGGTCCATTTCAAAGGATTGTCGAGTTCTTCAAATGAAGGAAATATACAAATATATTTTCACAACTTTCCTCACACATTCTTCTTTACTAATTTTAGTGGACAAAAACAACGGAAAGAAGAAGACACTGGCATGAGATGCAGTGCCTGCTCAGAGGATCCTTCTGCCCGTAGGTCTCTCAGAGCCTTCAAAAGTTATCTACAGGCCAAGATCATTTCCCTCAGTTGGAGAGTTGGTGAGACCATCAACAGAGCCATCAGTTCATCTGGGAAACCCCACCTGTTGGGAGGATGAGAGAGTTCCGTGAGTCGAGGAGAGGCTACTGCCTGCTTGGCTGCCGCTGAGACAGGCCACTCAGGGGAGCGATCCATGGCACTTTCACAAGGGATTGGTTTTGGTTTAGCTAGATCAAGTATCCTTGGACTTGGGACTGCTTGCAGAGCAGTCAGGGGTATCTGCAGAAGAACAGAAGTGCTGATTTTTGAACATGGGATTTATTCCAGGACATTTCTGAAAAATCTAAGATACAAGATAAATACATCCCCAAAGGATTAGGAGCTACGGACTCTCCCCTTCCCTCAATAATCTTTGAAATCAAAGTAGAGGCAAAGCTACAGACAAACCTTCTGGCGGGATTCTGAAGGTAGCAGAATGAGTGTGACAGGTCCCAATTATAGCTGAATATGGGATTCTGTCAACCCCTGAGATGAATAAGATCACTTCAGAAGGATCTGCTGACTCTCCAAAGAGAAATCTTCTTAAGTCACCTTCCGCAGAGGAAGGAATTAAGTCAAGACTGCCTAGGTAACAGGGTGGAAGACCTTGGTGGTGATCCATCTTATGGGCATGGCAGGAGAATAACAGAGTTGGGAGGGACCTTGGAGATCTTCTAGCCCAACCCCCTGCTCAAGCAGGAGATCCTATATCTGTCAAACACCGGGGAAATCAGGAGATTCAGGCAGTTCAAATGAGTATAAAGATTTATTGCAAGCTTAAGTTCTCTACAAGAATCTGAACTACTAACGGTCAAGGGAAATTAGCGGGAGTTAAGGACAGAAAGGAATTCAAGGTAAGCTGGACTTAGATCTCTTGCGGCTGTGCAGTGACTTGTGACTTATGACAGGTTTGACCCTTCCCTCAGGCTCAGCCTGGCCATCTCCTACAATATCATTTCCAGACAAATGGTATAGGGTCCCATTTATAAAAAGTGCTCACTTGGATGCTGCTTATTGAGCATTTACAGGAGCAGCAGTAATCAGGGGAGGGTGCCAGTAGCATGAGAAACACCACTCAGAGGTGATCTGAATAGGAAGGCATTGACAATGACACTGAACTGGGCAGGGAGGGAGGAGGAACTGGTTGTGTAGCTACTTCTTACCTTCTATAGTGGCAGCAGCCAGTGAGAAGTGAGAAAGAACAGAGGATTTGGTCAGACATAGGATGGCTAAAAATTTTGGCCATTATATTGAGGTATATTATATTGAGGTTTTTAACAAATTTATCCTATGCATACAATGATAAAACATTCATCCCTGGCTTACTTCAATTTTAAAGGTGTCAAGCTTCACACTTGAACTCAGCAGTAAATCATAGCTCTTTAGATACTTTTGAGCCTTTATGCAGCTCTTGGATTGACTTGATAGAAGATTGCCAGGCACAATTCAGCTAAATTAGAATATTTTATTGCAGACAAGAATAAGCCTTAGACAAAATAGATTGCCTACTACAGTACCAAGAAACAGAAATCAGGGCCTTTATATATGATATGTATGATCAGATCAGATCTATGCTCTGATCTTTAAATAGTGCTTCCGTTCAACAAATACTACCAAGTCTCTTGATGGCTTGGGAAGTTGTTGAGACCTATTTACATAATGGTTCTTTCCAGCTGGATAATTGCTTGATCCTACTTGCAATCTTATCCCTTATATCAACACAGAAGTATCAAAGTAAAAAAAAATTACTTGGCGGATTGGAACCTCCATGCTTGTACTTTCATAGAACTGAATTTGTTTCCTAACTACTGGCTGGGCAAGTTGATGTAATCTTGGGGTAGCCTCAGCTGTTCTTGCAGCCTTTGAAATCTCTTTTTCAGACTAGATAGGAAAAATAAAGCAACAATAAAGCAAATTTGATTACAAAACCAGCCAGCCAGCCAGCCAGCCAGCCAACCAACCAACCAACCAACCAACCAACCAACCAAAAGAAATATGGTCAGATGCCAAGAAAAACACATTTATTTCTCCCTCAGTAATATTTCCCAAGGATCCTTTGGAAGAGGAAAGAGCAGGATATATACTTATTTAGTTTCAACTCAAGCGGATGCATCTTTAATCTATACACAGTAGACCAGAAAGGACCTGTATAGAGAAAGGCCGCACCAATAGTTATGATACACAAGAAAATCTGCTTATTTGCTCACTCCAATTTCGGGAAGGCATATGGCAATATATTCTTATCAGAGATAGCATTTCCTCTTGAGTACATGAGGAGATAAACTCTCATGCTCATATAAGGGTTCAGGTAAGTCCATCCCAGGAGTGGGCTTCAAAAATTTTAGCAACGGGTTCTCTGCCTGGTTGCTGGGTGGGCGTGGCCACTGTGGGAGTGGCCTAGACGGCCTCCTGCACCATAGTGGGTGGGGGGCATTTTCGTCTTCCCCAGGCTCCATAGGCTTTCCTCGAGCCTCTGAGAAGGCGAAAACTGCCTCCTTCCGGGAGGCCCGTTTTTCCACGTTTCTCCGAGCCTCCGCGTGGGCCCTCCACTTACCTCGCATCCAAAACAGGCTGTGTGGAGACTCCTGGGAGGGGCGGGGTGGGGTGGGTGGGGTGGGCGGAGCCAACCAGGGATGGGATTTGGAGGTTCTCCAAACCGGCCATAACGTTAGCTACGGGTTCTCCCGAACCCAGGCAAACCTGTAGCAGCCCACCCTTAGTCCATCCTCAGGAACCTAGACTTTGAAAGCCAGATGTCAAAACTGTACAGTTCTGTTTCATTGCCCCAGCTCTGAAAATGGAAATTTACAGCTCAGCAAATTTTTATTTTACCTCAAGGGCTGCTCATCTGACACACGGCCCATCTGGAAAACACATAATGATAACGTGCAGCCCAAAACCAGAAGATCATAGACAAATATAACTACATATTTGATATAAATGTATTTCCCAGAGTAATAATTGTGTCAGAATTCTGGGGCAAAGATTGCCTTCAGTTTTCTTCCCTCCTCTCTCCCAACTTTATGATCAGTTTTGCAATTCAGAGTTATGTGATTTGGGCAGAAAAGCAAATTACAATTGTAACTGGTTCTGCAGTGTAGAATCTAAAGTGCTGCATATCCTCAAGAGGAAGGGAGAGGCAGAGAGAAGCCATTTTAAAGAGCAAATTTTTCCCAGCCTTAGCAATAGGTCAAAGTTTGTAGGTCTATGAGCAATAGCTTCTTTCTTCAATGCCATGGACAGGGGTAAAAAGAGCTGCCTTTGCCACTGAAGGCCAAATCTGATTCTAGGCTCGTGCCTCGACATCCATATTTGTATACTACAAAGTCCACACCACTGGTATTACAAAATCCATGTTGTGTGGCTTTCACGCCCTTGGTGCTTCAGGCATTGCCAACTCTCAACACAACAGAAAATGTTTCTTCTCAGCTCTCTTTTTCTCATTATGTCCTTTCCTCCCCCCCAAGGAAAGCAAAATGGCCCAGCAATGTGCTTTCCTGTCATTTCTGACACCCAGTTCAAAGAAACCATCCATCCAGAGCATCTTTCTTGCCACACCTCCAGGATAAAGCAGCAAGTGTGTATGTGTGTGTGGTGGGAGTGTGGGGTGGGGGAATTGAAGTGGTTGGAGGCTGCTCTGCGGGAAATAGAGGTGCAAGGAAGGCAGTAGAGAGTGCAAAGGATTCCCTACATTTTTCTCCTCTCCAGCAAGTATGGAAGTTTGATGGAGAAAAAGCAGACAATAATTCTGGGGAACTCCATCCTCATATCTTCTGTAAGATCACTCTTCCTACCAGAGTCTAACAAGAAAATTTTTTTTGGGTGGACTGGGAACTTCTGGTCTCTTTGGTAACCCAAGCAGAAATTGCAATGAACAGGGATGGTTTTGTAGCTGGCTAAATGGGGCTGTATTTGGCTGACATCCCTGAAGATCCTCCTTTCTCCTTGCAAACCAGAATAACTGCATAGGAAGTTTTATTGAATTTTCCACCAGGTAAAAAAAAAATTGCCCGCTAGATCAGGGGTCTCCAACCTTGGAGTTGTGGACCAACTCCCAGAATACCTCAGCCAGCGCATACTGGCTGAGGAATTCTGGGAGTTGAAGTCCACAAGTCATAAAGTTGCCAAGGTTGGAGACCCCTGCACTAGATCCAGCTTTTATCCTGGCACTGAAATGGAAACTTGGTTGTGAGGACAGCCTCACAACAAATGGTTAGCAGGTTGCCTCATACCAGGGCAAAAAGGGAGGGTGCGATCTCGGCATGCTTGCAACAGAAAGGATGGAAGTTGGATAATCCATTGATTTTTTTTTTACGCAAGTGTTTATAAATAAAAATCCATCTCTAGCTAAAGCAGTATCAGGCAAGTGCAATAAACATTACCTAATAGTCCAACTGACAGGATGCTAGTCATTATATTACAGAATAGGCAATGAGTCAGTGAACAAAAAGAGGGAGTTTTTATGAACATTCTGTTCAAGACAGGTCATATAACCTTGTTTGCTGCTGAAGAACTACTGGTGAGCAATCAGCTGAAAACAGACTTAAAAAGGAAGTTCCATACAACATTTAACACAACAACACATCATTATGAGTGTTAGTGCAGTAAAGGGGAAGGAATACACAATTTTGAAACATAATGGCGGTGAGGTAGATGGGAAGGTCAAAGTTTCAAGAATGCAATTCTGTTTTCATACATCAGCTCAAATTTGGAAGCAGAAACATTAGCAGCAAGAAAAAGATATGAGGCTGGGCACAGAAATTATCAGCATAGCTTCTAAACTTCTTCATACTTAACGACCAATTGAAACAATGTTCTATACACCCCCAGTTGGCTTAATAAATATGCTGTTTATGGATTTTTCTTTCTTTTTTTATGGCTACTATTTTGTGTATGTATGGGTGTGTGTAAAAATTGTTAGTGTCCATGGGCACAATAAATTCACCGGGGAGGAAAGAAGATACAGCAGGCCAACAGATCAAACCTTTTGTGAATGGAAATCAGGAAACAAAAAATGTGGCAGATGCTATCTACCTTACTGTTTCCTATTTTTTCCCCCTTTCTTTCTTCCCTCCGTCCGCATTTCTACATTAGAGATGGATTTGGCGATGTTTCTTACTTTTGAATCATCTACACAGTAGTACCATGGTTAAGAATGTGCCGTTTCTATTTTCTTGGAACAATTTTTCAAATGTCCAAATGTCTGAAAGAATAAGCTGCTCCTAGACACTTAAAAGAAATAGCATTAATATTTTAAACTAGATTTTCTGCCTATGCTGGTAAAATCTAATGTAATTCATAATCACATTATAATCCAAAGCAGAAAAAGTTACGCAGGACAGTCCACAACTGAATATTGGATATATTCATACATCTACTGCATTTTGAGTAATCTCTGTTGCATACACAAACAAATCCTAGCAACATAAATGGTAACTTTCATGCATTGCTTCGAAAAAATATGTGCTTCATCTCTTCTTCCTCCCAAGATCTATATAAAAGTGATATGAATAGGCCATGGTTTTTTTTTTTTAAAAAAGCACAAACAACACAATGTTGCAATAGCAACTCCTTTAGTAAGTCTATACGGGTAGTTTTTGAGCTACAACCACAATTGAGTCAAAAATTTCCATTTCTAAGCAAGACAGTTGTTAAGTGAATTTTGCCTCATTTTACGACCTTTCATGCCAGAGTTATTAAGTAAATCACTGTAGTTGTTAAGTTAGCAATACGGTTGTTACGTGAATCTAGCTTCCCCATTGGCTTTGCTTGTCAGAAAGTCACAAAAGGTGATCATGTGACCCTGGGATACTGCAACCATCATAAATACATGCCAGTTGCCAAGCGTTCAAAGTTTGCTATTATGATCATGGGCACGCTGCAACTGTCGTAAGTGAGAAAAACAGTCGTAAGTCACTTTTTCCAGTGCTGTTGAAACTTCGAGCAGTCACTAAACGAATGATTGTAAGTCAAGGACCATTTTATAATTCTTTTTTTTCAGCTGGTTTTGCTTACACTTTCTTCTTTCTAACTGCTTATTTTATCGTTTTATTATTTCAATTACTTTTATGAATGTAATTTTCTGACCTGCAACATAATATTCCTGTTGCTGTGATCAGGAAAAGAAGACACAGAATCTGCCCTAGACTCTTGAAACCAACAATGGCAGCAAAACAATTGAAAATAATCTCCTCACCTCCTCATCTTTCTACCGAGGATCTAATTTCAGAATCTCTGAATTCTGTGAACAGATTTCAAGTGTTATCTCAGCAATGAAATGATACACCAAACTCTACTCTCTCAAGTGAAAATGATCGATTCCTATAGAGTGATGGCTTTTTAAAAAAAGCTTATTATGCACGGTTCAATTTGAAGATTGCATTTGTTCCTCTGCCTCCAATAATGCTCTCACTGATGAGTTAAATAACATTCTAACTATAAAACACACTTTAGAACTTAACATTCCCTTATAATCTCCCAGACTGTAATAACCTTTTTGATCATTAATAATTAATAATTACTTCTGTAAAAATTAACGTTGTGAAGAAAATATTGATTCCTGACCTGGGCAGGGGTTGAATTGGAAGAACTCCAAGGTCTCTTCCAATTCTATGATTTTATGGTTTCTGTGATTTAATACCCATAATGGATCCTTTTGACAGAACAGAAAGCACATCATCTTTCTGATTCTCAGAAAGATACTTTACTAATTTATAAGCAGGTTGAAAATGGTAATTATTGTGCTCCTTCAATCCAGATAACGAAAAACCCTCTGCTCTCACATACTAACATACATAGCTAGTTCTCTCAGTTCTTAATAAAAGCACCAATGCAGGAAGATGGGGTTCTGCAGCCTCTGATGGTTTTTCTCTAAGCCAGCGGTTCTCAACCTGTGGGTCGCGAACCCCTTTGGGGGTCGAACGACCCTTTCACAGTGGTCACCTAAGACCATCGCAAAACACATATTTCCTATGGTCTTAGGAACCGAGACACCGCTCCTCTATCCGTCTCCAGGCGGGTCCACCCACATGCAAATAGACTACTGCAAAAAAAAAAAAAATCTGTAACATGGAAACTTCTGAGCATGCGCAGAAGCCAAATTTCCGGCACTGCGCATGCGTCGCCATCTTGTTTTTGGCTTTTTTTTTGCAATTTTTTTAAAATTCAGCGCTGCGCATGCATGCACGTGCAAAGCGCATGCGCGCCCATGAGGCGCAGCCACGCAGTGCAGGAGGAAGCGAACCGGCAGTGAGGAAAGTTAGAACCACCCCCGAGTTTCCTAATAATTTTATTATTTTATGGTTGGGGGGTCACCACAACATGAGGAACTGAATTAAAGGGTCGCGGCATTAGGAAGGTTGAGAACCACTGCTCTAAGCCATCTACTTCATCGATAGTTGCTTGCTGCTGACCTTGTTCATGTTGTCTGGCTGGAAAAAGGATTCGGCAATTCTTCAGTAATTCAATAATACCATCCATATTCCTAAAAATGAAGATCTTCCTGAATGCTTTGGAATATTCTGCATTCAGATATTTATTGATCAAAACATGAGACCTCTCCTAAAAAAATGTTACACAAACTCTCACACTGCAAAATGGTATGCTTAATTCAGACAACTATCAAGCCTCTCTTATCATCTCTGTCTTTAACTGCAGGAAGATTCACGAAGTAGCCTTCCAGAATAAAGCCACCATTTTGCTTCTTTTGAAAGTGAACTAACCCTTACAGCAGATTGGCTAAAGTTGAAAGTCAGAGGTCTGATCCAAAATTGAAGGTCTTGGAAAGTGGTGAACTTGATCCAAGAGAAAGCAAAGACCCTTGCTGCATGAATATCTTTCAATGAAGTCTAAATTAAATTTAGTCATTCAGTATACCTAAATGACTAAGTTAAAAAAATGGCCAGACCTCAATGGCATTGTCACTTCATTGATGAAAGATAATCTAGATCTCTGGATGGACAGCAAAAATTCTGTCACTATACTGTACCAAACTACTGTAGTTCTTGACAAAGAAATTACATAAATTAAAGTTTGAAATGAATGAAATATTAATGGAGAGAAACAAGCAAACAAAAAAACCCCAAAGGGAAATGAAAGAAAAGTATTAACCTTAATAGAGGAAGCTCATCCACCAGCGCTCCCCAAAATGAAAAAAAAAACACAACAACAAATAAACCATCCGCTGCATTGTGGAAGCATAACTGGCATTGAACCCAGCATCTGCTCATCTTTGCAGGGGGGGGGGGGAATTACCTCATTGTTGCTTGAGATGGCAGAGATTTGGGGAAAAAAACCCTCAATGTCTTCAGAAAAGAAGACAAGAAAAAACAATTTGGCTAAGCTATATGCTGGATCAAGCTGTTTTCTTAAAGGCACCACGGAAGATGGTGTAGGAAGTTAGCACCCACCCCTCTCCTAGGAAATGAGATATCCTAGGAGATATTAAAAGGTAGAAGATATTCTGTGGAACACATCTGGAAACATGCTTTTAAACAAACAAAAGACTCCTCTTGGAAATCCCCACCCCAGCTCACATATTCCTCTCACCTGGACTGGAAGTCTTTTGCATGATAAAACCACAATAGGATTTGCCCAAGGCCCTTTCATTCAGCCAAAGCTGGATTAGACAAGCCAAGAGTTGCCCCAGCATGCCCCTGGGGGGTCTGAGAGCCAATGGGATACATTTCTATACAGGAAAAGGAAATCTAAGAGGTGGGACCCAACTTAGACTATAAAAACCAGGAACTCAGCATCTCTCTTCCTTTTTTTTCTCTTCACCACACCTGGAACCATGTAAGCTACCTTTTCTGTACAGGGGCTCAAGCCATGTGCTCCTGTCCACCATTAAACCTTCCTTCCAAGCAACCTTCATGAATCCAGTGTCTTTTTCCCCACTTGGAACTGAACCTAAAAGGATATTTCCTTATAACAATTGGCGAGCCAGATGGATTCCAAGCTAACCTCTCCAATGATCTTGGCCTAAATAAATTTATTTGACCTGGGCCATTGGAAATTAGGTTTTAAAGGGGTTTTGAGTTTCAATTCAAGGGCTGCTTGGAAAGAAGGTGAGTACCTACCTCTAAATTTTACTTTAAACCATAGAAAACTGGGAAATGTGTGTTTGCATGTGTGTATGTGTGTGGGGGGTAATTTTTGCTTTTTAATTTTACTTTATGGCATATGTAAATTCCAATTTCAATTGAATAGTGTGTTGTCTGGGTACAAATCATTTTAGGGAAAAAATAATCATGCTTTTTGTTTAACCAAGTTAATGTATCTTCCTAAATCCTTTGATATTTCCTTCCCCCCTTCTCCCCCCCTTCTCCCCCCCCAGCCCTGTTTTGTCTGCTAGCCATTGCAGGATACTCATTTTATGGTGGTTCTTTTCCACTTCTCCAAATCTGTTTTAATTTGTTGCACCAATTTATAATAGTTATCTATATTTTTGGTTTTCCTTACCTAGGGGTAGGATTTTACTTTTCTTTGCATTAGATAGGGCTCAGAATTTTGTTGTTGTTTTTTTCTTTCTTTTTGAAGATGGGAACCACATTAGCTTTTTCCCAGTTTCTCAGGTAGTCCCCGTGTCCCAAGATTTTTTTTTTAAGATGTGCAGTGGTTCTGAGATTTCATTTACCAGCTCCTTTAGGACTCTGGGACCTGGTGTTCTCTTACTGTTTTTGCTTATTTTAACTTTAGCTTACAGTCTGTTTTATTTTTCCTTTCCAGTTATATTTCTGGTTAGTTGGGTTGCATTTCTTTTTGCAAGAAGACATGCAAAGAATGAGTTAAGCAACTCATGGCTTTCTCTGTGTTGCCTTCTCTTCTTAGTGGTCCAACTGTTTCCTTGATTTTTTTTCCTGCTTTTTTTTATGTATTGGAAGAATCTTTTATATTATCTTTCACCTTTGTTGCAAGTCGTTGTTCATTCAAGGCTTTTGTTTCCTGATTTTCTTTACAGATTCTTGCTATCTGCTGATACTCCCTTAGTTATGTGTCCCTCTTTCCATTTTTGTATCTGTCCTTCATTCATTCAATTTGTCAGTGAGGTCTTTGTGCAGCCATGCTGGTTTCTTGGATTTCTGGGTTTTTTTTTCCTGATTGCTTTTGTGCAATTGGCTTTTATAATCAAGTTTTTTCAGAGTTTACCAAGCAGCTTCTTGAGTTGCTTCTTTCCTTTAGGACTTTCATCCAAGGAATCTTTCTCAAGTTTCTCTTGAGTTTATTAAGGTCAGCTTTATTTTAAAATCTAAGACTTTAGTGTGTTCAATTGTGTTCAATCGTTTTTGTTATGTTAATGATGCAGTTTCAAATCCTTCTACAACTTCTTTGTTTGTAAGTATTAAGTCAAGTATGGACTTAATTATCTCCTCTAGTTCTCTTCTCTACCTTTTGGACAACAAAATTGTCAGTAAGGTTGGTTATTAACATATTTTATTTCTCACTTGGTGCAAAATTAGTTTTCAAAGTTTCCATGCCTTTAATTTCTGTATCTGCCATAATATTTATATTTAGCACTTCCAGTATCAAAATGAATAGCATCCTTTTCTTGTGCCCTTTTTTTTAATGTATTTAAAATCATTCTCATTTTGTTTTTAATCTGTCTCTTAGAAAAAGCTTAAGAGAGCTGAATGTATAAATTCATTTAGGAACCTTTTAGTTTGCTGCCATTATTGAAGTATATATTTTATAGTCAGCATTCAGTGAAGAGATGGGCCTATAGTTTTATCTGCATTAAATCTGAATTTTATTTTGGAATCAAAGTAATATTTGCTCCCATTCAGGAATGTGGTACCTTTACATCAATCAATACCTCAGTATGTAAAATCTTTGTAAAATTCTGCCACTGGCCCACCTGGTCCTGGTGTTTGGTTGTTCTTTTGTCTCTTGATCTGCTTCTGATAATTCCATCATTGATATTCATTCATTTAATAGTTTTGTCCTTTTCTGGTACTTTAGGCAATTCCATTTTTTTTCAACTATTCTTTAATTTTATTTTCTGAAACTCCTTGCTCATACAGCTTTTCATAATATTGAATTATTTTTGTTTATCCTCATTTGGTAGTATAGAGTTTCTTTCTCATCTACCAGCCTATGTGTCAATGTCTTCTCTTTCTCTGTTTTGATTTGTGTAAATTCTGTTTAGCGTTTACAGAGCACAGGACCTTCTGTTAGGGAAGGAGGAAGAATGTCTGTGTGTGTGTGTGTGTGATTGAAGGGTGGGAAAGCAAATTTTGTTGTTGTTGTTGTTGTTTTTATGTGCACATCCCAAAAGCAAACCCCAGAATTTTTCAGTTCTAAATGTGAAGCCCGTGAGTGTGGAGGTCCTAGTACTAGCTGTACAGGGGCGGCTAGTCCTCGCAGATCCCCTTTTTGGATCTGATAAACCTAGAGAGATTCCCTACAGGAAGGGGGCCTTACTTCTACGAGGGAATCGGAAGTCCTTCCCAGAGTTTTTTTAGTCTCTGAAACTGTTGAGCGCGCCACTAGCTAAGCCAAAGTGAACCTTACATTTAAAGGATCATGGGAAGCTCTAGTTCGAGGGTGGCGGAGACCCTTGTGTGGGCTTGGAACCTGGGACGCCAGGAATATATCTGTATGATAGGAATGTGCAAAAGTAAAAGCAGGAAACTTGTGTAGAAAATGGGCTTTGCTGAGGGATGACACAGAGAAACAAAACAAAACAAAACAGCCAATTTGGCTAAATAAAGGTACTTAAGAAAACAGAAAAGGAAAAAATGTTGAGGTGTTTGTTTGTTTGTTCTCTCTCTCTTTTCTTCTCTCTCTCTTATATGTAACCACGTGGTTTGTTTGTTAAGATTTGTGCCTTCCCTAATTTAACTGAAATTTATGGCAGGAAGGACTTGTGTGTATGTCCTGTCATCCTCTTGGTCCATGTTTTTGTGTATGTGTACGTCTTTGTCTTGTCTTGTGCGCACTCGAGGTAATTGCAACTGTAAAATATCTCTGTTTCCTAGAGATATGAATTTCAAATTGTTAGAAAAAAATTAAAAGCACTGAAAAGAAAGGAAAATGTCTTTGCCCAGTTAGGACTGGCCAACCTGGTCTGGGACAAGGAACAGAGTTCAATTTTCCTATTCCTCTCTGTGTTTTTAAGAAAAGCCAAAATTTAAGGGACAATGTTTTAAGTTAATTTACAGGAAAATTCCATTCTCACATTTACTGTATGTACATGCAAACAGTTTTAATATTGCTCTTCTGTGATGTTTAATGGATGCCAATTCTCTGTTAAGATGGAAATGTCTGTTCATTTTTCCCCCCGGTGATGCCTCCATTTTGTTATAATTGATTTAACTGCGATACTGATGTGTTGTTTGTTTTCCTCAAACCCTGCCTACAAGCTATCTACCCCCCCCCCAAATCTCTAATCCTTTTACAATGCCTCTCGTGGTAGAATTACCAGCAAAAGGGGGAAGGGACCCTGTTCTTATGTCTTTCAGCCCTGCACACATGATCCTGAAGCCTATGGAAGCAGAGCAAATGGGCTCAGACACTGCCTCCAGTAAAGACATTCCATCCATTTGAGCCAGAATTGGGTTTGAATCTAGTCCTCTAGTCATCACAGCAACCAGAGTGGAGCAGATCTTTCCAAGCCTGACTGACCAGCCTTACCACCAAAACCTAAGGCCACCCAGCAGACACGAATGAAAGGACCCTGAGATGGACAAATAAAGACCAAACATCTATTTTCAATCCCCAGAAGACAGCTGAAAAGACTAGGGGGGAGGGGGGAACTTCATTGTAAAGTTTTCTTTCTTTGCTTCAGTCACAGAAATTCATTGTAAAAATTTTCTTTCTTTGCTTCAGTCACAGAAATTCATTGTAAAGTTTTCTTTGTTTTCTTTCTTTCCTTGCTTCATTCACTGAAATTCATTGTAAAGTTTCTCTTTCTTGTCTCATCTATATTGTAATCAGTTTAATGTACTCATGTAAGAATTGTATTGGGAGTGGTTGCCACAGTGAGTTCTGTACACTTTAGATTTCTGTCTAGTGGGAGGGAAATTTGTAGCTGCATACACAAACACACAGAGACACGCCATTCAGAATTAGACTGAGGTTATCCTTTTTCCACCTACCTCCACCCAAAGCTGCTTTTAGCTTGCTGGATTTTTTTGTTGTTGTTGTTGTTTTGACTCCTGCTTTGTGGCATTAAAGCCCAGGCAGTCATATCTCCCTGTTAATTCCATGGGGGAAGGGGGCAGGTCCCCTCAGGCAATTTCCCCACTTGAAGAGCTAGCAGAAAGGATCTTCGAAAACCCAAGGCCTGACTGCTGCCCAGTAAAGCAGGGTATTTTGCACTGGTGGTCTCAGGAGTAAGAGTCCCAGGGCTCATTCTAAAAAAAAAAAAAAAGGAAAAGCCTGGATTGCACACTGGCTAACTTCAATTTGGACTCACAAATCCTAGATGCACTAAAGTAAGAGCTAGGGCAGATTCAAGAACCATCCCTTGGAAATGGGCAGCCTGTGATTTCAAGGTAAACCATGGCTGTGGGAATATTGTGGGGCCTGTGCTTGTTTGAAACCTGTCTGGGAGCTCATCGAAAGTGTTATCAAACATCTGAACATAATTGGCATAGAAAATTGGATACTGTAAACTTTTGCCCTGGCCATTGACCATCATGGTTGAAAGCTCTCCTTTTGGGAGCTACTGAAGGAATCCTGCTGCTGCCTCTTTCAACTGCCTCTTTCAACGTCTTCCCCTCTGCATCAGAGAAAATTGAAAGCACCCATAAAATCTCCCTGACCTGATCAATTTGAAGCTTGTGTCAAAACATGTGTTGCACTCACATGTTTTGAAAAAAAAATGAGGGATTGTAGGAAGTTAGCACCCACCCCTCTCCTAGGAAATGAGATATCCCAGGAGATATTAAAAGGTAGAAGATATTCTGTGGAACACATCTGGAAACATGCTTTTAAACAAACAAAAGACTCCTCTTGGAAACCCCCACCCCAGCTCACATATTCCTCTCACCTGGACTGGAAGTCTTTTGCATGATAAAACCACAATAGGATTTGCCCAAGGCCCTTTCATTCAGCCAAAGCTGGATTAGACAAGCCAAGAGTTGCCCCAGCATGCCCCTGGGGGGTCTGAGAGCCAATGGGATACATTTCTATACAGGAAAAGGAAATCTAAGAGGTGGGACCCAACTTAGACTATAAAAACCAGGAACTCAGCATCTCTCTTCCTTTTTTTTCTCTTCACCACACCTGGAACCATGTAAGCTACCTTTTCTGTACAGGGGCTCAAGCCATGTGCTCCTGTCCACCATTAAACCTTCCTTCCAAGCAACCTTCATGAATCCAGTGTCTTTTTCCCCACTTGGAACTGAACCTAAAAGGATATTTCCTTATAACAATGGTACTGTACATTCATGAAGATTTGGAACCTGTGATTCTTGAGCTTCAGACAATTCACATGCTTTCTTGAAAAGCAGATGGTTAGTTTGCAAACTTAATGAGAGAAATAACAATTCCTGCAACATTTAATTCAAGTGCCTCTCATATCTCTTACATCACAATCTGAAGAAAGCATAGGAGACTCTTGTAGGCATTATTCTAAACAATCAGGCAAGAGATTTGAGCCTTCGGTATCAGAAAGTAAATCAATTATTTTTCAAAAGCTTACACTATAGCTTAAATCTTATATTTGTTTTAAGCACTTTCTTATTTGGATCAATACTTTTGCATACTTTTGCATTTTAGATTTAGATGTTTTTATGACTCATAGTGTACTATGGTCAGATCCTAGAACAGTGATGGCGAACCTTTTTTCTCTCGGGTGCCGAAAGCGTGTGCGTGTGCGCTATCATGCACGTGTGAGTGTCCACACCCATAATTCAATGCCTGGGGAGGGCAAAAATGGCCTCCCGACCCCCACAGAGGTCCTCTGGAGGCCAGAAACAGCCCATTTCCTGACTTCTGGTGGGCCCGGTAGGCCCATTTTTTGCCCTCACCAGGCTCCAGAGGTTTCCCTGGAGCCTGGGGAGGGTGAAAATGCTCCCCCAGAGGCCCTCCACAAGCCTAAAATGTCCTCCCAGAGTCTCCGTGTGAGCCAAAAATCAGCTGGCCGACGCGCACATGCATGCTGTAGCTGAGCTAGGGCAACGGCTCGCGTGCCAGCAGATATGGCTCCGCGTGCCACCTGTGGCACCCGTGCCATAGGTTCGCCATCACTGTCCTAGAATCTAAGACTCAACCTTCATTTCAGAGTGTTGCCATTTTTCCCCACAGTATAGTTTTTATATTTTAGTCAATTAATTTTTTAAGTATTTAGATTTTTTTTCATATGCTACAGGTAGTGTTTTTAGTATGAACCACTTTATTTCTATTAGTCATCTAATTTGAGTCATATATATATATGTATGTATGTATGTATGTATGTATGTAGATCTAGATCTAGATATCTCTATCTCTATCTCTATCTCTATCTCTATCTCTCTATCTCTCTATCTCTCTCTCTCTCTCTCTCTCTCTCTCTCTCTCTCTCTCTCTCTATCTATCTATCTATCTATCCATTATCTATCTATCTATCTATCTATCTATCTATCTATCTATCTATCTATCTATCTATCTATCTATCTATCTATCATCTATCATCTATCTATCTATCTAGAAAAAAAACATAGAAAAAAAGACAGAAAATTGTCCTGAATATTCTGTAGAACATGGAGGTATAATATGACCCACTTACGTCTACTTTATCTAAGATAGGCCTATGACTGTGATCAATCAGGTTATTATCAAATTTCCTCTTCAGTGGGGCTAAAGCACTGAACTACCAGCAATGGCACCGACCCTCAACCAACCCATGCAACCCGCCACTCCAACCAACACTCCCAATGACCCTCGCCTCACCAATGATCACAAGACCCATCACAAGGCCTCCATCTGACATAACCTACACCTGACCCATCACAAGACCCATCACAAGACCCATACCTGACGTGACCTCCCCATCACAAGACCTACTAAGCAGAAGCCCTTATAAGCAGAACACTGGCACTGACATCCCCTAAACTCTGCTGAAGATGCTACCTTCAGGAGGAGGAGGAGCCACGGCGGAGATGGCGGAAGAAAATCTGGCTCCGCAAAACAGCTGATTGTTTCTCCGGCCGTTCGTGGGAAGGAGACTATGCCCAGAGCTTTTTCGTGCTCTGGAAGGACTGTGAACATATCTGGCACCAGTGGGTTGTGGCGAAACAACTAGCCACACACGGATAGTGCCGTTAGTCTCCTTCTCGTCTTCGACTGCAGAGACCGCCGCGGAGACCGCCGCCCATGACAACCATGAACCTGACCCAAGTAGTTCAGGGTCCGACTCATGAGGGAGGTCACACGCTTGACTTTGTGTTTCTCTCGGGGCAGTGGAGAGATGATCTGAGGCTGAGGGGTTTAGTCACAACACCCTTGTCGTGGTCAGATCATTTCCTTCTGAGGTTGGATTTCATGGCACCACTCCTCCACCGCAAGGAGGCGGGGCCGATTAAGTGGTTCCGCCCCAGGCGCCTAATGGAATCTGAAGGATTTCAGAGGGAACTTGGGGAAATACCTGACTCCCTGGTACACGATTCATCTGAGGCTCTAGTGGCTGCTTGGAACCAGGCGGCAACGGGGGCCTTAGACCGGATTGCGCCTTTGCGGCCTCTCCGTGGCAGCAGATCCCGGAGGGCCCCTTGGTTTACTGAGGAGCTCCGGGAGATGAAGCGCCTAAAGAGACGCCTAGAGCGACGATGGAGAGCCAGTAAAGCTGAGTCTGACCGGACACTTTTAAGAACTTACATTAAGTCTTACTTAGTGGCGATAAGGGCGGCAAAATGCGCGTATTTTTCCGCTCTTATTGCGTCCGCCGACTCCCGCCCAGCCGCCCTGTTTAGGGTGACTCGCTCCCTCCTAGCCAAGGAGGGAGCTGAAGATCCCTTGCAGGGCAGAGCTGAGGAATTTTCTCAGTTTCTGGCGGATAAAGTCGTTCAGATTCGGACAGACCTGGACTCCATTTGGACAGGGCAAGCCGAGATGACAGGGGTGAGTCTTAGTCCTGTTATATGGGACGAGTTTGAACCTGTCACTCCTGAGGATGTGGACAAGGCCATAGGAGCGATGAGCGCCTCCACCTGTTTATTGGACCCGTGCCCCTCCTGGCTGGTTTCTGCCAGCAGGGGGGTGACACGCGGCTGGCTCCAGGCGGTTGTGATCGCCTCTTTGAGAGAGGGATCCATCCCACAGCCTTTAAAAGCTGCGGTGGTGAGGCCCCTCCTCAAGAAGCCTTTCCTGGACCCAGCGGATTTAAAGAACTTCCGTCCAGTCTCCAACTTACCCTTCTTGGGTAAAGTTGTTGAGAAGGTGGTGTCGCTCCAACTCCTGCGGCTATTGGAGGATACTGATTATCTGGATCCCTTTCAATCGGGCTTCAGGCGCGGCTACAGTACGGAGACTGCTTTGGTCGCGCTGCTGGATGATCTCTGGCGAGCCCGGGATGGGGGTTACTCCTCCATCCTGGTGCTACTTGACCTCTCAGCGGCTTTCGATACCATTGACCATGGTATCCTTCTGCGTCATCTTGGGGAGATGGGAGTGGGAGGCACTGTTTTACGGTGGTTCTCCTCCTATCTCTCTGACAGGACGCAGTCGGTGTTGACAGGAGGACAGAGGTCGGCCCCTAGGCCCCTGGTTTGCGGGGTGCCACAGGGCTCGGTCCTCTCTCCCATCCTGTTTAACATTTACATGAAACCGCTGGGTGAGATCATCCGACGACATGGGGTGAGGTATCAGCAGTATGCTGATGATACCCAGTTGTACATCTCCACCCCATGTCAGTTCAGTGAAGCAGTTGATGTAATGTGCCGCTGCCTGGACGATGTGAGGGTCTGGATGGGAGTGAACAGACTCAGGCTCAACCCAGACAAGACTGAGTGGCTCTGGATATTGCCTCCCAAGGACTATGTCGACTGTCCCTCCTTGGTTCTCGGGGGAGAAAAATTGACTCCCTCAGAACAGGTTCGCAATTTGGGTGTCCTCCTAGATCCACAGCTAAAATTGGAGTAACATCTTTCAGCTGTGGCTAGGGGGACCTTTGCACAAATCCATCTTGTGCACCAATTGCAACCTTACTTGGAGAGGGAGGCCTTGCTCACAGTCACTCATGCCCTTGTCACCTCACGGCTTGACTACTGTAACGCGCTCTACATGGGGCTACCCTCGAAGAGCATCCGGAGACTCCAACTGGTACAGAATGCAGCTGCGCGTGCAGTAGTGGGTGTACCGAGATACACCCACGTAACACCTATCCTTCGCCAGCTGCATTGGCTACCAGTTAGTCTCCGGGTGCAATTTAAGGTGTTGGTCGTTACCTTTAAAGCCCTACATGGCTCAGGGCCAGGTTACCTGCGGGACCGCATCCTACCACATACCTCCCTAAGACCGGTTAGGTCCCACAGAGAGGGCCTCCTCCGGGTCCCGTCGGCCAAACAATGTCGATTGGCGGGGCCGCGGGGGAGGGCCTTCTCTGTGGGAGCCCCATCCCTCTGGAACCATCTGCCACTAGAGATCCGGACCATCCCCACCCTACTGGCCTTCCGTAAAGCCTTAAAAACATGGCTATTCCGGCAGATGGGGTGAATAGGATAATCAAATTCCCCCCGAATGTTGCGTTTATAATGTCTTCTTTTTAATTATATTTTTAATTTAAATTTATGACTATTGTTTTTAAATGTACGCTTCTTATTCATGCTGTACGCCGCCCTGAGTCCCATGGGATTGGGCGGCCTATAAGAGCGTTTAAATAAAATAAATAAATAAATAAATACCTAGCCTGGTAACAAAATGTTTGGAAACCAACCCACAAGCTTGGAGAATGAACCTTCACCATCATCCTATACCCGACCTACAGATAGCTGCCACCAATGCAAGCACTGAACTATGCTAAAGAAACCTGTGAGAATAAATAAACAGCTGGACAATAATACAGGTAGCCCTTGTTTAGCAATTGCCTTGTTTGGTGACTATTTGCAGTTATGACAGTGATGAAAAAGTAACTTTGTGATCCTCACATTTATGACTTCCACAGGTCTGTTAAGTAAAGAAGAGGTGAAGTAAGTTTATAAGCATAGTCACCGTTTCCCTTAGCCACCACTTTGCTTAACGACCAAGTTGCCACTCCCAATTGGGGTTGCTGAACAAGGACTACTCGTAGAGGTCTCCAGTCCACACACTTCTTAAAGAAGTGAAGAACTGAAAAGAGAACTTGAAGCCGTGAACATCCATCATTTGGTTTTCTGCTCCCCCCCCCCGATGAATTAAAAGCATTAAATTAAATTAACATGATCTGTCTGCATCATACATGCAGAAAGATGTACTCAAATCATTTTTATTGTTTGACTTTACTTCATAATTACCTGTTCTGGAAAACTAAAGTTTGGATGGATTGCTCTCGCTTGAGCAAGGCTCAAAATCCGGTGGGAAGCTTTGCAACAAAGTGCCGAGGTGCTGATAGGCCACACAGGGGAAAGTCGTGGCCTGTAAATGAAGAGAAGAACGGCAACTGCAATCTTTGTTTCCTACTAATTTAATTTAAAAAACGTTCTTATAAGCCGCCCAATCCCGTAGGACTCAGGGCGGCGTACAACATAAATAAGAACAATAATATAAAAACATCAAAGTTTAAAAACAATACATTGCTTTAAAAAACCCCACTCATTCATGGGGGAATCTGATCTTCTTTTTCACCCCGCCTGCCGGAAGAGCCATGTTTTTATGGCTTTACGGAAGGCCAGTAGAGTGGGGATAGTCCGGATCTCTGGTGGGAGTTGGTTCCAGAGGGATGGGGCTCCCACAGAGAAGGGTCTCCCCCGCGGTCCCACCAACCGGCATTGTTTGGCCGACGGGACCTGGAGGAGGCCCACTCTGTGGACCTAACTGGTCGTAGGGAGGTGTGTGGTAGGATGCGGCCCTGAAGGTAGCCTGGTCCTGAGGCGTGTAGGGCTTTAAAGGTCAAAATCAACACCTTAAATTGCAACCGGAGACTAATAGGCAGCCAATGCAGCTGGCAGAGAATGGGTGTTACGTGGGTATATCTCGGCACACCCACCACAGCTCGCGCAGCTGCATTCTGTACCAATTGCAGTCTCCAGATGCTCTTTGAGGGTAGCCCCATGTAGAGCACGTTACAGTAGTCTAGCAGTGTTCATGATTGTAAAGAGGTCACAGATTTGATTTTTCGGAGTATAAAACGCACCTTTCCCCCCCTAAAAGAGGCTGAAAATTTGGGTGCGTCTTATACTCCGAATGTAGCTTTTTTGAAGCTTTTTCCCCCAGCTCTAACGAGGTGCTAACGATCTTCCCGGCTTGCAGGATTTTTTCATTCTTATTCCCTCCAAAGAAGTTTTTTTCCAGCCCTAAGTCTTTGCAGGCTTGTTTTCATTGCTACTCCCTCCGAAGAAGAGTTTTTTCAGCCCTAACCAGGGGATAAAATAATGTGCTGAAGCTGACCAGACTAAGGACGCTAGCCAGATGAATACCTGATAGGTAGATTTTCCCCCCTATTTTCCTCCCCCAAAACTAAGGTGAGTCTTATACTCCGAAAAATACGGTATATGCTTCTATCATCCATTGTTTTAATAGATGGGGTAAGTATGACTTTCTTTGAAGTGGGATAATCCAACTTTGGTCAGGAAGCTCTTGCTAAGGTTTTGCAACCCATGGGCAGTCCATTTCCAAATTGAGAGAACTGCCTCTTCCCTAATCCTGAGACCAAGTTCACTTATCACACAGAAGTTTTAGTAAGCTTCACTCCCAGACTTCCCTGACTAAAAAAGTTCAAAGGTCTCTGAAATTTCTATTGGGTATGCATTAAAACATGGGTGCCCAACCTTTTGGCTTGCCTGAGCTGCACTGAGTGAACAGGAATTGTTTTGGGCCGCATATAAATGTAGTTCATATATATAAATATTGCTAAAAATCCCATACTGTTAAATGATCTTGTAGGGCCCATTACTAGCTGTCTGGGGCCATATCTGGGCTGTGGGTTGGACATGTCTGCATTAGAACTTATCTTCCTTTACTCTCTCCCTTCACCTACTGTAATTCTGTGCTGGTATGAGCATGGCGATTGAGCAAGACTGCAAAATACAATATTGCCAACATGCCATCTCTACTGGCTGCAAAGTTTTAGTATCCAAGATAGGACTAGCCATGGTGGATGGAAGTTTGGAAAAGAAATATAAGAAGAAGCTTGCTTTTTAATACTTTCAGCAACGTTTAGCATTACTGAATATGTATGATCCAGCCAGTGACATATCAGAAACCATGCATAATTATTTTCAATGATAATTGGAATGGATCTAAAACAAATTTCTTTTGGCCATTTTATAGACTACATCCAAATTGTATATTCAAATTCACAATGTTTTCCAAGATTGTATGTGCAAATCTAATTGAATACCTCTATTAAGGTGAACATACTTTCTTCTCTTCAGCATGTTAAATTGTTTTTGTTGGGATTATTTCTTATTGATCTCATTATCGAGTATTTAAAATTAAAACATGTGACATGTTGTAGATGCTGTAGTTGAGACCACCTTCCTGGTAAGTTAAATTTTGTCTGATAATAATTTACGCAGTTTTCAGTCATTGAATGTATTTTTTTAATTGAGCATTCAGAAACAATGTCAAGAGTTTACAGTTTCCCTCTTGATGTGGCCAAGAACATGTTGGCTTCCATGTCAATTTTTAGAGATCTGAAGTTTGCCTGAACATGCTTGTGCTATAATGTGGCTAAAAAGTGTCAAAATACCAGGTATCCTCACAGTTAGATTTAACTGTCTAACTGTATCACAATATCTTTATTTATATTGTATATCATTTTTTCTTGATCACCAGCATGGAAAGCAATTCTGTTCTTCAAAATATCACGATCATTCTCATGCATATCTCTGAAACTCTCATTCAAACATTCCTTCATTTCTATTTCATCCCAAATCATCACTTTTATTAATTCCAAGTTCTTTGTTTAGCCCTTTTCATCGATTTCCAATTTTTAAATCTCTCTCTCTCTCTCTCTCTCTCTCTCTCTCTCTCCCTCCCTCCCTCCCTCCCTCCCTCCCTCCCTCTCTCAAAATGACTGTATAGGTAGTCCTCAACGTATGACCACAATTTATGTTGCTAAGTGAGAAATTTGTTAAGTGAATTTTGCCCAATTTTGCGACTTTTCTTGCCACATTTGTTAACTGAATCACTGCAGTTGTTAAATTAGTAACACGGTTGTTAAGTGAATCCAGCTTCCCCAGTGACTGTGTCAGAAGGTTACAAAAGGTGATCACATGACCCCCAGGACACTGCAATTGTCATAAATATGAGTCAGTTGTCAAGCATCCAAATATAAATCACATGACCATGGAGATGCTGCAATGGCCATAAGTATGAAAAATGGTCATAAGTCACTTTTTTTCAGTGCTGTTGTAACTTTGAAGAGTCACTAAATGAACTGTTTTTAAGTCGGGGACTACCTATATTTTTATTGCTTTGTTCATCTTAAACTTTTCTTGGATTCTGTTTGATCACATTCTTTGCAACTATCTTTTTTCCCTTTGCATATTTCATGCAATTACTTTCTGTAATCCTTATTTTTTACAGCACTCATTCTTTTATATTATCTTCACAGGGGTGTGCTGGCTCACATGGGTTCATGGGAGCTGACTGTTAAATTTGCAAACCAGTTGAGAGTAGAACTGAGCCACCATGCCTAGAAAACTCATCACCTGAGGAGTCCTCAGTGATCTCTCGGCTTGGCTGTTTTCTTTCAGAGTTTCATTAGCCAAACTAGCTAACACCATCAGTGCAATGCAATACCAAACTAATTAACATCGTAATTCCTCACCTGTTCCACAGTCAATCACCCAGTGTGGCAGCAGAAATATAGCTGGCAGAGTAGATCATAAACATTTATTGCTCCTATCTCTTTTCTTCCATCAACTTTCTATTTATTCTATTTGGAAATTAATGTATACCTAGATTCATTTTTATAAAAGCCTTGCATTTTCTTGATGTGCTATTGACTCTAATTTCTTTCACCATTTTTTTCCTTTCTCCTGCTTTTTTCCTAAAGATCCACACTTGACACTCCCAAATAGTAATCTGTTCCACGTTCAGAATATCCCAACATATTTGTAGCTTTTGCTAGTTCTTTCAATCTTTCATGATAAATAAGCAAATCAGCAACACTTCTTATCCATTTATTTATCAAATATATCCATAGAATTAGGATTCAACCAGCTTAATCTTTTGCTAGAGAATCCCTCCCCAAAATCACAATTCACATTCAGTTTTGGGCTCCTCTGTAACTTTTTCTCTCTCCTTTCATTTCATTCTCACCTATCCACTCATGTCACCTAACTGCTATGGTTCAGCCACCGAACCGGTAGCAGAAATTGTGGGAAATTGCAGGTAGCAGAAATCGAGGGTGGGCCTGCCCACCCACCCACCTGCCCCGGCTCTATGCTATCCTATTTGTGCACATTTTTGAGGCAGTGCGCATGCGCGGAAGGCTTGCATGCGAGTAAAGCGCATGTGCGGGAGGCCTTGCGTATGTGCGTAGGTGGCGCATGCGAGCGAAGCATGCGTGTGCACATCCGCACTCACATTTGCGAACCAGTAGGGAAGGTAAGTGAAAACCATCCCTGCAAGTAGTCCTCAACTTACATCAGGGGTGTCAAATTCAATTTCATTGAGGCCCGCATCAGGGTTGTGTTTGACCTTGGGTGGGCCAGGGGGGGCATGGCTGGGGGGGATGGCAAGGTGGCGTGGCCAGCCTGATATCATTTATTGAGGCTCCGTTTTCAGCTGCAACAGCCTCCTGATGCCCTTTGCCATTGAAAACGGAGCTGTACGCGGCACCCCCGAGCTCCATTTTTGCTGGCAGAGGCACCGCGGGCCGGTCTCACGTTTTCCAGGGTGTCCCCATAGTTCAGATCCAGCCTGCGGGCCTTGAGGTTGTTAGTATATAAGGGTTCATGAATTGGAATAGACATGGTAACAGGTCAGCCAATGGGGACTGTTTGATGACCCAGATGGCTCGGAGTCTGGGCGTGGCTTAGGGTCACTAATCTTTATATATATATATGAGTGCTTTTGTGAATATAGCTTCTGTGATTATATTGATTCTGTGCTTCTGGCTTGTGATTTCTGATTCTGGTTTCTACTGCATGGGTATTGTATACATGCATCATGCTTTATATTGTTGTATATAAACAAGTTTATTTTATAAATGAATCCTGCTGAATTGTTTACTTGTGTACTGGTTGGATTGCTGCAAACTCTAATAGAGTTTGACACCCCTGACTTACATCCATTCATTTACTGGTTACAATGGCACTGAAAAAAGTGACTTATGAGCGTTGCAGCATCTCCATGGTCACATTGTCAAAATTCAGCCGCTTGGCAACTGGCATGTACTTATGACAGTTGCACTGTCCCAGGATCATGTGATCACCATCTGTCACTTTCCCAGCTGGCTTCCCACAAGCAAAGTCAAAGAGTGAAGTCAGATCTGCTTCATGACTGCATGATTCACTTAATAACTGCAATGGTTTGTGTAACAACTGTGGCAAAAAAGATGTAAAACGGTCCAAAGCTCACTTAACAACTTCCTTGATTAGCTACAGAAATTTTGGGCTCTATTGTGGTCGTAAGTCAAGTCTAACCTGTAAACTCTATTAACTGCACATTATTAAAGAGATGAATTGGGCAGAAATTTTCTGGATTGCATTTTTAAAAGTTTTTTTTAAAGATTGAAACTGTTACTGACCCAAGACCTGACCTCAGGAATATGGAGAGCTGAACTCGTTCTATATTAGGTATACCAGCCTATTTTTCAAAGGGTTGCTTGCATGAATTCTACACTGAAAATCCCACTGGCCTGCGGCAATTAGAAAAACTCACTCGTGTTAGGGCCTCACCTTAGTTTTAGATAAGTTGCAGAAATTGGCCTGGGTTCTGCTAGCTTCAGCAATCGCTTCGATGGCAATGAAGAATACACTGCTGAAGAACGTTTCCAAATCTCTGACATTTGTCCACAGCTGTACCAGAAGAGGGATCTATGGAAAAACCACAAGGATAAGTGAGATAGTAGAAACAGGATAAGTCTAAAGTAGAAAGGCCATTTATAGTCTTCTTTGCTCTACTGCCATCTTCTTCCAGATTCTTCAACTCAGAGGTGGGTTGCTCCCAGTTTGGACCGGTTCTATAGAACCAGTAGCGGGAATTTCCCCCTGCTCACCGAACCGGGACGATTGCCAGTTGGCCACGCCCCTGAACTGGCTCTAATGGTGGCACCTATGGCGGCGCCATCTTGTTTTTGGCTTCTGCGCATGTGCAGAAGCTCATTTTTTGACACGACACATGCGCACGTGCGGCACATGTGCGCGCGAGGTGCACAATGGGCGAGCGCCCATGCGGCACAGGAGGAAGCGAACAGGCGGCGAGGTGAGTTAGAACCCACCCCTGCTTCAACTGCAACTTCAATTACTCAAGGTCATCTGAACAGCTTTAGCTTATAGAAAGCTGTGATTTCATTAGTTGAAAACAGCAATTACAGTAGTCTCTCTTCCTATATCCCTTTTGGATGGATTAGAAAGAATCAAAGATAGTTTATTTTCTTAAATTAAAAGAACATTTTTAAAATTAAATGCTTTTTAGCAACCTGTTTATTCTGTACTTTAATTACTGGTGTTGTAGGAGATGACCAGGCTGAGCCTGAGGGATGAGTCAAACGTATCATCAGTCATGAGTGCCTTCATTGCCCTAACCCTAACCCTAACCCTAAATCTAGCCCACCTTTAATTTCTTTGACTCTTATCTACTGCCAAATTGATTTGGCTGTTAGTAATTCAGATTAATGTCAAGCACCAGGGAAATCAGAAGATACAGGTAGTTCAAATGGTTATAAAGATTTATTGCAAACTTAAGCTCCCTACAAGAATCTGAACTACTAACAGTCCAAGCAAATTGGCGGTAGATAAGAATCACTGGAATACAAAGTAGGCTGAACTTAGATGTCTTGTAGTTGTGAAGGGACTCGAGACTGATGACACATTTGACACCTCTCTCTGACTCAGCTTTGTCATCTCCTGCAGGTGTGCTGCTTTTAATGTTTTGTCTGTTTTCTATTTAATCATCCCAAAGCTTGAATTTTGGCTTATTAATGTTTGGTGCATTTTTATGCTATTCTTCAGAATTGTGGCAAGCACTTTTCCATGCCTGTACATACATACACTTGCATTTCCTATTTCTGCCCCCTAGTGTAAATAGGAGATTTAGAAAGAAGTTCAGGACTAAGTAAATCAATAAATGTATTTTTTTCACAAGCTGTGCTTAAATCATTTTAAGAATTGTTCCATTGTTGCTACCATTGTACTGGTCCTCGAAAGCATTCAATGTCAGACTTGGGATTCAAATTAAAACATCCAACCATTCCAGAATAAACAGATGCTTATTCGATGAATCAATCTTGCTAGCACTGGCAGTCAAGATAAATGCTACACCCTTTTTGTGAACAATAAACCTTACTATTACAGTCTGAAGCTACCCTTCAACCTTTTCTTTTATCCTTTTTGGCACCAAAACCATATTTCATATTGAGCAAATTCATTATTATTAATCAAAGCCATTATTTTTTCAACTTTTGCATTTGGCAGTTGAAACTACAATGTAAAAGATATTAGATTCTACATGATATTTACAATTTTTTAAACAATATCTACACTGGTAAGTGACAATGGCTCTTATGTCCCCCCCCCAAAAAAAAGAATGTTAGGACTTCAACTTCAGATAGGTTTGTCCTTTAAATTAGTAGTGCTGCTGTATCCTGAAAAATTAGATGCTGATTTGAGCACAGAAGCAATGTCTCCATCCTCCACACTGCATCAGGCACTCAATAAGTTGGATCAGGTCCATATTTGGGCAATCTATTTGCCAGTTGGTGAAGTTGCTGCTTCCCAAAGTCCTCTTCCAAATAACTAGACTTTCCCTCAGCTCGTCCTGACTTCAATGTAAGTATCATGCTCAAAATGCAATTCTGGGTTGGCAAAAAAGCAGCATGCTAATAGCCATTTCCTAAATGGACGGTGGACATCTGTTAGTTGAGGAACATCACCTCATGTATCCAGTTTAGTATATTGAAGTGTTGAAAGAATAATTAATTCATCATTCTGAGTTCCTAACAAAAAATAGTCACATAGTAGTTGTAACTTCTTTTATTTAATAGTTTTATTCTTCTACAAAGACCTTTTAGTGAAGGATCTTTTCTCTAGGTAGTAGAAAAGTAGAATCCTTGGTGCTCTCTGAGCTTGATTGTTTTCTTGCAGACATTTCATACTCTACTAGGTAACATCTTCAGTGCTACTAACAATTAACACTGAAGACGTTACCTAGTTAAGTAATGAAAGATCTGCAAGAAAACAACCAAACTCAGAGAGCACCAAAAATTCCACAGTTCAACCCTGAACAAATATTTTCTCCTATAAGTAGAAAAATGTTCCCTTTGTATATGGGATATTTTTCCAAAACTACAAACTGATATAGTCTTTCTTGGAATCCAAACAATTATTTCAAACAATCTCTGCTGCCTGGCAGTAAACACTGGATTTCCCAGTATATCTGGTCCTTTCCTCCTGGCTTCCCTTCCTGGCTATTACACGTCATGTTTAGATCTTGGTATGGTTCTAAATAAGTTCTCCATCTTTCATAGAATCTTAGGAGTACCTAGGTAATCAGAGGTGGGCTGCTCCCGGTTCGGGCCGCTTCTATAGAACCGATAGTAAACCGGTGGTGACGTCACGGAGCCGGTTCTGTCGTTGCCGGTCTGTGGCCACCACCATCCTGTTTTTGGCTTCTGCACATGCGCAGAAGCTGAGTTTTCGGCACTGCGCATGTGCGCACACACCGCGTGGCTACGCGGCACGCAATGCACGTGGAGCCACGCAGTGCAGGACGAAGCGGACAGGCAGCGAGGTAAGTTAGAACTCACCCCTGTAGGTAATACTATCTTCTATTTGTTAATAGTATTGTGTTTTTTCACTGTTTCTCCGCATTCTTTTTTCCCCCTGTTTTCTACACATCAAAGAACTCCATTATGGAGAAAAAAATGAAATTAACACATAATGATATTTGATCCACTGATTGCCCAATGAGGAGGAGGCCGTAGAACCAAAGAGGATCAGGTAAGAAAAGTAGCAGCTGACTTTAGCTCCGCTACATGGGGCATAGAAGGGAAAATCACAATTCTTTAATATTTGACTTTTGTGTCAAATATTTAACCATTCCATTTTATAAGCTGCATTTGAGGAACTTTCCTTGGACAAAACCTTTCCATACTAAACCAAAGATACTATTTTCTTGGTTTCAAAAGAAATTTGTTTTATACTATAAGTAGTTACTTTTTAAGAAATTTGATTAAAACATTTTGACCTAAGTGGCATGGAATAAGGAAGATCAAGACAGAAAGAGAAACAACAACAACAACAAAAAGGACAGACATGAAAGCAAACCTCTTTGCATGTTTATCAACTATTTCCCTTGGCCTTGCTAGAGTCAGGATTCTTGAGTTGGGCTGTCTCAGCAAAGCCCTTGAAGGGAGGGGCCATATTGGATCTTGATTTCCCCAGATTAACTTGCTGTTATGAATACAAAATGCAAAATGCCAGTCAAAATGAGTATACAACCACATACCCTGATAATATATAAATAATATTATATTTACCGTATTTTTCGGAGTATAAGACGCACCGGAGTATAAAACGCACTTTAGTTTTGGGGGAGGAAAACAAGGAAAAAAGGCCTCTGCCTCCAAGCAATTTGCCAAACAGCAAACAGCACAAATGACATACACTGTTTGCTGTGTATTTCTGTGCATGTGTGCCTGACCCATAGAAATAGCAAAGAATTGGAGAAATGTACATTATGCCAGAAAGTTTTCTTAAATGTAGTCACACTAACTCCTCCCAATTATTTAAATTGATCTACTCCAATGTAACTCAGGATTTAACTCTAATACTAAACACTGTTACATTTCAGACTATACTTGTACAGAGCTGTTAAAATTAATTAAAATTTCTGGAAGTATACGTTATTCTCTATTATTTAAAAGAAGATACAATAGCACTGGGCCTCTTCAGAGCAAGCATTTATTTTAAAAAGCTTCTTTATTTTGTTAAGTTGTCTAGATTTACAGAGATCTCCAACCTGGGCAACTTTAAGACTTGTGGACTTCAACTCCCAGAATTCCACAGCCAGCAAAGCTAACAAAGCTGGCTGTGGAATTCTGAGAGTTGAAGTCCACAAGTCTTAAAATTGCCAAGATTGGAGACCCCTGGCTCTAGAACAATAATAAAGCAGTCTTTAAAAAATAAGTCTAATAATTTGAACATTCTACAGACATTTATAGTTATTCACTTACCCCCTTGCATCCAGTTCAGCAGAAAATAAAAATCTGCGTGTCTCTCACAGCTATTGCCTCTTTGCCGCTAGTTTCACTTTCATTTTAGCACGTGGCAAATCAGCTGTAGGTCGGGAAGCTGCTAATGACTTGCTTGGCTTTACAGGCTCTTCCCTCTTTGCTGCAAACAGGTAAATTGCTGGAAGACAGAGGCCAAAGGGTGGGGGTGGCTGGGTGGGTGGGGCTACATTTGGTATATAAGACGCACCCAAGTTTTCACCCTCTTTTGGGGGGTAAAAAGGTGCATCTTATACTCCAAAAATACGGTATTATATGAGAGCCAGTTTGGTGTAGTGGTTAAGGCATTAGGCTAGAAACCAAGACAGTGTGAGTTCTAATCCTGCCTTAGGCACAAAACCAGCTGGGGGACCTTGGGCCAGTAATTTTCTTTCAGCCTTAGGAAGGGCACAATGGGCAAGCCACTTTTGAAAAACATTGCCAAGAAAAGGCATTCTTCAATTAACAATTGACATAACAATTAAATTGTGAAGGCACCAGATTAGAAACTGGGAGACTGTGAATTCTAGTTCCACCTTAGGTCTGAAAGCCAGCTGAATGACTTTGGGCCACTCACTGTCTCATTCCAAATAATCTCATAGGAATGTTACTGTGGAGAAAATAAGAGTATTAGTTATGTTTGGTGCCTTGAGTTATTTATAAAAATAATAAAGGCAAGATAAAAATAAATCAGACATGATTGAACCAAAGGAAAAAAAATATTTGTTATACAGCATAAGATCTATGCTTGACCCCACAATATTAAAAAAATGATCTTTAGATTGTGTTTATACTATCTAAACACAGTAGTAATTGTAACTATTACTCTTCAAACTATTGGTAAATTGAAACTATTTGGGCAGAGAATATGCCAACATGTACAATTATGAGATTGGTTTGTTTTGTCATGTAAATTTGCTAACACAGCTCACAATTCATGTAAACTCACTCATACATATTATCTCATGTAACTGCTGCCCCCAAGTATTAGCAAATTGAAAACAGACAAAAATATCATTTTAAGGCAGAAACAGAAAGCTGGCCTCAAGGCAAAATTCCCCACAAAATTAGGCTAGCTGGGGAATTCTGGAAGTTAAAATCGACACATCTTAAAGTTGCCAAGGTTGAAAAAAGACTGCAATAAATGCTACCGCAGCAACAGAGACCCATAAATTGCGAGTTGTTAAATTCTGCCTGGACTTCACAAGAGCAGACCTGTAACTGTCGTTACCATCATACAAAATGAAAGGGACTACAGTACAGGAAGTACAAGAGTTGCCAGTAGCACTGCATGATTCATCTCCACATACTAATAAATTAAACAGTTCTTGGTACAGTATATTTACACAGGAATAATCTACCTGAACTGATCTTGAAGATGTACTAAAAAGGGTGGAGTTTCACTAAGTTAAATTTAAATATAGTGAAACCATAATTTTCTTTTTCTTTTTTACATTAAAAGAAGTCATTTTTCTTTTTTATACTAAAACAAGCCATTGCAAGGTGGCAGGGGTCTTGAAACAGGTGTTTGAGCAGAAAGTTTGGTGTGTGTTCCACTCTGCACTAAGACAGTAGCTTGCCAGGAGAAGTAGCTACTAGCCTGTTCTCTACTGGTGCTCAGTATTATTAGTGCAAATAGCCTTTTGTAGCTAAAAAGTTAATTTAGCAGGGAGGAAGTCAACTGAATAAAGTATCTGAATTGTTCTGTATAGTACTGTACCTGCTAAAGAAGTGTGAGGCAAGTTGGTAACTATAGTCACCCAGGTGCTCTGGTATATTCTTTTGATGCCTACCAAGCTCTCTATGTGTCTATATATGTATGTTTAGATTCTTTTAATTAAAACAAAACAGAGTGCAAGCATGCTGCAGAATCAAGCCCCAGCCTCTAGTACCATCTGAGCTCCATATTCAAACTTGGTAACTTTAAGATGTGTGAAGTTCAACTCCCAGAATTCCCAGCCAGCATATTGGCTGGCTAGCTAGGGGATTCTGGGAGTTGAAGTCCACACATCTTAAACTTGTCAATTTTGAAATACACTGATAGAAAGTCTAAAGTCATTTTGGAAAATGGTAATAGTGAATGATAAGAGCTCAATGCTTTCTTTGCAAGTGTCCTTTCAAAAAAGACAGAAGTAAGTTGGGGTGACAAGGAGTAACCTGGGAAGTTAAGAAGCACGACAAACAATCAGCCGCCTTATTGATTTGACTGAAAATAAATGGGGCATTCTGTCAAGGCCTCATCTACCCAGTGAATAGGCAAGACCCTATGACAGGGGTGTCAAACTCAAGGCCCAGGGGCCGGATCTAGCCCACAGTGTACTTAGATCTCGCCCGTGGGGCCGCCCTGGAAACAGCAAAGGACTGGCCTGTGGTGCTTCTGCCAGAGAAAACGGGCTCCCGAGCTCCATTTTGAGCTGTCATGGCCTCCTACAACCCTCTGCCAATGAAAACGGAGCTCGGGAGGGCTGCGTGTGGCCCTCCCGAGCTCCGTTTTCACTGGCAGAGGGTTGCAGGAGGCTGTGGCAGCCAAAAACGGAGCTCGGGAGCCTGTTTTCGTTGGCAGAGGACTCAGGTCACCACAGGCACCCCCGACATGAGTGATGTTGAGCTGGCCGTGGCCCCCCTGGCCACGCCCCCACGCCCCCCCCCCGAGGTCAAACACAACCCTGATGCGGCCCTCAATGAAATCGAGTTTGATAACCCTGCCCTATGACAACCACTTTATCAATATGCTTACAACATATGCTGGTAAATGTCAAATGTTCTGACCACCACACCTAAAACACACTTTAAAGACCACAGGTAGTCCATGATTTAGGACCAGAACTGGGACCAGAATTTCCATGGCTAAGCAAGGTAGTTAAATGCCTAATGACCAATTTTACAGCCTTTTTTTGCCATGATTGTTAAGTTAATCGCTGCAGTGGTTAAGCAAATCATGCAGTCTTTAAGTGAATCCATCTTTCCCCAATGACATTTCTGACAATTTTCTACTCAGAGGTCATCTGGGAAGGTTGCAAATGGTGATCACATGACCCCTGCTGGTTGCCAGCAGCCAAATTTTGATCATGTGACCATGGGAATGCTGCAGTAGTCATAAATGTGAGGACCAGTTATGTCACTTTTTTCAGTGCCATTGTAACTTTGAATAGTTGCTAAACAAACGGTTGTAAGTTGAGGACTATCTGTATCTATCTATACCAGAGGTGGGTTCCTGCCGGAGCTGTCCAATACGGAGCTCCGGTAGGGAGCGGCCGATTGCGCAATTTGCGCACGACCGCTCCGGAGCCCTCTCCGCTGGTCCGGCGCGCGCGTTGCCATCTTTTTCGGTGAACTTTTGGCCGATTTTGCTTCTGCACATGCGTGGAAGCAAAATCTCGCCAAAATCTTGCGAGGGGACGTGTGTGTGTGTGTGAGATTTCAGCGAGATTTTGCTTCCGCGCATGTGCAGAAGCAAAATCTTGCCAAAATCTCACACACACACACGTCCCCTCGTGAGATTTCGGCGAGATTTTGCTTTCACACATGCGCAGAAGCAAAATCGTGCGAGGGGGCGTGCGCGCATAGCACGTGCACGCCCAAATCATGGAGATGCGCGCACAGCGCACCGGCAAGTAAGCAACCCGCCCTTGATCTATACCTTGATGTCCAACTCACCTATGAAAATTCCATACGTCTTTGGTTGGCTTTGGTTTTGCAAGCTCTTGTAACCTGGAAAAAGAAAAATTCTAAAACATTACATGGTGATGGGGTGGAAAGTCAATTCTCTAAAATTTTACAGCCTGACAAACATTCCCAATTCCATTGAACAATTTCCAAGTATGCATTGCATTTAATTATATCAAGTGCAAATACCAGAGCTGCATTCCTCCAGATCTTTAACTTCCATTACTGCTGATCTGCTCTGGGAGCACTGAGAGAGAATTGACAAGGAGATTATGTATTATTATTGCAAGTTCATTTGATACAAAAACTTAGATAATACACTTAACTGATTACATTTAATCTCCAATAGTATTTCACCATGTATAAAACTTGCTTCTAGGCAAAAGCTTCATTGAGAGGCACTGATGCATTAGGGTCGTAGGCCTTCAGTTCAGGCTGAGACTTGTTCAAGGAGAAACATTCCTTGCCAGCCAAACACCACCCTCAAGTTCATAATGGTGTTAATAGAGAGGAGCTTGAGAATAGCTACCATGGAAGGAGGAAGAATCTTTCTCCCAGCCAGTGATAGACACTGTGAAAGAGACAGAAAGGTCTTCCTCCTTCAGCCATTAGCAACACAGGCAATAGATTAGAGCAAGTGATGGCTAGTTGCTAAGGATGTCTCTCTGTTGACATAACAGCACAGAGGTATGCAGTTGTGACAGAAAAATTTACCTCAGGTCTAGTCAAGCTTGTAGTTCCAGATTGTATAACAAATAGAGTGTATAATGTGGCATCACGCCAGTGCATGAAGGAATGGTAAGATTAGAGCTCTTTTGGACACCCACTTTGCTGGAGTCAACAGCAAAGTATAGTGACCTCAACTTACTTCGCCCAGGATGAGTGTTTATTACACTCAAGCAAAAAAGCTAGGTGGTGTTGCAGTCTTCCAAATTTTAATATGGGGCAGCTTCAGATCAGCTACTGGTGGGTTCCCTGTTGCCCTTCCTTCTCCCAACCAGCATCACTTCCCAGTGGGAAAAATAACCATCAGTTGTAGAAAATATGTGGTAGGACAGAATTTAGGGGCCTCTGGATACCGCCTCCCAGAGTATTTAGTTAATTTTAAATTTTTCTCCCCAAACATTTAACCATTTTCTTTGCTATCGACTGTCCTGTGTAGAGAAGAAAAAAGGAAGGAACACAAAATATAACTATTGTTCACCACTCAAGAGCAATTCCACCCACTAAACTGGCTAGAACAAAATACTAAACTAGATTAGTCACTGTCTGAACCTGAGAATATTTTTTTTAGTTTTCTTATGTGCAGCAATTTAACTGTAATCACCAATGCAATTAAAGTTAAATCTAAATTTATGTCAAACAGGTACTGTCAACATTCTGACACTCCCTGTGAATTCTTCCTTATACACAGTGGTGGGCTGCTGCTGGTTCGGGCTGGTTCGGGTGAACTGGTAGTTGCGACCTGCAGGTGGGCACGCGCTCACATTTTTGGTGCTGGGCGAACCGGTTGTTAATTTATGTGACGTCCACCTCTGCTTATACAGATTATATGGCTGTTATATCCCAAATAAAGACTAATATTAAAATTGATAGTATTTCTTTGTCCCTGACTCTTCTGTGCAATCTCCTTGCCCCACATGCATAAACTAGCTAAAATAGAGATAAATATGGATAAGTTGATAATGAAGGAGTAAGAGAGTTAGCAGCTGTCTCTGGAGTCTAGCTGATATGCATAATTAAGCCTGATTGACATCTATGAGCATTGTGTTGAGGAAGAAAAGATTGTGAAGTCATCATCAACCTTCTTAGCCCATATAAATGTCATCACTTTATATACTAGGGGTAGAGCATTTGTTTACTGGTAGTATTGTATGTTATTACTTTCCTCATTTTTAAATTTATTTTCATAGAATCAAGATAGTCTGCAGGCCAGCTACTGCAAAACAATTGCAAATAATTATGACATCATGCATACTGGAAGACTCACTTGTTACCCAAAAAGACAAGATAAATAAATGCATTCAGGTTTTTTTCCTCACAATTGATAATGGGAAAAGGCAAGATAACTTTTCCCCTTTCTAGAATGCCTTCACATCCTCAAACTCGGTTCTGTAATCGTTCCGATTCAAATATTGGGGAGGAATTCAGAAAAGGAGAGGCATGTCCTGTTTTGTAAACTGAAGCCTGAATGTATCACTTTGGATATCACTCTGGAATTCCTGAATGTATTTATATAACTACTACTCAGATATGGGAGCTTGATGATTTTATCTTACCGTTCATTTGAAAACCCATGGGAAGTAGCTGCAAGAGAAGCAGAAAAGAACAAATGGATCTGAAAATGATGTCCATATTCTATGGTTAATTATATGTTGTAAGTAATTCAGTAATGTTTGGGAGTGAGGTTAAATCAGCAAGATGACACATGGAGTCCCATAATTCAATCCCCACCCCTTTTCTACCTCTATGGGACATTGCCATAGCAACCAGCAACTGCAGTCCTAGCAATGAAAATTCTTATTGATAAAGTGCTAATAGGGCTCGTAAAAATGCCATGAATTACAGCAAAAAATGTGGCTTTGCTTAAATATACAGTCTTATAAATGTTTAGAACTTAGCCAGCATGGAATCTCTGGGTTTTTTAGGTCCAAAGGGCACAACTAGTTTTGCAGCTACATTAAACATCCAAGAGACATGTAGCATCCTGAATGTTAATATATTCTTGGATTCGTTAGTTAAGCTTTTGTAACTAATATTATCATTTGCTTTTAAGGTACCAAAAAGACTTTTGTTTTGTGCTGCAAATATTAGCATGATTCCCTTATTCAGCACCTTAAACAGGATATGCTTTATAATGCAAAAAAAAAAGTATATTGTTCTCTATGGCAATAGTTTCCAATCTTTTCTATGGCCCACACCCTTAGGAAATGTTTGATTGTTTACACCCTGTACAAAAGTAATTGTGACTCGTGACTTATCACAAAAGATCACAAGCCACTCTTTGTTGTAGCCCCTGAAATTCTATCCTGCACACCCTGGGAGTGGAGCACCCCAGATTGGGAACCCTTGCTCTATGGATTCATATGGTCCTGAGAAGTGCTATGGAAATTTGTCCCATGTAATACGCCCTATGTACAACTTTTCTGGCACGGTTAATAGTTAGATCATTTATTTTTGGGGCTGTCTACATGACTGTATTTGTTTGTAACATTGACTGATAATTGAAGAAGAATAATAATCCCAAAGTATCTGGAGCATCACTTGAGCTCCATTTGCATTGACAAAATCAGCATCAGTCAATTGCAAAAGGCAGCTTTACCTGGAACAGTTTACATCCTGAGATGATACCATTAACAACAAATAACATCATCTGTTTGTTCCAGGACCTTGCAAAGGACTTGGTCTCTGGATAAAAATGCCAAATCCAGTCTAAACTATAGTAATATATTCTGGAATGCTAGGAATTACAATTATCTTAAACTTTCAGGTATCTCATATAATGGAGAAATAAGGGCTTTGTTCAACGAACGAGGTATTTTTCTTTTAGTTTTTATCATTTTTGTTCTAATTATTTTGTAATGAACTGTAGTTCACAAAACCTACTGCCTTTTAATAAAATTTGTCAAGTCAGAAAGGGTGCTACCAATATCTGAGTTTTTGGCTACCATAAAACTATTTCCTATATTGGTTCTGAAATGTGAGGCCCAATACATTTATTTTCTAAAAGATTTTCTGGATGGCTGCCACACAGGGGGATGGGGGAGGGGAGAAACTATTTTATTTAGTTAATTACCAGTTGGTGGTTAAGTGGCAAAGGCAGTTCCATGTGAAATATAAATTCTAGCTATTGCAGCAATAAAAAAATTAAATAGTACATGGGTATAAATAAAAGAAGTAAAAAGACTAGCTGTCATCTCTAGATTTCAGAAGATAAGGCTTGCGCACAGAAGTATTAGCACTGCTCCTGGCCTTCCTAAGTTCACAAAGAGTAAATAAATAAATAAATAAATGAGCATTACGCGGATTGATAAGCAAATTATTAATAGGATTTTCAGAAACATACAAAATTGGATTTTTTTTAAGTACAGCATTTAAGTGCAGCATTAAATACATTTGTTGCACCCCCATTTGTAAACAATGAGAAATGACAGCTACGCTCAAATGGTAAAATAAAAGATGGTCTCCATAAAATCCACCCAGCTGTGCAAAGCGCTCCCTTGCGGTGGAGTCAGTACAATCTTATTGTCTTTATACAAAGAAGAAGAAATAAGGGAGAGGGACTTATTTAGCCACGATAGTGATGATAGTTTGCCCTTCAAGCCCCCTTTTTTTCTTAAATCAAAAGTTTTTTTTAAAAGTCTCTTTGCTTTCCCCTCCCGCGAAAATCCATTCTGTGCATAGATGGATCTCATTCTGCGAGGTGTCATAATCGCAATGCCCAACAGAGGGCAGGTTCTACCCGGAAAGGCGATGGCCCTTTAGATGGGGTTCCGAATTTACTGACCCGATCGTGGCTCGATCATCCTGCGCGATATGAATAGCCCTGCTTCTCCTAGTTCACGCCACAGCTTGTAGTTGTAGAAAAGCGAGCGCTTGGGAGCGCACCTTGCGACCTTCTTTGTTCCCGTCGCCACGGCAACCTGGGGAATCACTGCCGTTTGTTTCTCTTTCTCTGAACTTACTTTCTGTGCCGCGGGAGGGCGCCTAGGATCCGCAGGTGCTATTCTTAACAGTGCAAACAGTCCAGTCACTTCGACGCGGCCTTCGATTTAATTGCTTTTCTATGCAAGAGGATTCTGAGCAATTATTAACATTGCTTTTCTTCCCTTTGTTACGATGTCTAACATGAATATTCACTATCCGTCTGTTTGCAGTGCTCCAAAACAGTGTTTCTCAACTTCAGCAGTTTTAAGCCATATGGGCTTCAACTCCCAGAATTCCTCAGTGCAACCATGGAGTTGAAATCCACGACTTAAAATTTGCTGGGATTCAGAAACACTGCTCTAAAAATCTGAAAACCAAGGAAAGGAAGACAAGACATTTCTATCACCTTCTTGAGGATGCATTCGACTTAGTAAAAAAAGAAGTGATCATTGCAGGGAACAATGTACAATACTTTTATGTCAGTAAAATGCACAATTAAAGAAAAATGTTCTGATTTAATGAAAAAAAATCACATTCAAGCAGAAAACATTTCTAGAAAAGTTTGGTACAATTTTTATTCTTACAAAAATTTTAAAGTTCTTTATCTTGTTTTAAAAGCAAAAGCAGTGTCTTCTGTTACATTTTCTTGCCAATGTCAATGTACCCTGGCACTACTACCACCAGCAAATATTTCTGAAAAGAATTTGATTGCGCTGATGAAAGTACCTTTATGCTGAAAATTGCAATGATACTGAATGGGATTAGATCACAGGAGCCACCAGGCTTCCCTAGGCAAAGCCATCAAAAGTTGTGAAAGATAATAATGTCATACAGTGAAGCAAAGAATGAGAACACCACCCTTTCTCCACAGGAAACGTTTCCCATTAATTGTCCCTGCCTCCAATTCATAGGGGCACACTTTTACACTGAAATATCCAGGCTTGCGGTCTTAAGACAGAAAACTGGGTGGAGGAACTGTTTTAAAACATTACCACGCTATTTTAAAAGATGACAACCCATTTTTGAAGATCGGGTTTTGACCGCTTGGATCATTTTGGCTGATGCTTTAAAAGTGACAGCTGGTTATGTGAAAATTGGCAAAAGAAAGTGCTTGGTATCGCATCTGAATTGGCTGAGACCTTGTAAGCACAAAGCCAGATTCATCTTTTCACAAACAGCTTTGACCACAACTTTTCTGAGTGGACTATACAGTTATTACAATAAAAACAAGATATACAATGTAAGAAAAATAAAGACACTATCCCAATGTTATATGGGGTACTTAAACTTTTCAAGACACTCTCAATTCTTCAAGGAATTTATATTAAGACTACCAGTATTATTAAATGACCAATCAATGTAACTAACAGAAATACAAAGCCATGAGACAGCATGGCAAATAAATTATATAATACAATATAAAAATGGGAGATAAGAGCCATATGAGCTATCCAAAATATATCAACCAGCTAAGCCTAAAATCAAATCAAAATTGTTAATATTTTTGTAAAACTAAAATAAAATGTCACTGTGAGCTTATAGCTTGCGGAACCAAGCTATATTTGTTACAAATGGAACACAGTGGCATAATTGGCAGTCTAATGGATGTTTAAGGTGCTTCCTGCTTAACAACCACTCATTTAGCAACCGTTTGAACAGTGAAACTTTTGTCTAGTTCTGGAATTCCTACCATTTTAGCATCCTGCACTCAGGCGGTCACCACTTGCAACTTTATTTGCTGATTTCCAACGAAGTCAATGGAGAACCTGGCAGAAGGTTGCAAATGGCAACCATGTGATGTCCTTGCTTAATGACCGCAATGATTTCCTTAATCATAGCAACTGGCATGCCAGAACTGTCCTTGTTAATCAAAGGTTAGATTTGTATAACCCTGCATAGATTAATGTCAGGCCAGAGCAGATTTTCATACTGTAGTTAACACCAGAGCTCAGATGAGATGCTTATCTTGTCTACATGATAGAACATTTAGCACAGGAGAATTAAGTCAACATGCAGGACCTATAAAACTGGCATTATAATAAAACATCCTCAAATGCCTCTTATTTCTCCTCTTCACTCTTGACCTAATCAACTGGTTAATTTTCCATTTAACAAGGGACTTAAGGTGTATTCTAAAGATACCTAAACTTGAGAGTACAGTAGTTGATATCAAGAAGTTCCCTACAACAGGACATTATAACAGCTAGTCATCAATGAAGGCCCTTTTGAATTACAGATAAGATGCACTTGTACATCTCTGTACAAGAGGATTGAAATAGGTTAGTGGGCAAGTGTTGGGAGTAGTGGAACTCTGGCTTAAAAAGAGCTACATAAATGTCATTTATACAGAAGTTATACAGCACTGTTTGACCTCTTTGTGGACAGAGTTGTTAAAGTGCCATTACCATTGCCTCAGACCTGTGTTGCATTTTGATGTAGCAAAATTATCAATTTGACAAGTGATGATCAATGGATGCTTGCTGCAGATAATTTCCTCATAGACTCTCTCAAGGACCTAAATGAGAGCAACATTAGGCTAGGAATACTTTTCAGCTAAATGGTGCAGAATTGCACACTGATCCATGGTGGAATACCCTGATCCAAAGCATGCTGGTTCAGGGGCTAAGATATTCTCCAAATACATGCAGTCTATAAAAGTTTATGGTCAAAAATTGAGCATAGAATTTACTAATTACTGTCATTAATTTAATTAGGCAATAATTAATTGGTTTTGCCCATCACCTTACTTGCATAATAGGTGATAGAATTAACTACCGGTAATTCTTTGGGGTGAAGAATTATTCATGGCAGTAAGAAGGAGGGCTAACACAGAGACCCACCAATAAGGATTTGTTTTCAACCATTCTGGCATAATCCCATTTTTACACGGGGTGTACCATTTTTAAACCAAGAAAATCAGTTTTAGATCTCCATTTGTGTGAAGCTGGGGACCAATCTGGATATGGATCAGATACGGTGAGCCAAGAGAATTACCACCAAAAGGTGCAGAGTAAGTTACCAAAATATTTTGTCTGGATTCTAAAAATATGAAATCATTAGCACTGGGGTCAGCTTTAGCACGAAATAAAATGCCAGAAAAATCATCCTTATTTGTTACTGCCTGTTGGAACTCTATCTCATTAATGTATAGTATTGTCTTTTCTCTCTAAGGAATTTTTTTACCATTCTTTTAGTATAAGAAATGTTTCATGATAGGGAGATTCATTGCTGAACTGAGCACTTCTATAAACTGGGTTAGTATAGCCTTCACTTGAATATAATTCTTACAAACTGTTGGGCTGTTTATTTGAACAATGGGTTGGAGTTTGATTAGGCAGTTCTAAGGTAAATCAATCACTTTTTTGAACAGTGGCAAAAAATGTTAGAATTATCCTTGATTGTACCAATGATCTGTTTCAAATGGCTGACCTACAATTTAAGAAATTAGATTGCAGCATTTTACTAGTGTTTCTTAATTTTTTTTTCAGGATTCCTTCCCACTTTTAACACTTGCAAAGAACCCCAAAATAGCTGTTACTTGCACAGGTTACATTCATCAACATAACAGTATTAAAATTTTAAATTGGCATGTGCTACTGTTACTGCTTCACTTCATTTGATGGCATTTTAATAATGTATTGTTTTTCAATATAAGCTGGCACATAGTTTTGATTTTGCAGACTCCTGAAAGGATCACACTTTGAGAAACACTGTACTAGACTGTATTGGCTGATATCTACCAGATGGGGGACAAAGCAGATGGGGGCAAGATTGAGGGGCGCTTGTCCGCATTCTGTAGACTCAAGGAAAAGGAGTCTATAAATGATAAGTGATGACTGTCAAGGTGGAAGTTAATACTAAAATTTAAACAATAAGGGACTGAATCTTCAGAAATCAGCATGAACTCTACAACAGAAGTTTCTCTGGAGCCCCAAAAGGTGAGTTTACCCTATCACCTGGAGTAGTTCCACTGAAGACCTTCAGGGCAAATTTTACCAATTGAAGCAAACTCCACTCTACTCATTCTCCATAGCAATGTTTTTTATCTTTAGATTTCCAATGAACCAACTCAATTAGACAGAAGTCTGGGATGTTAAAATGCTGGAGCACAGCCTCATTATTGGCTCCTATGCTACCGTTAAAATCTCCTACTAATACTGGCCTTGGAATTTGGTCATGTGATTGAAAATCCAGTTTTGAAGGTCTCATTTCTCTTGATTTGAGAAAATACAACTTTGAAGGATTAAACAGCAAATAAACATTAGTGAAGAAATTGGTAGAACCAAATTTTAAAGGAGATGCTAACTGAACACACACTAAAGCTGGTGAAATGTGAGCATGCAGGTTAGTGGAGATTAAGATGTTTATATCTCCTAGACTTTCTCCAGAATGTGTTTTCTGTCCCTAACATTTAGACCTTCCAATGGTGCCCCATCACTTCTGTAATTGTCCATCATCTTTGCTGCCAATTATCCTCTTCTTTTTTTTCTTTAACATTTCCCGGCATTATAGACTTCTCAATGGTCCATCTTATGTTTAAAATATAATTTGAACTTGGTCATTTGTGCCTCAAGTGAGGGCTCTAGGTTTTTTCTGTAATCCATAGGTTTGTTTTCTTGTCTAATCGTATTTCCAGAGGTGGTCTCGAACATCAAAGTCCAAAGTATCAATACTATATCCTATTTTTTTAAATTCCAGGATTGATAATACTAAGAAAATTGTGGAGTAGTTCTGCTTAATTATTCTTCCTTGGAGTATCCCAAGAAAAGATCATTAATAGGTATACCTCTCTCTATATATATTTTCCATTAAATTTTTCCCAAGGAAATAATTTATAATCTCTAGTGTTATTTGAACATGAAATCTCTAGTCCCTAAACATTCATAAGGTATAATCTTTTCTCTATGCCCTGTATATAAGAGAAAATCCGTATTTAGCCAGGCTAGCAACTTTGGTCTCTGAAAATGCTACACAATAGTATTTTTTAAAAAAGCTTACGAAAGCTGATACAGAAATATGCATTTAAATTGAAGGAGTGATCAAATATGAAACAACCTAGAAAAAGAAATAAGTTTCAGAGAAATACATATTATATGTAGAAATGTTGGGCTCTCACAGTGTACTGGCCTTCTTTTCTGCTAAAGCACTTCTAAACAAAACATTTCTTTCCATTTCAAAACCATTTTCATAGCAATTCTATATCTGGGGTTTGACTGCCATCAAGATTAGAAGAGACGCTACTCATAGTTGCTATTGCATGTCCTATTATGGCATTCCATTCTGTCTCATTATCACAGAATTTCTGACACCAGCTGTGTAATCAGTTCCCGGGTATCTTTCAAGCCGGAAGAGATCTCTAAGCCCTCCTTTGCCACATGTGTACCGATCAGAAATATCTTCCTTTCGTCTCCAATTTCAGATAAAGCCAAAGCGTCATGAATGTCTGTGATACAATATGCATCTGCAAGATCCTGTCCGACAAAAGAAAGAAACATATTAATCTATTCAGTTTGGCTTTTTCAAAGCAGGGTTGCAATAATCTCCCTCACAGACCTGTGTCCAAATGCCTAGTAAGACTGTGAAGAAACAATATTCCTAGGGGCAAAGAATTTATTATTTTATTATATACAAGCTTTTCATGGGATGGGTCCTTCACACCAGATATAAGTAAACTACGTAAATTAAAATATAGGCATTCAAAAAAGACCAAATTTACAGCTGACATTTGGGCCACTCTTGTTATCACGTCCCATCAGCAGCATTTCTCTGTTGTTCCAAGCACTGGGGGAGATCTGTAGGACAATGGTCGATGCATAAGAAATCCAACAAACCTGTAGGAAGTCTGCTCCAAATCTTAGCTATCATATCTGTTTCTTATTTAGATACAGATGCAATATGGAAACACTTGTCTTCTTCCATTATTTCTTTTCAATCTACATTGCTGCAATTTCTTGAGAGTATCTCATCCACGTTTTAACCAGATCTGACTCTGTTTAACTTTCCCATATAAGATCAATGTTCCTTACATGGAATCTTTTCTGAATGGAATCTTCCCCATTGTTTTTTCTCCACTGAACTTGTAAGAGATAGTACATACCGAAGTATTTCTCAGGGTGATATTTAAATTTATTAACTTTATTCCTGAATGAATAAAAATCAGGAAGTAATAGCAAGCTAGTTCCAAAAGATTTGCAAAGAAAACTGCAAGGACTAATTCAGGCATTAACCAACAATTAACAGTGATTGAAAGTGCGTGTCCACACACATACAAAAGATTAAACACTCATTGTGTTTGTTAAGATTCTCTGAGATAGCCTTTTGATGGATATGAATTCAGCAGTCTCTTGCTGTATGATACTGAAGAAATTTAATTGCTCTAAGATAGCAATTTTAAATTCTGTAACTGAATATCCTAACGGATTAAAATACTGTAATATTACTTTGTCCTCTGTTGAACAGTATCAGATCATTTCAATTACTATTCCATCTGTTTTATCTCTGAAGTCTGGAGCAACTGATCCCATCTTCAAAGGACTTGTGCTTAATGCAATCCTTTTCTTTGTGCACAATGGAACCCTGTGACAACTTACCGTATTTTTCGGACTATAAGACGCACCGGAGTATAAGACTCACCAAGATTTTGAAGAGGTAAACAAAAACAACAAAAAAAGTTTTTGCCCTCCCCTGCCCCCAGGAGCACTCTGCAGGCCTCCCAAACCCTCTGCGCGTCCCGTTTTTGCGAAAAATGGGCAGTGCAGAGAGTTTGGGAGGCCTGCAGAGTGCTCCTGGGGGCCGGGGAGGGCAAAAACACCCCCGTTTTTGCAAAAAAACAGCTCCGTTTTTCGCTCGTTTTTCCCCTCTCCAGCCCCCAGGATCACTCTACAGGCCTCCCAAACCTTCTGTACAGGACCTGTTTTTGCGAAAAACAGGCCAGTTTTGGGCAGAAACAGGATGTGCGGGGTGGGGTTTTTGGAGGCCAAAAATGGTCGTATTCGGTGTATAAGACGCACCAACATTTCCACCCTCTTTTAGCGGGGGGGGGGGGAGTATGTCTTATACTCCGAAAAATACGGTTGCCTACACCTGCATCTTAACTGGTCCTGTACAGATTTTTGGTGTCAGAAAAGATAAAATCAGTTAGCAAGCCTTGTGTTAAAGAAAGGTTATCTGCCTGGATCTTTTCAGTTTAAAGTTCTAAGTTCACAGTTCTTACTTGTAAGACAAAACACAAAAAGGTAGTCCTTTATTTCTTTCCCCCCCCCCGAGGCTGAGAAACTAAGCCCCAAATGAGAGTCAAGCAAAATTCTTACAGATTAATCTTCTAAGGATGACATAGGACTTTTTGTATGTGAAAGATAACTTACTTCAAGGTTCCTCGTTTTTCTTATTGGTTTGATAACATGACAAGTAAATTGACTAGATGGATTTGCTTTTTGCATATTGCTATTATAATTTTACTGATTAGAAACTATCTTAAAAGAGAAAATAAGTAAATCCCACCAAAGTAATACAGAGATGGATGGATCCCTTCCTATCTGCAGCAATAACACCACCACAGATTGACAGTAGGCGATTTCTGCTCAGCATTTGTATTGTGAGACCTCACAAGTTTCTATTTTTTCTCTGCTGCTCTTTACCGCTATTGGAAGCTGCTGAGATGATAATTCTGATATTTATCTATCGATTTTTTTTCTGTCATCAGTTTTTAGATAATATTGAACCCTTACTTCTCTTGAACATCTGAATCAGGAGAGGCTCTCTCTATTGATATTTGAGAGTTGCTTGGAAACTGTTATTGGCCACAGATAGTCTTTGACTTGTGACCACATTTGAGACCTCTTGCTCAGTGAGGCAGTCCTTAAGTGAACCACACCTTATTTTACCACCTTTTTTACTGTGGTCATTGAGCAAATCACTGAGTTCATTTAGCGAAGCAAATCTGGCTTCCCCCACTGACTTTAGTTATCAGAAGCCATCAGAAAGTTTAAAATGGTGGGATTTCCGGTTTGGAGCGCGCCATCGCGGACGTCCCTTCGTCGGGCGCCTTTCCAATCTTCGTAAAAAGCCGCCAGAACAGCTGTCTGGCGGCTTTGAAATCTCTTCCCCGGGCAAAGGGGAGAGATGAGAGCTTGACAGGTGGGGTAGAGCCCCCCCAGCGCCCTAGGAGCCATCTAGTAGGGCGCGAAGGGAGAGCTCCCCATGCAGCCTGTCTCCAGCTCCGAAGATCAGGAAACCTTCGCCTTTGCGGAGCTAGATGTCGCGACCAGCCGCTGCTTCTAGAATGGGATTTATAATTACTTTTGAACTACAGAAGCAGACAGAGAGAAACAGGCGTGAGATGGGCAAGTAATGAAACCTCTTTTTTCCTTTTTTTCAACTCCTGGGTAAGCTTTCACTTCGGCAAAGAATCAAAGGAAACAAAGTAACAATATGGCGATTGAGAAGTGAAAGTGACTTTCGTTTCCCCAGAGGCTTTTTTTTTCCTTTCTTTCTTATGGAAACTTTTAATTTGGAAAAATGGTTTTTTCTTTCTCTGTCTCCTAACCCTGGATTAAAGTTATAATTGAAAGATTTCCAATAATAAAAGACTACCTGGTTTTTAAACTGGAAAGAACTTTAATCAGGCACCTGGCTTTCTTTCTTTCTTGTACTCTTTTGAAACACCATAATGGCTTCAAAATCTGGAAAGATTGTTTTGACTAAAAGAAATGACTATACATCTGGATATATTTCTAAAATGCAACTTAACACTGAGCTAACACCTCCACAGCCTTTGACACCTGAAAATTTATTAAATAATTTAAAGATTATGAAACATGAACTTACTTTGGAATTTAATCAGAAAATAAGTGAGATAGACAAAAAAATGCAGGCTGCTTTGAAGAATATGAATCAACAACTCAGATTTGATGTGTTAGAGGTTTGCAAAGGTTTAGCAAACAAATATTGAAGTTTTGGCAGAACGTATTGAAACAAATAAACAAGCTTTGGCAACCTCGGTGAATTACATAGATAAAATCCAAAATGATATTGCAAATTTTGAAAAAGAGGTCTTGATGACACAGTTCAGATCCATGGAAGTTGCTATAAGGGTCAGAGGTTTGAAAGAGGGATTATTTGAAGATTTAAAAGGAAGGATGGTTGATGCATTGGATCAGGTGTCTGGAATTTCTAAAGTGGAATTGGCTACACAAATCGACAAAATATACAGAATCAATTCGTGGTACACTAAACAAAAGCATTTACCAAGGGACATTGTCATATATTTTACCACAAGAGCTTTACGGAATAGAATTATACAAGCAACGTTTAACAATAATCTCATGGTGAATGGTCAGGAACTAAAGATTTGGAAAGAAATCCCCTCTAAAATGCTTAAAGCCAGAAAAAGCTACATTTTTTTGATTGATGAATTTAAGAGATTAAACTTACAATATAAATGGGAAGCGCCAGTTGGAGTAGCAGTGAAATTTTCTGGAAAAAGATACCGGCTTAACACGATAAAAAAAGCTACTGAATTTTATGTCAATGTTTTAAAGGCTGATATATCCAAGATTCCAGAGGAAGGATGTATGAAAATAAAAGAGGAAGAGGAGGGGAAGCCATCTTTGCTGGATCAAAAGGAAATAGATTCAAAAACCCAAAAGGAGTGCCAGAACCAGATAGCTGGGGAAAAGGAGATGGAGGTTTGGGATCAGATGGGAGACGAGTCGACAAATTTGAATTTACTGAACTATTAAAAGATGAACTATCAAGATTCAAAACGATGTGATGTTGAAATATATTGGACGGACAGAGACTAATATGATTGTATTTTTCCTTTTCCCTATTTAATGATTACCTATGCAATATTTAGCTAAGTTTTATATAACTTTGAGGTTATTTTTAATGTTAATAATATTAGATATATATAGTTTGTTGAAGATTTGTTTATTCTTTTTTCCCTTTCTTTTTTTTTAAAAAGAAAAAAAAAGAAAAAAAAACTTTAAAGATTTTTTGTTTATTGAAGTTAGTAAGTTAATTTAGAATATTATGTTATTAATATCATGATGAAATTTAATATTTAATGATTACTTACGTAACATTTAGTTATCTTTGAGGTTATTTTTAATGTTAATAATATCAGTTTAAGATTTTTGTATTTTATATCTAGTTATTATTTATATAACATTTACTTTGTATAAGATAGAGGATTGAAGGGAGGAGGTAGGAGGTTTGTTTGTATGTATTGTTAAAGAGATTTCTCTTTCTTTCCTTTTTTTTTCTTTTTTGTATCTTTACTATTGTATACATATGCGATATATTATTAGTGTATAATCTGGAGTTGAAGTTTTTTAAAAATAGTGTTCTTTTTTTTCTTTTTTTTTCCTTTTTATTAACAATTTAAATTTATTATTATGCCCTGTATTATCTCTGGGAAGTCCGGGGGGGAGGTGGGGAGGGAAGGGGGTGGGTTGGGGGGGGAGAAAAAAAACCTAAAATGTTTGTACTTTATATTTAATATTTTGCTACTATTTATGTAATTCTGTACTAATAAAACTTTTTGAATAAAAAAAAAAAGAAAGAAAGTTTAAAATGGTGATTACATGACCCTGGGATGCTGCAACCATCATATATCCATGCCGCTTGCCAAGGGCCCTAGTTTTGATCATGTGACCACAAGAGACACTGTATGACTGTTGTAAGTGTGAGCAGAACTCAGCACCGCAATAACTTTGAATGGTCGCTAAATAAACGGTTGTAAGTTGAGGACTACCTGTATGCAACCACTAACAAAAGCAGAATCCAAGTAACTTAGAAGGTAAGCTGCATAGTAAAAAAATACGTTTTACAGGATTTTAGAATACTGTATATTTGCTCATTCCACCAGGAGACAACTAGTAAAAGTTTTAAAATGGAAGCTGGAAACTTTCGAAGAACAAACATTATGTAACACACAAATATCTTAGTAAATGCTATCACATCGTGATATTTGTCTCAACAATTGTTCTTTAACTCTGAGATAAAGTCCAAAGGTTTTTCAGATTGAAATAATCCCAACTACAGTAATGATACCAGAGAATAGCATTCAGTATTTAGGTTTTATAGACAGAAATCACACATGTTTTGCCATGTGTACAGGTCGTCTGTAAAACATGGGTCAGAAAGCTTGTCAGGGATTTGAAGCCATTGTACTGTACTGTATTATACTATACAATTACTATGCTCCTATATGGAGACCCAGTTTGGTGTAGTGGATAACACACCCTGTTAGAAACTGGGAGACCATGAGTTTTAGTCCAGCCTTAGGCATAAAGCTTAGCTGGGTCAGTTTGGGACAGTTATTCTTCTCAGCCCTAGGAAACTGTAAGAGGCAAACCACCTTCAAAAAAATCTTTGCAAGAAAACTACAAGGACAGGACCAGGTGGTCACCAGTCATTAAGACTGAGTTGAAGTCACAAAACAAACACACAATGCTACCATATACTATTAGTCCATCAAGATATATAGTAATATAGTAGCTAGGCTGCTGACTTTGACCGAGAACAGCTGGGCTCATATTTTGCTAGAAATGAAAACCAAAGGGTCATTGTTTTAACCAAACCATTAATTTTGCTTACAGAAAATGCAGCATAAATAATAATGCGATACCATTAATAAGACAAATTGATTCTAACCAATGACCACAACTCTGTGTCATAGGGGAAACTGATCCCTTTTTTTTCTGCACTGAACCATTATAGAAATTATTGAATGATACTCTTGTTATCGAATTAAGGTTTCTCACACACTCACCAGAAAGCTATCATTTCTGTTCTGGGTTCTACAGCTTATATTTACCTGCTTATTGGCTAGAATCATTACTGGCAGCGTAGAATTATTCTGGACCAATTGATGAAGAAGTGTTTTTGCAACTGGGAAGCGTTCATGATCTGCTGAGTCTACAACGTAGATCAGCAGAAGGACTCTTGGCATATACATTTTCCAATACTCTCTTAAAGACTCACTGCCCCCAACTGTAAATCAATAATATAGGAAAAGAATCAGCAATTACCAATTAAAACTCCCATCAGCATAGTAAAACTTTCAAGAGGAGGCAGCTGCATTTCAAACTCATTTCTCGGAAATGCTGAAGTACATGATAGAAAATCTTCCCAAAAGTTATCATGCATAATTCAAAATATAGCAGAAAAGCACTAAGGTTAAAGCACGCACATGCAACTGGAATTAAGATACAGTATAGAATTAAAAAATGATAATATGACTTCTATTTAATGACCAATAGATGGGATGGATCTTATGGCATAGCAGTTTTTAAATTGAATGTGTGTATGTGTGTTTGTGTATAAAAATAAAACCTTGTTGTTTGACCCAAATCATATTCTTCTAAACTTTTCCCCTCGTTCCATAGTTTAGCCCTTTAAAAGTGAAAACCTAAGTCTAGGAATCAAGGCCCAACAAGATATAATCTACTGAGTTTTATAATTTCTATCTTCATTAGAATGCCTTTATTGTAATAATTATACAAAGGTAACATAATTATTATAATACATTTTAAAGTATTCCTAGTATTTTAGCTCAATGAAGAAAATAGCTAAATTTTACTAGATATACTGCATTGGCTTATATAAAGCAATTATATTTATTGGAAACAAAGCTTCAACACATCCAGTATTTTATCAGGGAAATGGAGGGGGAGATTTTTACAGCACTGTTGAAAAGACATAAAATAGATGATTTTTTTTAAAAAATGTTTCTTATATGATAGATATGCTTACTTTCTAGGAATTCCATCTTTGTTTCTTCTGTGTTGACACACACTGCATTGAAACCTTTGGTGGGAACTGTGTTGCGCTTTACGTGGTTAGTTGCTAGTGAATAGAGAACACTGGTTTTTCCAGCCCCATCTAAACCTAGAACCAAGATTTGCTTGCTGGGTGGTTTATCCTACAAAATACAAGACCAAACAATTATCAGAAAAGACAGATATTTAGTAGACATTTGAACAAATAAAATAATGGGAGTTATGATTATGTGGTCAACTTTACTTACTAGTGACTGACCATACATATTACACTGACTACACATACATAGGGTTGGAATTCCAGGTCAGCATAGTTACATTATTCAATGTAAGTACTGTACCTATCAAATGTTTTAATTAGATTTGTTTTGGCTAATTCAGCATAAAATTGTTACATGTGACAAAAGGTGTTTAGAAACTGAAATAGCTAATTTTCCAAATGTTGTTATAGCAATTGTTGAATGGTAGGTAGTTCACTGTTTCTGACCTTAATTGGAGTAGCTAGGTGGGTTGACAGATACTTAAGAGTTCTCAGCAGACAAGTAAAAGCAGAAATGTTCTCCTAGAAATCTAGACATTAGAAAACTATAATTACAGACAAGCCTATAAACAGCTATCCAAAATATGCATATTACTCTGAAAATTATACTGATATTATCATTTACAGCTGGGATAGGTATCTGGTGATTCTCTAGTGCACGTATGTCAAACTCACGTCACATTGCCGTCACGTGACGTTTCGCAACGTTTCCCCCATTTGCAGAGCTAGGTGGGCATGGCTCGCAGGCTGCCAGTTTGACACCCCTGCTCTAGTGGTTACTAAACTTCAAGTCCTGGCAGCCAATATAACCAAGGATTCTTTGAGTTATAGTTCTACAAATCCAGTCTTCTTGGAATTTGGGCTGTCTTAACAAATCAAACGTATAATAATAACAAAATCCAGAGGGTCAAATGTTTCCCAACCTAAAAAAAATCCTAATTCTTACCAAATCCATCAACAGTAACATATCAAAACAGACAAACCAGTCTTCTCAATCTAAAATCTTTCATCTATCTTTAAATCAAAGTCCCATAGGCCCCAGCCAATAAGGGCAAATATTATAAAGGTATGCAGAATGGATGTGCAAAAGATGTTAGGATGTTGGAAAGGCAACTGAAACAAAAATGGCCTCCTTCATTATTTTGCCTCCACGGCATGTACCAGCCAACAAAGAGAACAGATTTTTGGATTTCCCTCTATCAATAAGAATAGCAGATATTGATAGCCATCTCATAATGGAAACTTGTTTTTTTCCCTAGAGATCCATAGTAAAGCCAGATACAAAATAGTAGAGGAGACAGAAATAAAGGCAAACCCCATTACCTAGAGCTACTTGTGAACAATAAACTAGGCTGCGTGCAAATACAAAATTATTTGTCAGTTATTATAGAACATGTGAAAAACAACCACACAAAGAAGAAAAAGTAAAACCATTTTTTAAACAACTGAACAATGCCAGGTGGAAAAGTCCTGTTGTTTTGGTCTAGGACAGTGATGGCGAACCTATGGCACGCGTGCCACAGGGGCACGCGGAGCCATATCTGCCGGCACACGAGCCGTTGCCCTAGCTCAGCTCCAGTGTGCATGTGCATGCCGGCCAGCTGATTTTCGGCTCGCATGGAGGCTCTGGGAGGGTGTTTTTGGCTTCCGGAGGGCCTCCGGGGGGCGGGAGAGGCTGTTTTTGCCCTCCCCAGGCTCCAGGTAAACCTCTGGAGCCTGGGGAGGGCGAAAAATGGGCATACCAGGCCCACCAGCAGTTGGGAAATGGGCAGTTTCCGGCCTCCAGAGAGCCTCTGGGGGGGGGGGAACCCATTTTCGCCCTCCCCAGGGATTGAATTATGGGTATGGGCACTCGTGCATGCGTGATAGTGTGCGCGCATGAGCTTTCGGCACCCAAGGAAAAAAAAGGTTCGCCATCACTGGTCTAGGACTATCAAAGATCTCAATCTAGCTTCTACTGTATCTATTTCTGAGCTACAGCTGAGAATTGATTTATTTTTCCCTAGGTAGAGAGGAGGCACTGATACTCTTGAATCCAGCACTTGTCATGTTATCAAAATTATTAAACTAACTAATTTCTTGTTCAGAAGAATGGGGGATTCAATTTAGAATTCCTTTTTAGGGAGATATAATTTAATTATTTAAATCACAATTTATTTACTAGTCCAGAAAATTATGTCAGTAATTCTAGCAAAAGTGCACTCTTGTTGATTGTTGTATCTCAATATACATACCAAAATGTTTTAGGAAAGATGTAGATTCATTTAGCACAGCGGTTCCCAACCTGGGGGTCGGGACCCCTTTGGGGGTCGAACGACCATTTCCCAGGGGTCACCCCGGCATCCTCAGCTCCCCCCCCACTGCCACAAGCCTGGCCATATCGCGCCCCACAACCCGCGCCCCCACCGCGCTCCACCCCGCTGCCGCCATTTGGGTTATTTTACCATCTGCACATGCGCAGCACGCTTTGCGCATGCGCAGAGGGTAAAAGAACCCAAATGGCGGCGGCGGGGTAGGTCACGGTAGGGGTGCGGGTGCGGGGCGTGGGTCGCGGCATTAGGAAGGTTGGGAACCACTGATTTAGCAATAGCACTTAGACTTATATATTGCTTCCCAGTGCTTTACAGCCAGATGGCAGTCAGCAGAAGTAGCCTGCAGTATTGCATTCTAACCACTGAGCCACCACGGCTCTTTAAGGCAGAATTTAATCAATTTTCATTTTAAAAAATGGAAGTAATCCGAGAGCTAGTTTGATCTTGTGGTTAAGGCACAAGGTTAGAAACAGGGAGATTGTGAGTTCTAGTCCCGCCTTAGGTACGAAAGCCAGCTGGATGACTTTGAGCCAGTCACTCTCTCTCAGCCCACTTCACCTCACAGGTGGTTATTGTTGTGGGGAAAACAGTATGGAAAAGTATTAGATATGTTTGCTACCTTGAGTTATTTATAAAAATAATAAAGATGGGACATAAATAAAAAATAAGTCATTCAGAACGGAACTAGTTCCAGTTCAATTGCAGTAATTCTCACAGATGTTTGGGGACATTTTTTGCTATTATATGCTAAAAAAACACTAATTACCAGCTTTTAAATTGTGCTTACAGTCTTGTTTTTCTATTTTTGACAGGATAACTACAGTATTTTTCGGAGTATAAGACACACCTTAGTTTTGGGGGAGGAAAATAGGGAAAAAAATCTACCTACCAGGTATTCATCTGGCTAGCGTCCTTAGTCTGGTCAGCTTCAGCACATTATTTTATCCCCTGGTTAGGGCTGAAAAAAATCTTCTTTGGAGGGAGTAGCAATGAAAACAAGCCTGCAAAGACTTAGGGCTGGAAAAAAACTTCTTTGGAGGGAATAGCAATGAAAAAATCCTGCAAGCTGGGAAGATCATTAGCACCTCGTTAGGGCTGAAAAAACATTTTTCGGAGGGAGTAGCAATGAAAACAAGCCTGCAAGCCGGGAAGATCCAGGAAGATCGTTAGCACCTCGTTAGGGCTGGGAAAAAAAGCTTCAAAAAAGCTACATTCGGAGTATAAGACGCACCCAAATTTTCAGCCTTTTTTGGGGGGGGAAGGTGCGTCTTATACTCCGAAAAATACGGTATGTACTTTTCTCAATCAAAGGGTCAATTAAGATTCCTTAAAAGTTAACAATTGTTTTATTGTTTTTATTATTATTGTATATTAATATTTTATTATTAGTTTTATTTACACACGCACATATATAAAACAAGATCAGATAAAATAGCATAAAATTGTTTAGAAAGCATGCAAATGCAAGTAGATAAATAGATACCACATCAGTGGGAAAGTAACAGTGCCCCATGGCATCATGCTGGCCACATGACCAGAGAAATGTCTTTGGACAGTGCTGGCTCAATGGCCTTGAAGTGGAGATGAGCATCGCCCCGATAGTCGGCAACGACTAGTGGAATAAAATCTGCAGGAGCTCCTTTATTTTTTACCTTGTATTATAACAATAAGGGACTTAATCTCATTAGTCTGTCTGCTACAACAATACAATTTTACTCATATAACTGTGAATTAAGAGACTCAAAAAAAAAAGTCACTCTGACTTTAAATGGACAAAAATGCTAGGGTTGTTAAAAAATACCTTAAAGAGTACTGGGATCTTGTTCATATGATGCTTTTTAATCATGCAATATATGTGATAAATGATGATATAGCTTAATCTTCTGGAGTTTCATTTCATTGGGACAGATCTTAAGAAGTTGAATATTGCTAAGAACATTAATTACCAAGCAAAGAAAATGATATGGGTACACAACAGCAATGAAACAAACAATTCCAAATGGCCCACTACTAAGTTGGTCTAGCATTCAAATTGCTAAGATACCAAGGTAAAGCAAAGGAGGGCTAGCCCTCTGGAAGGTTTCTATTCTTCTCTCTTTTCACTCTGCATTAATAGGATTCTACCGGACTGATTTTATCTAAGCCTTTCATGATCTCAAAGAGATAAATAAATATGTAATGGTTAAGATCTATGCCTGCCTTCAGATAATTAAAAAGTACCCACTTCCGGTTTTGGAGCGCTTCATCGCAGACATCCCTCGTTGGATGCCTTTCCGATCTTTGTTAAAAGCCGCCAGAACAGCTGTCTGGCGGCTTTAAAATCTCTTCCCCGGGCAAAGGGGAGAGATGAGAGCCTGACAGGAGGGGTAGAGCCCCCCCAGCGCCTTAGGAGCCATCTGCAGGGCGCGAAGGGAGAGCTCCCCATGCAGCCTGTCTCCAGCTCCGAAGATCTGGAAACCTCTGCCTTTTGCAGAGCTAGATGGAGTGACCAGCCGCTGCTTCAAAAATGGGATTTATAACTACATTTAAACTATAGAAGCAGACAGAGAGAAACAGGCGTGAGATGGGCAAGTACTGAAACCTCTTTTTTTCCTTTTTTTTTCAACTCCTGGGTAAGCTTTCACTTCGGCAAGGGAACAAAGGAAACAGAGTAACAATATGGCGATTGAGAAGTGAAAGTGACTTTCGTTTCCCCAGAGGCTTTTTTTTTTTTTTTTTTCTTTCTCTCTCTCTTATGGAAACTTTTAACTTGGAAAAATGGTTTTTTCTTTCTCTGTCTCCTAACTCTGGATTAAAGTTATAATAGAAATATTTTCAATAATAAAAGACTATCTGATTTTTAAACTGGAAAGAACTTTAATCAGGCAACTGGCTTTCTTTCTTTTTTGTACTCTTTTGAAACACCAATGGCTTCAAAGTTTGGAAAGACTGTTTTGACTAAAAGAAATGACTATTCATCTGGATATATTTCTAAAATGCAACTTAACACTGAGCTAACACCTCCACAGCTTTTGACACCTGAAAATTTATTAAATAATTTAAAGATTATGAAACATGAACTTACTTTGGAATTTAACCAGAAAATAAGTGAGATAGACCATAAGATGCAGGCTGCTTTGAAGAATATGAATCAACAACTAAGATTTGATGTGTTAGAGGTTTGCAAAGGCTTAGCAACAAATATTGAAGTTTTGGCAGAACGTATTGAAACAAATAAACAAGCTTTGGCAACTTCGGTGAATTACATAGATAAAATCCAAAATGACATTGCAAATTTTGAAAAAGAGGTCTTAATGACTCAGTTCAGATCTATGGAAGTTGCTATAAGGATTAGAGGTTTGAAAGAAGGATTATATGAAAATTTAAAAGGCAGGATGGTTGACATATTGGATCAGGTGTCTGGAATTTCTAAAGCGGAATTGGCTACACAAATCGACAAAACATACAGAATCAACTCGTGGTACGCCAAACAAAAGCATCTACCAAGGGATATTGTCATATATTTTACCACAAGAGCTCTACGGAACAGAATTATACAAGCAACGTTTAACAATAATCTTATGGTGAATGGTCAGGAACTAAAGATTTGGAAAGAAATCCCCTCTAAAATGCTTAAAGCCAGGAAAAGCTATACTTTTTTGATTGATGAATTTAAGAGATTAAATTTACAATATAAATGGGAAGCACCAGTTGGAGTAACAGTGAAATTTTCTGGAAAAAGATACCGGCTCAACACGATAAAAAAAGCTACTGAATTTTATGTCAATGTTCTAAAGGCTGATATATCCAAGATTCCAGAAGAAGGGTGTATGAAAATAAAAGAGGAGGAGGAGGGGAAGCCACCTTCGATGGATCAAAAAGAAATAGACTCAAAAATCCAAAAGGAGTGCCTGAATCAGATAGCTGGGGAAGAGGAGATGGAGGTTTGGGAGCAGACGGGAGACGACTTGACAAATTTGAATTTATTGAACTATTAAAAGATGAACTATCAAGATACAAAATAATGTGATGTTGAAATATATTGGATGGATAGAAACTAATATGATTGTATTTTATCTTTTCCCTATCTAATGATTACTTATGCAATATTTAGTTAAGTTTTATATAATTTTGAGGTTATTTTTAATGTTGATAATATTAGATATATATAGTTTGTTGAAGATTTGTTTATTGTTTATTCTTCTTTTATTTTCTTTTTTTGTTTATTGAAGTTAGCGAATTAATTTAGAATAATATTATCTTATTAATATCATGATGAAATTTAATATTTGATGATTACTTATGTAACATTTAGTTAAGTTTTATCTTAGAGGTTATTTCTAATGTCAATAATATTAGTTTAAGATTTGTGTATTTTATATTTAGTTATTACTTATGTAACACTTACCTTGTATAAGATAGAGGACTGAAGGGAGGAGGTAGGAGGTTTGTTTGTTTGTAGTGTTAAAGAGTTTTCTCTTTCTTTCTTTCTTTTTTTTTATTCTCTTTCTTTTTTTTCTCTCTCTTTTTTGTATCTTTACTATTGTATACAAATGCGATATATTAGTACTGTATAGTTTGGAGTTGAAGTTTTTTTAAAAATAGTGTTCTTTTTTTCCTTTTTCCTTTTTCTTTTTATTAACAATTTAAACTTATTATTATGCCCTGTATTATCTCTGGGAAGTCCGGGGGGGGGGGAGGTGGGGAGGGAAGGGGGTGGGTCTGGGGGGGGGAAATAAAAATGTTTGTACTTTGGATTTAATATTTTGTTACCACTTATGTAAGTTTGTACTAATAAAACTTTTTTGAGAAAAAAAAGATAATTAAAAAGTACCAAGAGCTTATAAAATCTGGAGTTACAGTCTTGGCCACTTTTCTCCCTCAACGTATTTGTTCCAAAAGCTAAGTTTGTATAAATTTACTTAGAGTAGAAAAACTACTAGTTGATGTATAACTTTTTAGGAGCTCCTCCTTCAAAAAAGAAATTATTCAAATGCAATCAGGTTGTAATCAAGCCTGCAAACAAAAGATTATCATTGAAAAACAAAGCACTATGACCATGCTTGGTGGAACATTGAGATGGAAAAATTGTTTTTGTTTCCAACGCCTGAGGCAAAACCCAAACAATTTCCAAACAGATGAGGATCCAGCAATAATAGAAATAAATGTTCCCATTGGAAAAATTAATGGGAAACCAGAGTTGAAATGTAACTTCTTGCCATACTTTTCAACACCTGTTCTTCTAATGCTGGACCTAACTAGCAGATACCCTGAACACCAATTATCCTGTTAGGGTAGTGGTATACTAGCACATTTAAACTAACTCCCCAATTAATCTAATTAATTAAAATTTTAAATAAATTTAATCTAGTTTCATATAATTCCCCAATTAAATCTATCTTAAAATCCTTACAAATTATACCTTACGAAATTATGCTGTACAAAAACTTCTACAGATTATTTGCTTCGAGTGACTGTTGGAACCAAAATCAAATGGGCAGATTCTAAGCGGGTGGGATAAAGCAAGATTTGTTTCTATTTATTCTTCTTTTATAACCTCCCATCAACAGTGTGATCTGATCCCACCTGTACTTACCCAGGAGCAAATGTTTTGACTTCCAGGAGGCTGACTCCCATATTTCAACCCAGCACCTAATTTTAAACCAACAACCATAGAATAGAATAACAAGAGTTGGAAGGGACCTTGGAGGTCATCTAGTCCAACCCCCTGCTTAGGCAGGAAATCCTACACCACTTCAGACAAATGGTATCCAACCTCTTCTTAAAAACTTCCAGTGTTGGAGCATTCACAACTTCTGGAGGCAAGTTGTTCCACTGATTAATTGTTCTGTCAGGACATTTCTCCTTAGTTCTAAGTTGCTTCTCTGCTTCATTAGTTTCCACCCATTGCTTCTTGTTCTACCCTCAGGTGCTTTGGAGAATAGCTTGACTCCCTCTTCGTGGCAACCCCTGAGATACTGGAACACTGCTATCATGTCTCCCCTAGCCCTTCTTTTCATTAAACTAGACATACCCAGTTCCTGCAACTGTTCTTCATGTGTTTTAGCCTTCAGTCCCCTAATCATCTTTGTTGCTCTTCTCTGCACTCTTTCTAGAGTCTCAACATCATTTTTGCATCGTGGGGACCAAAACTGAATGCAGTATTCCAAGTGTGGTCTTACCAAGACATTATAAAGTGGTATTAACATTTCACGTGATCTTGATTCTATCCCTCTGTTTATGCAACCATCTTCTTCTTCTTCTTTAAAAAAAACATTTTTGCAACGTTTTCCAGAAAGTAGATGTTGAATTAGTTTCGTTCCCGCGGCTTTTCTCTTTCCGACCAGAACAGTTATACTGAGATTAGGAAAAATGTCCCAGAAACAGAGTTCCCACCAGAACCATTCTTCCTTAACTTTATTTGTGAGAAGGGAGAAGCAGCAAACACTTTATAATTTTTTTAAAGAAAAAAAATTACAAGTAATTAGAGTTTTACCCGTTCGACTTCTATTGACAAGAACCGTGCCTAAATGCACGGGGCTCTACTTGCAGCCTTGGAAGTTAATTCCCACGCGTTCACTACCTGTCCCGCCGGCGGGCCTGTGCCTCCTTCTTGCACCCCGAGCCGGAGCCGAGACGGCTGATCTTCGCGTCCCGGAGGCTCTTGGGTGGATAGGTAATTGCGCCAAAGAGCGTAGGCGACCCCACCGGTGACGGCAACCGCCGTGCCCACGAACGCGAATTGCCGCAGGGTGCCCGCCATGATCCCCGGGAGAAAAGAGCTCGGGCGGGGCAGGGCGGAACGAGACGCAACAAGATCGGCTTTTACTTCGCTCCCTTCCGGTGCGGAGGCGGAGCCTAATTCCAAGGCCCGCCTCTTCTCGTTGGGGCTCCGCCCCCTCTGCGTCCACCACAGCCTGTGCCGGAAGGAAGGTTCCTGCGGTTTCTTTCTAGTGTGAACGGGCGTGTAGGAATTGGGGCCTAAAGCACGATCCTGTCTGCTCGTTTACGGAGCAGTTATTCCCGCTGAAGCGAGCGAGAGGGATAATGATAAAATCTCTCTGATGCTCTGGGCAGCCAAAGAAAGGATTGCTTTACTTGGGCAAGAGATGGCGTTTGGCTTTCAGTCTGTGTGCACTAATATGCAGTTTAGTCAAGAGCTCCAGCAATGCTGAACGCGAATACAGATCATAGATCTATTCTAGGCTCTTTCTGAACACATTCAATGTGTATATATTTCTACCCACCAAGAAAAAGTCATTACCAATTAGACATAAAAAAAGTTTAAATACTTCTGCAACATTCATCGTTGTTTTACTTATGACAGAGCGATTGCAAGGTGCATTGGTGCTTAAAAACCTGTCTTTTCTGCCCCCCCCCTTTTTTTTACATTTTTTGTTTGGAACTTGCCAAGAGCTACACTTTGTTGTAAACTGGATGGGTACCTTATTCAAACATAATTCAACTGTGACTTACAACAGTTCGTTTAGTGACCGTTCAAAGTTACAACAGTATTCAAAAAAGTGATGACAATTTTTCACACTTATGACAGTTGCAGCATCCACATGGTCATGTGATTTACATTTGGATGCTTGGCAACTGGTTCATATTTATGACGGTTGCAGTGTCCCGGGGTGATGTGATAATCTTTTGCAACCTTCTGACAAGCAAAGTCAATGGGGAAGCCAGATTCACTTAACAACCATGTTACTAACTTAACAACTACAGTGATTCACTTAACTGTGGCAAAAAAATTGTTAAATGGGGCAAAACTCACTTAACAAATTTTTCATTTAGCAACATAAATTCTGGGTTCAATTGTGGTCATAAGTCGAAGATTACTTGTACTCTTAATAGTCTAAGGAAAATTAGGGAATATAGAAACTGATAAAATACAAAAGCATGATACAGCATTTTAAAATGTTACTGCAGAGTAAAATATTGGATGACAGTATTATAGCTAAAATCTACTGGGTTTTCCCCCCCATTTTGGAGTCAAATGTTGAGCATTTGTCATCTCTGTTCAATTTTGATTCCCTTTTATATTATCAATACACAAGTTTTGTTAGGATATTCTAAGTTGGGTGCATTTTAGTGAAATAAAACTTGAAAAAGGTCAAAGATATAATCGGAACAAAACTCAAGTCATAGAAAAGAATGGAACCTCAGTAGGAGTTCCAGGCTTTTTTATTTTTCATTCAGTGCCATAAACTGTCTATCTAGCAATCTATGCTAGTTGCTACTGACCAGTCAACATGTGGAAAAATCAGCTAAAGACATTATTTTTAAAACATTTTCAAGTAAAAAAAAATCAGAACTCAATTCCTTCTTAGCATTGCTATTCAGTCCCCATTTAGTCCCCATTCGTGTCTCCTTGAAATGTTCAGTTAATTCAAAAATAAATAATGCCCCCAGCAATGGATTCTAATACAAAAACAAGCTTTCTCTATAAAATCTTTTAGAGACCAAACACAATTTTGAAAAATTCACCTTGTTTTTGTTTTTTGACCTTTATTATGCTCATAGTTGTCATAACAAGAAAAAAAATATAGCAATTTCAGCTGCTTGCCCTGTTCACCAGCCTCCCTTCCCACCTTTCTTTTTTTTCTGTTGCTGTTTCTTTTTTGTTGCTGCTGCACCAGGAGGCTTTTGGTGCCTGGGTGGTATCATGTTGCTTGTTGATGCTGATGGAATAGCTGTTATAGTGCCAGGCCGTGGGGATGTAGGTGGGCTACTAGCAGTTTTACTAGCATCCCTGCAAAAAAAGAATAATATAAAGTTGATTTTTAGTTTATAGCCTATGAACAGACCAAAACACGTTACATGTAAAGAAATTACAGTATTCATATATTTAAGACAGATAAACTACAGATAAATTTTAACTTTGCTTGCAAAGAACTGAAGAGGCCATTGAAAATGGCTTTGGAGGACAGTAAGAACTGCTACCAGGGCAACAATCAGACAAGTGGGATCTGAGTCGTTTCCCAGAAACTACAGTAACTTGAGAAAACACTTCAGATAGTCCCCCTCCTCAATTAATACAAAGATAAAATGAAGGAGGAAGCACATTCAGATTTTAAATAGTTACTAAATAGTTATAAAAGAAGTTCTAAACCAACATGGCATTGGTTTCTTTGTCTAGAAAGCTCTGTAAGGTTGACAAGCATTTAAATAGTATATATGGCTATTTTCCAAGGATTAATTTCCATATACAAGGAGTTATCTGTCAACTTACTATCTTTGACAATCTGTAATGAGTTCCAAATCTAATCAAAGAACTTCTAAACAATTTTGTTATTAAGCTGTAGAGTATTTATCTCAAAGACACACAGCAATATATAGTTGACTACTGTAATAATGCCCACCAAGCAGTGGGAAAGTAAACAAGATAGTTGTAATGGCTTGCTGCTTGGTATGCCAAATTTATAACAGATCCTTTGTTTCAAAACCAATTATGCAGCAGCTTTTGCCCCATAATTAGAGGTGGCTAAAGATAGAGATTAGTTCAGGATATGATGCTCCCATTTGATGCTACCACAAAACTTTTCAAAGCCTTTTAAAAAGCAAAATTTCCCATGGAATTCCCTAACTGTAAAAGGTAAAATTACTATTTCCCCAAATACAACCTTCCATTCTTGCCAACTTCTGCCCAAACTGCTCAGGAAACAGCAGAAATAGCTGAAAAAATGGAACTATAAGGGATGTATGAATAGAAAGCTAGGCTTCAAGAACTGGAACAAAGTGAGAATGTTCACAGATTCTGTTTTTTGCCACTTCATGCTTCTGTTTTCAGGCTCATACGTTGAGAGCAATGGATTCTATAAGACTTGTCCTTTGCCTTCCCTATTCAGATATTGAGAAGGCAATACAGGTAATCCTTGATTTATGACCATATTGGGATCAGAATATCTGTCAGGGTAGTCATAAATAAATTATCTAATGATCAGTCCTAACTTTATGACCATTTTTAGCATGGTTGTTAAATGAATCATCTGGTTGTTAATGTAAATCATGCAGTTGTTAAGTGAATCTGGCTTCCCCAATTGAATTTGCTTATCAGAAGCTGGCTACAAAGGTCACAAATTGCAATAATGTGACCACAAGATGCTGCAACTGTTGTGAACGCAAGCAGTTGCCAATTGCCCAAATTATAATCACATGACCCTGGTGTTTGTATGACAGTTGTAACTTTAAGGACAGGTCATAAGTCACTGTTTTTGAGGCCATCGTAACTTTGAACCATCATTAAACAAAAAGTTTTAAATTCGGGACTAACTGTGAGGGTAAAGGTTTTCCCCTTTCCAGTTGTATCCAACTCTAGGGGGCGGTGCTCATCTCTGTTTCTTAGCCAAAGGAGCCAACATTGTCCAAAGACATTTCCGTGATCATGTGGCCAGCATTGACTATATGACAAGGCACACAATACGCTGTTACCTTCCCACCAAAGTGGTTCCTATTCATCTACTCGCATTTGCATACTTTCAGACTGCTAAATGGGCAGTCCAGGACTACCTGTGCCCAAACTTAGAAAAGCCTCATCTGCTTCACTATGGGACAAAAGAGGAAGCCATATTAAATGATTTTAAACTGGCAGCCTTCATCTCCCTGAGCACTTCAGATCACAAAGTGTCAATTAACTTAGCAGCAACACTTTTGCCCCACATTCTGCTTTTCCAAGGACAGTAGAAAGCAATTTCTTGACAGCATTAATGATAAAATACTTAAAAGAGAACATCTGCACAAAGGTATGTGTAAGAATATTGTGTATAGAAGTAGCCATGTAGTAAACCTATGCAGGCAAACAAAGTAATTCAAGAAGTAATTCAGAATAGAACATTGTTGTTTTATAACCTACTTTTCCCTTTGTCTACAACATAAAATCCTCATCCCTCTTTCCTTTTCTCAACCCATTGCATATACTGTAATTAATTTTAAGTTAACTAAATGCAACTATATATGTAATATATATGCTAACTAAATGCAACTATATATGTCATATAAGATTATTTCTGATACCTGGTCGATGTGCTTATTTATCAAGGCAAAGAATTACCACCTTTTGTCCCTAACATGAAATATCTATCCTTTCATCCTTCTTACAGATAATCCTCAACTTACAACCATAACTGAGCTCAAAATTTCCACTGCTAAGCGAAACAGTTGTTAAGTGAGTTTTGCCACATTTTATTTTATTTATTTATGTATTTGTTTATTCATTTTATTTTGTCAAGCATGTATTAGATAACAGATAATAAGTATAAACATGATTATGAATACATGAAATGGATACAAATAAAAGGGAATATTAGGACAGGGACGGTAGGCACGCTGGTGCATTTATGCACACCCCTTAAAGACCTCTTAGGAATGGGGTGAGGTCGACGGTAGACAATCTAAGGTTAAAGTTTTGGGGGTTTGGGGAAGAAACCAGAGAGTCAGGTAGTGCATTCCAGGCATTGACATTTTACAACCTTTCTTGCTACAGTAGTTAAGTGAACTACTGCAGTTAAGTTAGTTGTTAAGTTAGTAACATAGTAATTAAGTGAATCTGGCTTCCAGTTGCCAAGTGGCCGTAAGTATAAAAAACAGACATAAGTCACTTTTTCCAGTGCTGTTGTAACTTCGAATGGTCACCAAATGAATGTTTGTAAGTTAAGGACTACCTGTATCAGTTCTTGAGCAGCACTAGGCCCAAAACTGACGTCCACAAATTTAGATAACTAGTTACTCACAATTCAGAGGAAGCTGCCGTCATTGCTCCCTGAGTTCCTTTCCCAATTTGGTCCTTCTTCTTGCCTTTCTTTCTCCCACGATAGTAAGTGCGTTCTCGCATTGGAAGCCACCGTTCAGGATCAGGTGTCATTTTAGGATCATAATTCTTCGGCAGTTTTCCTACATAGTATTTGGAATAGAATGATTACTCGTATGCTCTGTTTAAGAATAGCTGCATTGCAAAACTCATATAATCCAAAAGTTTTATGTCTGGGACAATGACTTTTATATTAATTGTAGGCTATATATCTTTTTTTAAAGTCCCTTTTTGTAGTAATACAATATCACCACAAATACCATACTATGCAAAGATGAAACTCTGGCTTGTGAAAATTGGATTTGTTTCAAGCATGGCAGTCTTTTTAAAAGTTTAGAAGATGCATTAAAAAACTACCAAAATCTAACTAATCTTGCATCCAGTTGTGACTAAACAATTGCTTTTGGGAAGCAGGATAGCAGGTCTTTCTTGTTTCATCCAGCAATTAGATATCAGAAATGTATTACCTTCTAAATAATAATTTAGTCAGAGAGGCTATAGCTAATGCTGCATTATAAAATCAAATCAAATCTACATTTTTAAATTGTTATTTTTAGCTGGGAAGTGTTTAGGTCCTAATAGCCAAGTCCCCAAACATATGTTTTACAATATAAGACACTCACCCTTCTTCTTCTTCTTCTTTTTCCTAACGTCCCCTTGTCTAAAAAAAAGCAAGAATTTTTTTTAAATGAAGTGCATGAGAAGATTTGAAGTTAACGTTTGCCAAAGAAGAATTTTAGGACTTTGATTTAGAATTAAAAAGGGAGAAAGAGAGAAATGTATAACCAGTATATTTGTTTTGTTTATGGAACTGGTCTTCTCCATATCCCCTTCGCTTGAGATTATAATTCATTTTATAATCATTTTAGAAAGCTTATTTTACCCTTGTTCTTTTTGTTGATTCTCGGTTGTGGGTTTCCCGCCTTTTTTCCGAATGTATGTTGCTCCATGTGAGTTTTCCAGTGCCTCTATATCTACTTTCAAAGACATTGAGTCTGAAGAAGGCAAATGTTTGCTAAGACTATTGCAAGGAAAGAGCTTAGGAATAACAATATAGATAAAATAAATACAAGCAAAGGGATGATTTAAATCTTGAAACAAACAACATGAAGGTGAATAAAAAAATAACTTGGTGTACAAGTTTACTGTGGCAAACAGGCCTACTTGATGGAATGACCAAACACTGCCTGTAGACTCATCTGCTCAACCTCATAGAAAGGATACACTTTGGCTTTCTCAGCATCAACCAGTGAGTAGGCAGAAATCAGCTGAGCCAAGGTATGGACATCGTCTGGATTTTGTCTATGAAAACAGAGAGCTGAATTAATCAAATATCTTTTCCACTAACACCAGAGAAACGATTTCTGGATATCAGCAACCATGAAGTATCCCAGTGCTAAAACCCGTGGGAATTACAAGCAATATTTCAAGAACTATGTAGCCTCTTTATTTCTGGCTTCAAGCATAGCTGCAGTTCATAGCTGCTCTAGTCACCTACCTTCACATATCAGGAAAGAGACAGAAAAATCCAGATGGATTAAGAAGATGATTTATATGTTGTTTTATTAACCCAACCCTCGCTTACTTTAAGGCTTGGTCAAGAATCAGCATGGCTACAAACCTAAGATTTTGCTGGATGAAATAAATCTATCCAAGCTACAGCTAGAAACGACCTTGAGAGAAATCAATATAGAACAGTGATAGCTTGGTACTCAACTGCTTTGAAACTCATCAAATTTGGTAGCCAACGCATTTTGATGTGAAAATTTTGTTCCAGTACTCATCGTTTGTTTGGTACTCAATACACAAGCTAGAACGTGTCAGTGTCAACTGCCTCATGACTCACTACATTATACCTTATGGGAAAAACCTGTATGGTATTCATCATTTTTGGTACTCATTGTGCCTCCCAGAACCAATTAATGATGAGTACAGAAGTACCACTATACTTGAATTAACTGAGGTTGAATACTGACTCAGATTTAAAACCACCAACTACTGTGGAAAGCACTGCCTCTGCTCTACCAAATCAGCCAAAATACTTCAACAGGGACCAGCTTCACAGGATTATTGCAAAGTTCAGATATAGTAATTTCTCTCAACAACAGCAGATCAGTTAATGTAACAAAACACAGTATACAAAAATACAATCTAAAATGCATCCAAAAAACTATTTTTATTAGAGAGCACTTAGTGCAGTGGCAGTACCCTAAGTTAGATTTTATACATCAAATGCTTGCAAACTAGAAAGAATCACAGGGCAGCTAATATGTTCTCCAAGAGGAAGATTAAAAGTTTGCCCATTCCTAAAGGTTTAGTCCAAGAACAATTTAAAAAATCTAATGAATAGTGTAGGGAATAATGTTTCAATTTTAAATTCAATAGACTATCCATTGAACTACCAAGATAAAGATAGGAGGCAAGGAGCCATGGAACTTTGTGTTTAACTGAAAAGCCACAATCTTCTCTAACAAAACAATGAAATTGCTCTTGGGGAAGAGTGAAAGTGTGGAATTTGGATCATGAAACATAAAAGCAATGAAACTTTATCTGAATGTTGGCTAAGAGGTTTATATATTTGATACTTGTAAAATTGCTTTTTTAAAGCCTATTAACAAACACACAGGCTAAACCCACATTTGTAGTGAATTTTTCTTTCAATATTTACCAAGGGACCCTTGAGATTTGTTTCCTAAACGATCTCTCAAAATACTTCTAGCCTGGCTGAAATGTGAGGAGAATCATTATTTTTGTCCATTGCCTCAAAGTTACGAACTGTGAAATTAGACTATGTCTAATTTTGATCCGTGCTCTAACTACTACCATGTTTGGATTTAACATACCAGTACTTAGTTTATGTTGTTTTTAATATATTTGCTCAGGAGCATACTTGTGAATGTCTTTCTCACTTCCTGTAAGCCTCTCTTTTTTAAGGGTTCTCAGAAAGACTTACTTCCACAGTTCCTCAAGGTCACTGATGGCTTCCTTCTTTCGGCCATGCTTTAGCTTGAAGTTAGCAGCTTCTCTTATTAGTGACAAAAGTATTGGAGACTTGGGCTGAAAAAATACAGTATTTGTTTACAATTAATTTGAAAGCAACTAACATGCTGGTGTGAGATGATGCCTGCTCTGGGCTTTCAAAATGTTAGCCTCCAAAGTCAATTATGTATCAATCTGAGTAGCAAATCAATATCCCGATTTGAAGCTCATGTATAATCTTCTTCGGTTATTTTTATATTTAACTTTTCATTAGACGTCATAAGTTGGCAAGGATTTACAAAGGATGTATAATTTTTATTATACATAAATATTTATTGTAGTATAGTATCCTATAGATCACTGAGAAAATTTACGCCTTTGAAACTCAAGTTTTTTACTATTAAAGTTCAAGAAATAATTTGAAGCAGGCATGTAGTAATGGCTAAGATAGATGATATAGCTTTTAAATTTTTAAAAAAATAGTACATTGATTTCAGTACCTCCCAATTATCAATAATCCTTTCCCTGAATACACATTTCTGTTCCTTACCAATTCTGTCCCAAATCAACAAAGCTACAGCTATTTAAAAAATCACTTATTGTTGTGGAATTATTTTAACACCTAACAAGAGTAATCCATTGAGATGGGGATAATGCATAATTCCAGGCCATAGAACTTCTCAGATCTCTGATAACTGGGGAATAGTTTATTATTAATTATAATTGGAGGCATACTTTATCTATCTAGGCAATAGAAGGAACTACTGCTTATTTCTATCTGCACTTCTTCAATAGTAGGTTACTCTGCGGTTTCTCTGAATGGAAACTTGATGGAATAACCATGGCATTTTAGATTTTGAAAGTTAGGAGGGAAGAGACCATTCAAATATAATTATGGTGGAGGGTTTTGTTTATTGTTTTTATTGTTGTTTTATTTATTCATTTTTATGGTAGTTGTAAGCCACCCAGAGTTGCTTAAGAAGTCACAGAAATCTTTTAAGAAAACAAAACCTGGGGGCTTACTATTCTAGAGAAAGTTGCATTTAATTCAAAAACAAGGTCTTCCACTCTTATAACTGTACATTACCACCTCTTGAATCACATCTACATTCTATAACTTACCTGGAATTCTTGATACCATTCAATGGCTTGTGCCAAGACTTCTATTGCACTGTCAATATCTTCTTCATGGCTATACATTGTCACCAATGCTGATACCTATAGCCATTCAGAAATGGATGGGCGATAGCAGAAAGACAACATTTATTTAAGTAATAAATGCTGAAACAAAGACTATCATTGTTTTAATTGTAACTTTCTCACTGGGTAAATTGTGTGTAAAAATGAATAGAATCAAGAGTAATGGAATCACTACTCAAGAAATAAAGTATCTTTCAGAACTAAAATAAAACCAAACAAATAAATGACATACATTTTATAAGCAAAAAAAGTTTTTCTTGCCAATAATATACCAAGGAAGGAGCAGCCCTATTCTTTTGGCCTTCCAGAAGCTCATAAAAATCTGATCCAGAAGGCTTTTGGGAGTAGACTGCTATAAAATGTCCAGCAGAAGGATTATTGTAATCACAATTTTTACTGAAATTGTATATTTCTATTCTTTATTATTGCTATTATTGCATTGGCTGCAACTCTTGTTCTTATGTACAACTAAAGAGCCATCCTGACAGTTTATAAATTCAGAAATAAATAAATATAACACACTGGTCGTGATTCTCAATGTCACTGCTTGTACAAATTAGTTGTCAGTTGTGCTAGAATGACTTTAAAAGCAAATTCTGAATTTCTTGTCTTATCATGGAATTTATAACTACGTTCATATATGCTGAATTATATCTATAACTCACCATGCCAGGTTTATGCCTTAGCTCATCTATGCTCCTTAGGATGATGCATGCTTTTGTGACACTGCCTTTGATAAGAGAACAAATGACATAATTATCAATATTCTTATCCAGTCCTTTATTAGACATTAGATTTACCATCTAAACAAGAGGAAAGAGGGCAACACCAAACAAATCTTCAGTTAGAGCTGCAGGTGTACCACAATATTTAATTATTTATTATTAAACCTGTGTGCTGCCCATCTTGCTAGAAGCAACTCCAGCTGGCTTGCAGACATACAATGTTGCATAAGCCAGCTTTGTCGGAATATTGGTTATTATTTAAGCAGAAAAGAGTTAATAGAAATAATTAGAAGGCTTGGGCCTCTGATGAATACAAAAATATCCTTACAAACATGTAGGAAATGCCTGAAATCTTAGAAGCACATGAGATGGTGGAATACAAATGCTATTCATCACAGTTAAGTTTTTATTTATTTATCAAATTTGTATGTGATTCTGGTCACAGCATTATTTATATAATTCCCTTGAAAATCAAAACCAACTTTATACAAAATATTTGAAAATGCACAACTATAAATGGTATTCAATTTATAATATTTCTATAAAGTACAAGAATTCATCTCACCCTTAAGCACAAAGGAAGCAATTCCTGGCTTAAGTGTCTCCCAACAACAGATGCTCAATTAACTATTTTCTTCTAATGCTAGTTTATTCTTACAAGAAAACAGCAATATGTTCCACAGAAATAATAATTGAACAAAAACAACATAGGAGTGTAACGGTGCTACTATCAGCTTATGAAAGTTCTTATAGAGAATTGACGAATGGGGGCAGAGTACCTTGAGCAACTTTCAATTGTGCCATGGTCAATTTAATCTCAGATGCTTTCTCAGGATGTTGATCCGCAAACTCCTACAGGGCAAAAAAAAAAAAAGAATTCAAATCAGACTTTGTTTGCTTCAAAATCTACAAAATAGGAACTTTATTATGAGTGACTATGACATAGGGGAATATTTACCTCCCAATAATGAACTCTTAGATGTGAATAGACAAAGCCTGAGACAGCAATTCTGCTGAATCAAGCTGATTGATCACTTAGTGAAGCATTTGGCCAATCAGAAGCATAGAAGATTCTTCATAATTCCACTGTTTCTCCTAGTAGCAGTATCCAAGACATGGAGTCTATGATCTGGGAGATTGCAAACCCTAATAGCCACTGATAGCAAATAGTAGTCTTTATAGCATTAATGATAGCTTAACTATGAACTATACAAAAAGCGCTTCTTTTTATAGGCTTTGAACTTCCCTCAAAATTCAAATGTTGGAAAGGAGGAACACTTATTTCAATCAGTATTTTCTATACCAGAAGTAATGTTATGAATCTTCATCGTGTCTTCCTTTATTGCCTATGCTGCAAGTGTAAAAAAAAATCCAAATATACTAATTTTCTCTTAGAAGTTTAGGAGCTGTAGTGCAGTATTATATTTCTACTAACGTTATTGTCAACTAACGTTAATCAAAACTGCAAATGTTCTTCTAACTAGCAATTGCTACCAGTCACAGTTTAAAGATATTCATGAATTTTAGAAACCACAAGAAAAATAGTTCTGGCTCATTCACAAAAATATAAAAAGGAATTAAGCAAGGATAGGAGAAAGATGTTGGTTGATATAGACCTCTATGAGGAATTTAACAGCATTAAAACTATATTGATTCTTTTTAACCTCTACCAGAAATAAGACTACAAATACAGTTAGTGCTAACAGTTTACCATGGGCCATAATTATTAGAGAATGAAATGATTTTCAGTGATATACAGAAATATCAAAATAAAAGAATCTTTAAAAGGAAACCATTGGGGAAAATTGTATCAGAGCGTTGAGTTGTCCCCCTGGAGGAAATTTATTGTACTTTTTTTTCTAGCAGCCAACTATACCTGTAGGAGCTCTATTGCCTTAGTATGTTGCTTCTCTCGACACAACTGAGCTGCATGGATTAAAACAGGAAGGAGGTGTTCAGGGCTTTGTGACTGTAAACCTGATGCCAGTTTGCGGCACTGATCTGCCTAAGAGATAAGATTAAAACATTGTCAAGTTCAGAAAACCAATTCAATAGAAAGAAGGCTAGACATATACGTAACAAGTAAACATCTTGAATACTACATCAGCAGGATATCCAGTTTGTAGTGACTTTGCCCAACATTTCTCAAAAGAGAATATATGTATAGGAATTATAATAAAGAACCTAGTGATTTTATGTAGACTCCACATTATTAAAGAGCCCTGGTGGCACAGTAGTTAGATTGCAGGCTAACACTGCCCACAGTCTGGAGTTCGATTCTGACCAGCTCAAGGTTTTCCATCCTTCCAAAGTCGGTAAAATGAGAATCCAGATTGTTGGGGACAATATGTTGACATTGCCCAGAGTGTGCTGTAAAGAGCTATGGGGCAGTATATAAGTTTAAGTGCTATTGCTATTGTAATTTTCCAACATAGTATACATTCAGTTGTTAAGGGAGTTTTGACCCATTTTACCACCCTTTTTGCCATAGTTAAGCAAATTACTGCAGTTATTAAGTGAATCATGCAGTTCTTAAGCAAATTTGGCTTTTCCCATTGACTCTGCTTGTTGGAAGCCAGCTGAGAAAGCTACAAATGGTGATCATATGCTCCTGGGACAGTGTAACTGTCATAAATAATGTGACCCACAGCCCTTTACAATACATGGAAGATTTGGTATGGTAAGATTTTACTAAGCTTTTTTGGAGAAAGAAAAGCCACTGAGAACATAACTCTTTACAGACAGGACTCTTGTATCACAAGCTTCCTTCTAACATAAGCGCTCTGCTTCTTAGGAAATTGTTGATCTACTCTGTGTTTAGCAAGTTAAGATTCTTATATGCATGGATGTTTACTTTCTTATGTGAGGAAGTAACTTCCTATATTTTTAAGCTATATATTTCGGAGCCATGTGACATAATAAATGAGTTGACTCCTTGTGTTTGCCTGAGGTTTTCTTGGCAAGATTTCAGAAATGATTTGCCACTGCTTCCTTCCCAAGATTGAGACAGACTGACTCACTCTGGCTTTGTACCCAAGGCAGGGCTAGAATTCAGTGTCTCCCGAGTTCTAACCTGATGCCTTGGCTTAACCAATCCACTTAAACTGGTACAAACTCTACATTACCTGATTGGTATACATGGCCAACAAAGCTTTATTGAATTCTATTGCTTGGAGTTGTTTCTTGGACAGTTTATGTTCAACACCTTCTGCATTGGTCAGTTTCACTTTTTTCTTTGAATCAAAGACATTTTGGTCCTGTGAAAGGTGCAGAATGGAATGCTTCATTAACATAAATGTGGTATTTCATAAGCCCCTTATGACAATCTGTTCATCTACTGCTTTGCAAGCAGAAGGCAGAGCTTTACAAAAACATAGTGTAGTTCAAAACAGTATCATATTACGAATACTTCTCAGGTATTGTGGCAAACATTCTATACCTTGTTAGTAGTGATGATGTTATTGGCAATGACAGCAAGCAATCCTACATCTGTGGGTCTGTAAAAATAGAATACATCCACTTTTGAAAGTATGACATTTTAAAAAAGTGTTAAAAGCACTATTAAAATAAACAGAAATACTTACTTCAGTTTGATTATCTGATTGTAAAGTTGTAGTGCGTCCTCTGTATGACCCTGGAGTTGCAATATGTAAGCCATTTGACCATGAATAATGGCCAATTCTGCCTCAATGTCTTCTTCAGTCACATCCTAAAATAAATAATATGACATACATGATTTATGATAACTGAATCCTATTAGTTTAAATTACAAACATAATATATTTTGCTACAAATCAGTAACTGCAAGTATTTTAAACTTTTAAATGCTTTTAAGAAACCAATAAACATCCTAAAACAAATAATATGGCATACAATTTATGATAACTGAACCCTATTAGTTTAAATTACAATAAATATATTTTGCTACAAATCAGTAACTGCAAGTATTTTAAAGTATTAAATGCTTTTAAAACACAATAAAAGCTGGCAATTTTTACTATTTATCTTTTAAAGAACTTGCTACTAAGTCTATAGCTAGATTTTCACTACTACATTTTAGTGAAGGAGTCAGAAAAAAGATATGATGTTACTTAAAGGCACAATAGACAGAGTGCTGTTTCAGAATCTCTCAGAAAGGATTCTTATGAATTACTTATCTGTTTATTTATTACATTTCAGACTACATTTTGATGTGGTTTATAATTCTAAACTAAAATTCAGAATAAGTACAAAATATGTAAAGACAACATTAAAATGTCAGGTTCCAAGTAATGCATCCATCACAAATTGAACTCCGAGGCATTCCGTTTTCTCAAAGTACAAATTTATTTAGATACAGCATATTGGCACTAACTGGTGAAAAGCCAGTACTGAAGTTCCCGGGCTTTTCACCCCAATATAAGTTCCAGATTCTCAAGTTTCCAAAACAAACTGTCACATTATCCAACCAGGATGGGAGCTGGTTGCTTGGCGACTTCTCTCCTCCTCCTCCGGTCACCCAGCCGCTGGAATGTGCTTGACTCATCTGCGAGCTATGATGTTATGACTGAAGGCTCTATCCTTCTTTCCTAGCTCCAAACTGTGTAAAATTGAATTCGTGTTAGAATATCCAAAGATACAAACAATCCCACATCCAAATCAAATTCAGGCTTGACAGGATTTGGAGCTGAAGGAGGATAGAGCCTTCAGTCATAACATCATAGCTAGTGGATGAGTCAAGCACATTCCAGCGGCTGGGTGACCGGAGGAGAGAAGTCGCCAAGCAACCCATGTTATAAAATACAAAACACAAATGACCTCCCCCAATTTAATAAACATTAAAACCTTTGGATAGCAAATATCAGCTGCAACCAACTAAACATATTTGATACAAAAATATATTGTTCAATTGAACTGAAACTCTTACCGAGTCTTCAGAGAGAGACTGGCGACACAAATCTATAGGGAAAGTGTAACAAATTAATTTTGGAAGATACAAAACCACAAATCAAACATCGAGGCAGTGACAGAATGATAGCAAGTCAAAATGTTACGCCTCCCCTCAACATAAACATTCAGGTTGCAAGATTTATAAGAAATAGAACTATATGAAAAGTGTTTAGATGATTTTACGCTGTTATAAATAAAAAAAAATAGAGAGAACTAGACTCTGGATATGTGAACAAGATACTGCTGTTTTTGTAGTGATTCTAGTGACAAGAATGAAGAACTAATCAAAAAGCAAACCATCTATAAACATTAGAATTTATTTATTTGTTTAAGCGTTCTTATAGGCCGCCCAACTCCCGGGGGACTCAGGGCAGTGTACAACACAAGTTCAATCATGATGAGCCATGATTATAAGGATTTCCCCAAGCTGGTGCTCACTGTATGCATTGGTCTACCCCAGCAACACATTAGTAGCAGCATCAACATGAACATTCAACCCAGTAGTCTAGAAAAATGGAATTATATTAGAAAACATTTGTGAGTACTGGGCTGTGAAAGGTGATATTATTCTCTGCCCAATTACCAGCTTGCCCTGAATATGAAGTGTGTGTGTATAAGTGGCTCTAATAAGTACATTTATTTATTTATTTATTTATTTATTTATTTATTTATTTATTTATTTATTATTTATTTATTTATTTATTTATTTATGAGATTTATATACCGCCTCACAGTGCAAGCACTCTCTAAGCGGTTTACACCAGTAAGCAATGTACATTTATATTGCCCCCAACAATCTGGGTCCTCATTTTACCTACCTCGGAAGGATGGAAGGCTGAGTCAACCTTGAGCTGGTGAGATTTGAACCGCTGACCTGTGGATCACAGTCAGCTAATGTGGCCTGCAGTACTGTCTCTAACCGCTGCGCCACCTCGGCTCTATCATTAAAACACCTGGTGAAGTTCTGTAATTTCCTAGTTTTGTCTACCCAGATATTACCCAGGTTTCAATCTGTTTTTGAGTCTGGATATGTACTACCATCTAACTAAGCAGATGGATTAAGCAATGAACTGGGGACATAAGAATGATCTTTTTATGTACTTTCTGAGATTTATTTTTCTAAAGAAATTGAATACCACTGCTTATAAACACAAAATCCAGGAGAAATATTTTTTTTCTAAATATGGAAAGGATAAATTAAATTTACTACGCATTACCTTCAGCTTTCTGTAGCATTTTCATCGCATCGTTCAACCTGCCTTGTCCAACCAAAGCACAGGCAGCATTGTAACACAGCTCATAGGTAGCTTCCTGAAGGCCCAGGTCTTCCTGAGCAGAGCAAAATTAATTAATAAGAAATTTAGTTTGAATAAGTTTAAATAGCATCTGCTTGTTTATTTAAACTATTCCGATATGAATCGGTAGTTTCAAAATGTACCTTTTTGATCATCTGAAGGAAAGGGTGAAATCTACATGTAGCTAGAGGATAGTACTTCTTCCTATCTCATGGAGGAAAATTCTTCCCTTCAGCTGCATGAACATACTTAAGCTAACAGTGGTTCAATTCCTTCTTTACTGTGCATCCTCTTGTTACAACCAAATTATAACTGGTAAGTTAGATGGACAATGTCTAACAGTTAGCATAATGCACGTAAGTGTCTAAGGACCTCAACTTTGGAGTCATATGGATAGTTTATGAGACCATAGGCCACAGGATGGGAGTATCAGGTCTATCTTCCAATGACAGAAAAATGCAGCAGTATTTCAAGCGTACATCAGTGTAAGCATACGTATCTACAAAAGAAGCATCCTTATTTTATTTTTTATGAAAGTAGACAATTGCATATTAGAACTACCTTACAAATGTATATTAATAGGACTCTTGCCTTTAAACCTACCAGTGTAGTGGTCCCCTATAGAAAGCATTGTAATCTTGTGGACTATGAAGACCAAGATAATGTATTCATCTATCCTCTGTTAATTGCAGAATGGAAAACTTGTCTCCTCTGATTTCTTGTTCATAAGAGACAAGTAATTCACCAGGGCTTTGCTTCTCTAATATACAAATGACATAGATCTTCAAAATCTAATGCACATTGCTTGAGCTACATGTATTCTCTGGGGCGGAACCCAGGCAGAACTTGAGAAGTATCTTACGCTTGAAGGAATTAGATAACTGACTATGGGCAAATATCAGAGATATGGGCAATGTTAATATATATTGCTAGTCCATGTATGATATGCCATACGCTAAACAAATAGAGATATGGACTTGAAACAACTCATCATAGGCAAGCACATATACCTTTGCATCTTAAATGGCTTGTAAGTCCCACCCTCACCTCAATGAATACTTTTGCTACTGATATCAGATTAAAGGACAATGCTCTAACTGAAATTGATCATTACTGGATCCAAACCTGAGAGACCTCTGATAAGGGAGAAGCGACTTGTGTGGTGGGCCTCTGTGATGTGTGATGGGCCTCGGGCATATCCACCAAACCTAGGAAGTTATCCACAGGAAGGCTTCTACTAATAAGTCCATTGTAAACTTTAATGCCTGGCAAATATATTTTGAGGCCTCAGGGTTTGGATGGCTCTCCAATCTCTATCTTTCTTCAGCACCATCAAAAGATGCTACCTCTCCAGCATGGTATCTTTCCAACTATGGTGCAATTTCTCAACTTGCGTGCCTGCTGAACAGATAACGGTGTCCTACTTGCCTTAGTTCTTTGCTTGGCTATTGGAGGGGTACTTGCGTTGTTAAAGTTAGAATTGATTAATTAAATTAATAACTCCCAAACTCTGCTTGTCTGCTTCCTATCTACAAGAAGGCAGTGTATGAAATAGGATATGAAAAAGCAATGCAATGCTTAAAACATGTGCTCATATATTGATGCTGTTGAAAGATAGAAAAAGACTGCAACCCTTATTCTCAGAGTGCACACCTAGTAAAACTCTTATTTCATCACTGGATTCTGTAAATAAGATTCTCCACTTTCTACTGATTAAGGCAGCGTTATTGTTGGGTCACAGATGACTATAATTTGCCATTGCACAATTCTCTCGGGCAAGATGTACAACTTGTTCACTACTATTGTAGGTACTTTGGTCTTGGCTGGGTTTGCTGCTCCCTTTTGGCTATAGAGAACTGAGATCCATGGATGCCACAGTTGAGGGGGAAATCCTGCTACCCCTTAGGGTACTATAGAGACGTGACACTTTCGCATAGCAAAAGGATGTGTTTGATTATCTTTTTTTTTTTTTTTGCTTTCTTTCTTAATTTTGCTGCCAAGTTAGAGCTGATGAAAAAGCAGAGCGTAAATCTATGGCTCAGGAACAATTCTTAATCCCTCCATTCTCATTAGTCATTTTATAACAATGCTGGTGAGTAAGGATACTGTATTATTACATGCTTTATATAATTCAATGCTTCATGTAATTAATCCATTGCACAGTGACAGAACTGAGGTGTGAAAGGAATGATTCACATATTCTGTATATCGTTAATACAAACTTACTTACTGGCACCACTTTCTCCCAGGTGCTCTGTGCAGCAACTACTGCCGAAAGATTGGTTTTCCGTTCTTCTTCATAGTCATCCTGTGAATTACGGATAAGATCCCGATACACAGCCAAGCAGTCATCATAACGCTCTAATCTGTACAACTGAAAAGAAAAAAATTAGTATCGTGGTAAATCAGATACAGAATAAACACGTATAAAATCAAATCCCTGGATAAACATACAGTTACTACAGTTCATTTTATTTAGCATCACATTTTAGCAGTTCCAAAAAACAACAGAAAGCTTCTACAAGTTTTCGGACAAAGCTGATTCCTCAATCTGAGCCAGGATATTTCTAACCGATAGCAGCTATATTTTTATCTGCCCTCAATTCACAATTTAAAGCAAACAGAAGAGTAAAATGTCATTCTTTCCTCCATAGTTGAAAGAATCTACAGTGTACATATAAAAGTGTGAAGTTAAAAAAATAATCACTTATTCATAATGATATTTACAATATTTAAGCACTTGGATATAAAAAGCTGTTTTGTGGGGGGGGGACAAAATACCTTTTGGGGAAAAGATTTTCTGTAAAATTGTGTACACTACTTGACAATGGATAATAAAAATAAAAACAATAAACAAATATATGTACAAAAATTAAAATATGCAGCTGAGAAAACAACTATCCACATAACCAGGAGACAGGTTCCTTCATACAATCGATGCCCCAGACCTGAGCCCTGGACACATAATGTCCAACAATCTTTTTAGTTTACGCTTTAATATGATAGAAGGAAATGTAATATGAAGTTATTCCATAATTAATGCTACATTTGGGGCAGTAATGGTTGACCTCAAATTTTTTTACTTGCAAAATCACTAAATGTACATCAAACTAACAGGTGATCTTTGCATTTGAAACAAGAGAGTAATTACCACTTGTCCATAGAGCTCCTTTAGTTTATTTGTCTGGTGGCTGGCTCCCTGAATGGTCTTCAGAGCATTTTCAATCCTGTTCAACCTGTACTCGCAATAAGCCTTCTCAAAAGCTATCAAGTCACTGCAACATATAAATGAAATACGGAGGTTATTTCTAGCTATCAATTTTCCTCAAAACATTGATAGATATTATATATACATATTGTGTCGCTTAACATTTTACCTGGGGCGGTACTTTCTTACACTGTACAATGGAGAATATAGTTTACATTCTAAAAACATATTATGGAATTGCTCAAAGTTGCAGCATGTAATAATAATTAATAATAATTGATGCAATTAACATCTGAACCTAATATGATAAAAATATTCTATGTTGAGGATATTAATGTAATGAAATATGATCACAACATCCTGGAATTTAATACACTAAGTATTTAAAACTTAAGAAAATCCGGCTGTTTTCCCCTGAAGAGTAAATATATGCATTAAAACCTTGCAAAGGATGTTAGCAGAGGGTTAATGAATAGATAACTCCGAGTTTAACTTAGGTGCATATGTAACACAGCTAACGTTTAGCATTTACCTTCTAACCTAAGTCCTAATGGACAACTGACAGTTATTAAACTACAAAATAAAGGATTTAAGAGAATGAGCTCATCATTCCTAAGGCTTCTATTACTATATCTGGTCTTTAACAAATCTACAGGTTGGGGAAGAGGGATTACCATGGACATAATAGGAAAAAATATCTAAAACAATGAACACTATACCAATGAGAGAAACAAACAAAAGGTATAAAGAATAATATTATTTCTGTCCCCACGAACACTTACCGTATTTTTCGGAGTATAAGACGCACCTTAGTTTTGGGGGAGGAAAACAAGGAAAAAAGGCCTCTGCCTCCAAGCAATTTGCCAAACACCAAACAGCATAGATGATATACACTGTTTGCTGTGTATTTCTGTGCATGTGTGTCTGACCCATAGAAATAGCAAAGAATTGGAGAAATGTACATTATGGCAGTATATTAATCCCAGAAAGTTTTCTTAAATGTAATCACACTAACTCCTCCCAATTATTTAAATAGATCTACTCCAAACATGACTAAGTCAGGCTTTAACTCAGCTGCCTTATTTTAATACTAATACTTAATACTTAATACTAAAACAGGACATTTCAGATTATACTTTTACAGATCTTTAAAATTGATGTGGCTTTCTGGAAGTATTTTCTGCTATTTAAAAGAAGATACAAATAGCACTGGGCCTCTTCAGATCAACATTTATTTTAAAAAGCGTCTTCATTTTGTTAAGTTGTCTAGAACAATAATAAAACAATATTTAAAAATAAGTTTAATAATTTGAACATTCTATAGGCATTTATAGGTTTTTTTTTTTATTCAAAAAAGTTTTATTAGTACAAACTACATAAGTGGTAACAAAATATTAAATCTAAAGTACAAACATTTTTGTTTCCCCCCCCCAAACCCACCCCCTTCCCTCCCCACCTCCCCCCCGGACTTCCCAGAGATAATACAGGGCATAATAATAAGTTTAAATTGTTAATAAAAAGAAAAAGAAAAAAGGAAAAAAAGAACACTATTTTTAAAAAAACTTCAACTCAAAATTATACAGTACTAATATATCGCATTTGTATACAATAGTAAAGATACAAAAAAGAGAGAAAAAAAAAAGAAAGAGAATAAAAAAAAAAAGAAAGAAAGAGAAAACTCTTTAACACTACAAACAAACAAACCTCCTACCTCCTCCCTTCAGTCTCTATCTTATACAAGGTAAATGTTACATAAGTAATAACTAAATATAAAATACACAAATCTTAAACTAATATTATTGACATTAGAAATAACCTCTAAGATAAAACTTAACTAAATGTTACATAAGTGATCATCAAATATTAAATTTCATCATGATATTAATAAGATAATATTATTCTAAATTAATTCGCTAACTTCAATAAACAAAAAAAGAAAATAAAAGAAGAATAAACAATAAACAAATCTTCAACAAACTATATATATCTAATATTATCAACATTAAAAATAACCTCAAAATTATATAAAACTTAACTAAATATTGCATAAGTAATCATTAGATAGGGAAAAGATAAAATACAATCATATTAGTCTCTATCCATCCAATATATTTCAACATCACATCGTTTTGTATCTTGATAGTTCATCTTTTAATAGTTCAATAGATTCAAATTTGTCGAGTCGTCTCCCGTCTACTCCCAAACCTCCATCTCCTTTTCCCCAGCTATCTGATTCAGGCACTCCTTTTGGATTTTTGAGTCTATTTCTTTTTGATCCATCGAAGGTGGCTTCCCCTCCTTCTCCTCTTTTATTTTCATACATCCTTCCTCTGGAATCTTGGATATATCAGCCTTTAGAACATTGACATAAAATTCAGTAGCTTTTTTTATCGTGTTGAGCCGGTATCTTTTTCCAGAAAATTTCACTGCTACTCCAACTGGCGCTTCCCATTTATATTGTAAATTTAATCTCTTAAATTCATCAATCAAAAAAGTATAGCTTTTCCTGGCTTTAAGCATTTTAGAGGGGATTTCTTTCCAAATCTTTAGTTCCTGACCATTCACCATAAGATTATTGTTAAACGTTGCTTGTATAATTCTGTTCCGTAGAGCTCTTGTGGTAAAATATATGACAATATCCCTTGGTAGATGCTTTTGTTTGGCGTACCACGAGTTGATTCTGTATGTTTTGTCGATTTGTGTAGCCAATTCCGCTTTAGAAATTCCAGACACCTGATCCAATATGTCAACCATCCTGCCTTTTAAATTTTCATATAATCCTTCTTTCAAACCTCTAATCCTTATAGCAACTTCCATAGATCTGAACTGAGTCATTAAGACCTCTTTTTCAAAATTTGCAATGTCATTTTGGATTTTATCTATGTAATTCACCGAAGTTGCCAAAGCTTGTTTATTTGTTTCAATACGTTCTGCCAAAACTTCAATATTTGTTGCTAAGCCTTTGCAAACCTCTAACACATCAAATCTTAGTTGTTGATTCATATTCTTCAAAGCAGCCTGCATTTTTTTGTCTATCTCACTTATTTTCTGGTTAAATTCCAAAGTAAGTTCATGTTTCATAATCTTTAATTTATTTAATAAATTTTCAGGTGTCAAAAGCTGTGGAGATGTTAGCTCAGTGTTAAGTTGCATTTTAGAAATATATCCAGATGAATAGTCATTTCTTTTAGTCAAAACAATCTTTCCAAACTTTGAAGCCATTGGTGTTTCAAAAGAGTACAAAAAAGAAAGAAAGCCAGATGCCTGATTAAAGTTCTTTCCAGTTTAAAAATCAGATAGTCTTTTATTATTGAAAATATTTCTATTATAACTTTAATCCAGAGTTAGGAGACAGAGAAAGAAAAAACCATTTTTCCAAGTTAAAAGTTTCCATAAGAGAGAGAGAGAGAAAAAAAAAAGCCTCTGGGGAAACGAAAGTCACTTTCACTTCTCAATCGCCATATTGTTACTCTGTTTCCTTTGTTCCCTTGCCGAAGTGAAAGCTTACCCAGGAGTTGAAAAAAAAAGAAAAAAAGAGGTTTCAGTACTTGCCCATCTCACGCCTGTTTCTCTCTGTCTGCTTCTATAGTTTAAATGTAGTTATAAATCCCATTTTTGAAGCAGCGGCTGGTCACTCCATCTAGCTCTGCAAAAGCAGAGGTTTCCTGATCTTCGGAGCTGGAGACAGGCTGCATGGGGAGCTCTCCCTTCGCGCCCTACCAGATGGCTCCTAAGGCGCTGGGGGGGCTCTACCCCTCCTGTCAGGCTCTCATCTCTCCCCTTTGCCCGGGGAAGAGATTTTAAAGCCGCCAGACAGCTGTTCTGGCGGCTTTTAACAAAGATCGGAAAGGCATCCAACGAGGGATGTCTGCGATGAAGCGCTCCAAAACCGGAAGTCGATAGGCATTTATAGTTATTGACTTACCTTCTTGCAGGAAAAAAACAGCCAGTTTCAGCACTGTCTGGTTAGCACAAGAAAATAAAATTCTATCTGCCTCTCCCTCCAACAATTTGACTCCGTGCAGCTTTAGTTTCACTTTCATTTTAGCAGGTGGGCTTGCTGGCAACTTCAACCAAACAGCTGAGTGTCGGGAGGCAGATAATCAGTGGCTTGTGCTAATGAGGCTCTGCTGCTGTTTGCTGCAAAAAGGTAAATTGCTGGCAGGCAAAGATCAAAGAGTGGGGGTGGCTGGGTGGGGCTACATTCGGTGTATAAGATGCCCCCAAGTTTTCACCCTCTTTTGGGGGTTAAAAAGGTGCGTCTTATACTCCAAAAAATACGGTATGTATTTATAAAGCTGAAATTCTGGAATATTTAGCACACTGACTAATTGGATACAATACTTTGTTGGATTGATATTACTAGTATTCTAAAATAATTTTATATGAGCAGATTTACTTCAGTGCAACTGGATACCAAGTTTAGGAGGGATAATATACTGTATATCAGCATATATAGTTGCAGCTGTATTCTGAGTCACCTTATGTTATAAGAGAATACAGCTCTTTGTGCATTGATAATTAGGTCTGAGCAAGACTGAAAAAAGATATGACTTCTTCAATCATCTCATCAGTGGACTTATTAAGGCAGCCGTTTCTTTTTTTTCAGGCTCACAAAACTGAGAAAGACTGGGTTGCTTTAATAAGTATCAGAGGTATGGTAATTGTTTGAGTTCTGAAAAATTTCCTTCAAATGTGTTTTGAAATAAGTGCATCCCTATGTTTTCTATAAATGTGTTTTACTTTTACACATCTATGTAATTTTTCATATTTCAAAAAATACAGAAAACATAGCAGAGATAGGCTGTCTAATAATATTTAATAATACGGTACTTACCTAGTTAATACTTTGACATGGGTGTGAATCACACTCAAGGCTTCTTTAAAGTTTCCATTTTGTATAAGACATACCACTTTGCAGTGTAAAGCAGTCACATCATCCTTACTGATTTGTAGTACTAGAAGCAAATTCAATGCATTAAGCTACAGAATGAACAAAAACTAAAAAACGGTTTTCCCGTTATCTATTCATACCTCTGATTTTGTAAACTTAGCTGGATTTATAAACTGAATATTCTGAAGAATATATGCTTGTGTACAGGTCAATTTTATTTTTGGAAAGCAAATTATTTGGTGGAAGGTTTCCATTTTGGACTAAAATCACTAACAGCATAATTACTGTCTTTCCTGAACTACTGTATCTAATTGAAAGGACGTCTACCTAGATTTTCTCCAAATAATTTAAAATGGAACTGGGTTTTAAATTCACATAGTATAAGGAGACAAATAATACGCTAATACTACTAGGGAATGAGATCATAAATATTAGTTAATTTTTCTTTTGCCTAATTACAGTTAAGCTCTGCCTGGAAACATTAAAAAGGCATGGCTGTTTAGGACAATTGTGAGGAAAGGCCAGCTTGTGAGGAAAGGCAAGTACAAGTGCATTTTCCATGAAAGGCTGTTACTTTCCATTTTCCCTGTTTTTAAAAACTATATAACAAGGGGCCATTCAGCAAAGGAAGCATTTTCCTAATGCAGTGACTAGAAAGACATATAATGAATTCCTACCTGTCGCACAGCTGTTAAAAGCCATCGGAATTCACTTGAGATGAACATATAGAAAAGGGTTTGTGCAAAGCACATGAAATAGATATTTTGCAGAGCATGTTAATAGAAATGAAGCACTCTCTGCTGAAGCATTACAGTAACAGCAGCTTTCAGAAGCTTGTTTTACCCCATAAAAGGCTATATACCTGATTATAAAATGTTTTTTTTGAATAGGTGTCATTCTGTCACGCTATTTTTATAGAATCGCAGAAAGTAAACACCGGCATTACTACCATTCCTATGTCACAGATCTTGGGGCAAAAAGGCACATTAATCGGCTAAGGCCAAAGCAAAGTGAGCCAGCAACCATTCTCAGAGGCGAGTTCCCCACCACCACCACCATGGCGAGATCAGCGTGAAAGCAGAAATATTGTATCTTTAATAGAGAAGCGGAGCAGTCCAGAATAACAAGCTCCAGTTGAATGTCACCTCAGGCAAGACCAGCTGTTACTCCTTTGCCGCTGCTTTACCTACGGCAGGGGAAAGGCAGGTAGCAATCTGCCTCACAAAGTCGGAAGAACTCCACTGAAGACAAATGCATCGTCACTTATGCTGCTGCAATTGCCTACAGCGGAGGGTTGCCGGTCCACACTGACCCCCTCCCCCCGCCTCAAAAGAATAGAGAATAATACGCCTGTAGGGCGGCAACACTCGCTCACTTTTATTGACGGACTTCAGCGCGCGCCCGAAATCCCCATTCTGGCCGCAGCGATTCACTTCGCTCCAGAGCGAGGCTACCGAGGCAGCTCCAGCCCCGCCGGAGCCACTTCCGCTCCCCGCGCCCGCCGCCATCTTGACAGAGGTAGAGGAGTAACCGAACTTTACAAGCAGAGGAAACAGCTGAACATGCCCCTTTGATACAGGAAGTAAATCGCGATCCGTGTTCTGTCGTCGTGTACAGCTCTCTATGGTACTTCGCGATTTCTCTACGGCGCAAGCGTGGCCTGCAGGAGGATAGGTGGCGAGAAGTTGGCTTTTTGCCTAGAAAATTTTCTGAGAGTTTTTGGTCACGGGTTTTTTTGTTTTGTTTTTAGGGCCACCCTAATCTGGAAACCTTTGAAAGTGTCAGTAGAACTTAAACCTTGAAAGTTTTGCTCCTGGAAGATCCTTTAAAGGGAATCGAAACATTAATGGGAAAACTAAAATAATTGGTGCATTCATTAGCAGGTTTCAAGAGTAAATGAGAAAAGACGGAGATGTTAACAAAAAATATGAATATAAAAGATCTAATAGAATTGTTTAAAACGGGTTTTTATACTTGTAACCAAAGAGCTAGATTTATACTTGGATTACTGTAAAGCTCAGAAGCTACATCTTTGTATCTTTTCCCTTTTTTCTTTTCTTTTACTTTTTGTTCCTTGCACTTTTAACTTTCTCTTTGGTTTATTTTTCTTAGTTTGTATTAGTTTGTATTAGTTTGTATCTTTTTAAAAATATATCAAATTCTATACACACTATGCAGTTTTCCCCCCCTCCAACACTGAAATAACAAAATAAACCTAATTTAATTCAAGACTGCAGACCTATGTAGTTGTATTCTCCTACTGCTATGTTACCGTAATAAACAAAATGAATATAATGAATGAAGCCAAATGAATTTCCCAGCCCTTTAGAATTTGGTCATCACATTTTCATGTGATGAAAGGAATTAGAAAAACATAACCTACCCAGTAACCAGCTTTACTCTCTCTCTAAATTGCAGGATCCACATTGCATTTTCCAAAAAAGAAAAAATATTAACACCTGGAATCTACAGCCTAATGATGTTTTTGCAGAACACTAGTTGCAAAACCGTGGCAGAGAACAAACAAAGCACATTTTGTAAACCATTCTGACCACTAATTATTTTGGATATTTGGTGTTATCTTTTTTTAGTATTCATTACAATAGAGTCCATTTCCAACTGGATTCCAATTTGGGTTCAGTCCAATAGATTAGTACTATAATTATTGTCCTATGTCATTACTCCTAAGGGTCTTCTCATCCAAAAGGACCAAGTTCCCAAGTGCATTAAAAATTATATTTTATTGAGTTCCTGGAGATTAGTATTAGTAATTAGCCAAACAGAAAACATAGGGCTACCCACTTAAATTAGGCAGAAAGTTGGATATTTAACTAATAGAATCCATGCTCCCAAACGTACTGCATGCAGTCAGACATCAGGTTGTTTTTTTAAGAAAAGTCTTCTTGTAATTTCACCTCCCAATTCTAGTACCAAACTATTATACTACAAAGTAACCCAATATACAAATTCTGTCAAACCATTCCTCCCAAACCTAGATTTTGCGATACATACCAGCATCTTTAGACTGAAAGCTTTCTTATTGTAAAAGATGTTTTGGTTAATCTGTAATTTAAAAGAATATATCCAATAATGTCTAAATTGGAAGCTTCTATTGAGATACTTATTTTTAGCACTTAGCACTTATATACCGCTTCATAGTGCTTTTACAGCCCTCTCTAAACGGTTTACAGAGTCAGCATATTGCCCCCAACAATCTGGGTCTTCATTTTACCCACCTCGGAAGGATGGAAGGCTGAGTCAACCTTGAGCCTGGTGGGATTTGAACTGCCGAACTGCAGCTAGCAGTCAGCTGAAGTAGCCTGCAAGTACTGCACTCTAACCACTGCACCACCTCAGCTCTAATTTTGGTAAAAATGCTATGGAATCTCGAGCAATTTAAAATTTCAGAAGCAATTTGCACTGCTGAATGAAATACGATACTCTAGCACACAGCAGAACCCCTTGTTTATTGGAACAAGGAAAAAGTAATTATATAAAAATAGTAAAATTAAAATTACCAGGGTAGTTTGCATGTTGGCTTTTTCTTCCCTCCATTTTTTATCTGCTTTAGGAACTATTCTGCCAAAGTAGTGGGACAATGGTTCAGATAAGAGATAAGTTGTATTTCATTCCTTTTTTCCCTACACAGGTTTAAATGGCTCATTACAGCAATTTTTTTGTTTCTTTATTAATTTAAAATATTTGAATATCAGTTCCCACTTAAAACACCTCAGAGTTTTCTGTTTGTTTTGTTTTTAAAATTTAAAGTTAAAGGAAATGCTAATGATCTTTACAAATGCTATTTCAAATCTGACTAATTTGCCACACAGTGGTAGCAGAATTTGAATTATTGAATGTAGCATAATATTTACCGGTACATGTAATAAAATGCATAGGGTATGTCAAAAGCCACATATATGACCAATAGTAATCTTAAATAAATTCCTTTCTGCTAAAGAATGAAGCAGTTTTTTCTTATTAAAAAACTTATTGCTAAGGGATGTTCATTAAAAATCCAAAACCAGCTGATATTTAAATCATTTATTGTTTTTTCATCAAAATTTCTGCCTGTAGGATGGCAATGCTTCTCAGTGCATATTACATGGGAAAAGACATATGTCTCAAATATCTTAACATCAGATAATTGGAGGCAGCAGTATGTCTAATAGGCTCTGTAGCCACAATGCTGCCCAAAATTATTAAGACGACAAACATTACTATAAAATATAATAGATAGACACTCTCGAAGAGTAGCCTGTCATCATAAAGCAAGAGTATTACAGGAAAAATGAGAACCCATCTTGATACCATACAGGATTGGGGGGGGGGGGTTATCACAAAATGAGTTCACATCTGTCTATATGATGGCTAAAACTAGTCCACCATCAGTGCAGTGCAGGGAGTTTCTAAAGGAGTTTCAGGGATGCGATTGCATCAACATCCTAAGAACATGGTTCCTAAGAACTGCTATAACAGACATTTAAAAGTTGGACTGGGATGTAAATAACTGCAGGTTTTGCAAGCAACGTAGACTTACTTGCCAATTTTCTGTCTTTTAACTCTCAGGAAAAAATATTTTTGAAGATTCAATACAGTACAGATAAAACTGTAATAATTATCGGGCTTTAGAGATCATTCTCTATCTGAAATCTGTATCAGCGTTTTAAAAGAGCGGCATAGGAATCCTTGTTTTTTTATATAATGCCGCACTGATAACTACTACAGTCTGTGTAACATTCACTTTATCTTACAAAGTCTGCAAACGTAGGCCATGATTCAACTCCTCTGGGTCAGAGTTCTGTCAGTAAAAAGAAATCAGCAAATTGTCTTCTTCCCTCCTTTCTCTTCAAGCCAAGTATTGCTGTGCCCCAAGCACTATTTGTAATTGGACACCTGTGCACAGTACCTTTACATGCATTCACCTGTCTCTTATACCATGGATCTGACACACTGTGAAACACGTACATCTACTGAGCAGCCAAGGAGAGAGGAGACAAGGCACTCTGGACTGGGCTGATAGTGGAGAGGACTATGTCAATAGCATTGTTTTTAAAAAAGGACTATGTTTAAATGACTATATCAAATCTTGCCTAGTTTGCATAAAACAAACTTGAGTATCTTATTAAGGAGTTACCAGGAAAGCATGACTACAAAAGAATTATATCTACAAAACATAGTAATTTATGGTTAATAGAAACAAAAAAAACCTAAGTGGCATGGAACAGATATTCAATATTGCGAATTACATGTGTTATATTTTAACAGAACTACACTTTTGATCTAACATTTAATACATTAGTGCATAAACTAAAACATTAACAGAATTACTATAAAAATGTTCATAGTCAAAGATTTTCAATGCAGCCAAGCTCTGACTGTATATGTATGCAGTAATTAGTCTTCCAGGTAAATGGTTATCTACAGTGGAAATGTTTATCTACATTTGAAAAACCTTTTTATACCATGTACAAAGTAAAAAACGGGGGAGCAGAAATTATCTTTTTATACTTTGTGGTAATAAGTACAAGTGAATAGTAAAGGAGCAGGACCACTTATTTCCACATGCCTGGTGCAGGGTTTCCTTCTGCTGGTTATACTCAGTAGTTTCATTACACTTTCCTTTGGTAAAACGTAAAAAACAATTGATATAGAATGTTGAATCACACAATACATAAACACAGAGTTTTCAGAAAAGGCTTTAAAAATGAACATTAAATGTCCTGTCTTCTACTCCTCAAGAAAAATTAAAATTCCATCTCTCCCCCCCCCCACTTCAGATAATCAAAAGTAAAAACTGTCAAAATATTTGTACACTGGACAAACCTTTAAAGTAATGAACACCATTATCATCAAAAGTTTGCTCATTCTCATTTAAATGGCATTAATGGAACATTTTCAGCCGCGTACATAATAAAAAAAGCCTACCAGCCAGCTGCGGTGAATGCTTTTCAGTTCTTTTCCAAAATCCGACAACAAAATGCATAACTGCTCTTGAAGGGCACACTTCAGCTTTCCAGAATCACTTATTTTCAGAGAAGAATTAAAGTACTGAACACATGCTTAATTCTCTGATTAAAATCAACAGGCTATATGCACAATTCTCTGCATAACCATAATCTTTGCTGAATTTGGGAGTTACTTCCAAACCTGTGCCTATGACCCAGTCAAAAATTTCATACTTTTGACTGGATTGGGCCATTCTTGGTTTTTTCTTTCTTACTTGGTTTCATAACCACACATTAGTTTTACAATAATCAATGGTGAAAAGTTTGACTTTATATTTAAACACCGCTATCATGTTCTTTAAAAAAGATAATTTTAAACATTCTGTTCTCACATCCAAATAAAGTATTAAAATAAAACAGCATCAACCTATTAGAAGTATTTAAAGCAAAACGTTAATGTTCTTCGTGAAAAGAGAAGAAAAGTGGCTACCGAGTGTCCTACCCCAGGTCCCCTCTGTGAAAAGAGTACATTCACTTTATTGCCCATTCTTTCTTGAGTATGGATGGCCACTGAATGACATGAGATGTTGATAGTTCTCACTCCAACTCTTTTCACCACTGTTGCCAGCTGAAATCATCATTGCTGCCGAAAACCAAGAAAAACCCTAGGATGGTAGCAAATATGACTGTATTTCCTGTGAGGACAAGTGCACAGGCACCCCACTGAATCTATGGAAAAAGAAAAGACAAGTTTTACATACAAAAAAAAAATACAACATGCATTAATTGCTCTGTGAATGGGGAAAACGCCATCCTTTCACAAAGTACCGTATTTTTCGACGTATAAGATGCACTCCCCCTCCCCACGCGAGAGTGGAAATGTTGGTGCGTCTTATACACCGAATACAGCCATTTTGGCCTACCGAACCCCCGCCCCATGTGTCCCATTTTCGGCCAAAACAGGCATGTTGTTCACAAAAACGGGGTGCGCAGAGGGTTTGGGAGGCCTGCGGTGTGCTTCTGGGGGCTGGGGAGGGCAAAAACATGGTGTGATGCGTGGGCGGTTTGGGAGGCGAAAAACGGGCCCATTTTTCGCAAAAACTGTGTTTTTGCCCTCCCCAGCCCACAGGAGCACTCTGCAGACCTCCCAAACCCTCTGTGCACCCTATTTTTGCGAAAAACAGTCCCGTTTTTCGCCTCCCAACCCCCCATGCATCGTGTTTTTGCCCTCCCCAGTCCCCAGGAGCACTCTGCAGGCCTCCCAAACCCTCTGCGCGCCCTGTTTTTGCTAAAAACGGTCCCGTTTTTCGCCTCCCAACCCCCCCATGCATTACGTTTTTGCCCTCCCCAGCCCCCAGGAGCACTCTGCAGGCCTCCCAAACCCTCTGCGCATCCTGGTTTTTTGCAAAAACGGGACGCGCAGAGGGTTTGGAAGGCCTCCAGAATGCTCCTGGGGGCCAGGGAGAGCAAAAACTTTTTTTTTCTTGTTTACCTCTTCGAAGTCTTGGTGCATCGTATACTCCAGTGCGTCTTATAGTCCGAAAAATACAGTAGTTCTATTTAATGCAATTTTTAAGTTACAGTATTTGTTAATACTTAGACTTAGTTGCCTAGTGGGAAGGCAAGCAACTTGGTATCCTCTGAATTTCAATACCCTCAAATTATTTTTGCCAGGTGGTGCCCAGCATCCACTGACTGAATGTTATGTATCAAACAGTATATAAAATGTTAATCTGGGGAACTTTCAAGGTTTTTTTTTCATCACAATGCTTAATGATAGTTTGCATATGTTAACAAAATCTTGTTAACTTGTGCTTTGTAGGCTTCTGCATCTTGTCTCAAAGGTTTTTTTTTCAAAAGGCAGCTGGACTGTTTTGTCCTTGAGAAAGACATTTCGTTTCTCATCCAAGAAGCTTCATCGGTTCTGGATCGATGAAGCCTCTTGAATGAGAAGCAAAACGTCTTCCTCAAGGAAAAAACAGTCCAGCTGCCTTTTTTTGGGAAAAAACATCTTTGAGACAACTGTGACCTGGATGACTGAGAATCTCCACAGACTTCTGTATCTTATTCTGAAAGCAAGTATCAAACATTACAGAAAAACTGCTAAAAAGAAGGAATTACTAACCAGTGCTGCTCTGGCAAATACAATTGGAAGTCCAAATGCTGAAACAACAATGCCTGTTGTAAGAAATATGGCAAGTTCCTTGCAAGCATTACTTGTAGCATCTGTATCTTCAACAACTCTTCTTGCTATGCAATATGGAATTGGAGAGAGGGTGTAGAAGAACAAAACAAACAGTGGCCAATATTTGCTGAAAGGAAATAAAAAGGTGTGTTTTTATTTTATAGATATACTTTCACTTATATTTGCTTCAAAAATCACACGACTCTTATGTAAATATTTTATCTATTTTCCCATTGGGTGTGCATGTGTATGTGTGGAGAAACCTAACATTTATCTTGTTTTGTCAAATTTTAAAAATACTTTTTCTTATGACAGTCAAAAATACCACACAAAGACAATACACAGCATGACGTATGTAACAGATGGTTAGGGACAGGACTCTCCACCTATATTGCTAATCAAGTTGTAGTAGCTTTTTGGAATAGGTTCTCCGTAGGTGAAGAATCCCCAAGTAGTACTGTGCAGAGAGCACAAACAAGAAATTGAACAGACAGATTTTGGCAAGCAAGTTTAATATATTGTGCTAGCCTGAAATCTAATCAGAACATAATCCTTTAAGTGTCCCTCAATCAGAACAGGAGAAGTGATTAATTAAAGATAGTAGGATATTGTACTTCCAAATACTTCCATTTGCATATTATTATAAATCAGGCTGAAAATTATAAAACAGACTGAAATTCTGTTGTCACTTTTACTGTAAATCTTGAAAAGATGTGTTTGTTACATGCCAACCTGGAAGATACAGTGGTACCTTGATACTCAACTGTTTTGAAACTTACTGAATTTGGTATTCAATGCATTTTGATGTGAACATTTTGTCCTGGTATTCATCATTTGTTTGGTACTCAACGCACAAGCTAGAACTTTCGGTGTCAGCTGCCTTGTGATTCAGTACATTATTCCTTATGGGAAAAATTTGTTTGGTACTCATGGCGCCTCCCAGAGCCAATTAACAATTAGTACCAAGGTACTACTTTAGTTTAGGCTGAAAAGCAGTCAACACAAACAAAACAATAATTTCATAGAATGTTTAAAATGGCTATTCTTAGCTTGGAAAAGCTGCCTTCTTTTACTCTCTCCCAATATCAGAGGGCTGCTGGACCTTTACTGAAATCAGCACAGGTGTTCTCTGTTTATTTAATTTTATAAAGTGCAAGAAAAAACAAGGAAATATTGTACGATACCTGTAATCTGGAAGGGCACAACCAAGCATCAGGAACATTAGTCCAACAGCTCCTCCAAAAGACAAGCTGATTAAAGCTGTAAAGGCAGATGTAAACCCTTGTCAGTTACAAAACTGTATGGTTTTGCTTCAATAAACACTAAATATAGGAAAAAGAGAAATCAATATTTTGTTTTTTTTAAGCGCATTACTAGTTCAACTATTGTGCATAATGAAAATACAGAATACTTATATTTTTACCATAAAAACTCCAATGAACTTGAAGGAAAAGTGAAACATTCAATGTAAAATACCCTTATCTTAATTTAGATATATATATATATATATTAATTTATACATTTATAAATTATATTATAAATTTTCTCTGTTACATTTATGTTCATATATGTAATGATTCCATAAAATGAAAAAGAACTTATATATGCATGTTTATGCTTTGTATCAATATGGCACTACTATTGATAACTGATTTTCTGACTATTCCTTTTTTTAATTAGTCTCTATCTGCCAATTTGCCACATATTTTACAGTTATTTATATTATTGCTGCAGATTTTCAAGATGAAAGTCAGGACATTAATAGTGTATTAATTGATACTGCATTGTATTGTGAACACAGGAAAATTTTAAAAACTTTTCACTGATATTAAAAAAGACTTTATAGGGAATACCTGAATCATCGTTGTATTGCTGTTATAAAGATAGGAGGTCAAGGTATATTGAGAAAAACTGAATTGCCTTTATGAATTTATAGAGGAAGCAAGATCCTGGAGCCACTAACATTTATGTGACTAATCTCTGAGGTAAGGATTGTATTATGTTTTAATCACATTAACCTTGCTGATCGATAATCAAATATTTATGATCAGTTTTTCTTTAATGTTTTTCCTTCCTCTTCCTATTTTCCCCATAACAACCCTGTAAGTTGAGTTGGGCTGAGAGAGAGTCACTGGTTCAGTCACACAACCAGCTTTCATGTGTAAGGCAGGGCTAGAACACATGGTCTCCTGGTTTCTAGGCTGGTGCCTTAATCACTAGACCAAACTGGCTCTCATATTGGTTAAAAAAAAATTTTTTTTGCCAAAGTATGTTCATTCAAATGTCTGATGTGTTTCCACTCACTTTGCAGCATCCAATTCCCACCAGCTTTGAAACTGGTCTCTAGCAAGTTTTGCCTGGTACTATTATATCACTCCTGACTAAAGTTCTTTTGCCAAAACAGCCTTTTCCTCTTTGAACAATAAACATCTGACAGGATACATTGCGCAGCAAGATGATTTTACACACATTACCTCAATAATCTTTATAATTCAGTGAAGTAGCTTATTAGTATTTAAATAATAATAAACAATATATGCTTATATAAGTCATTGGGAAAGACTCAATAGGTGGATAAAAATGCCAAATCCAGTCTAAACATCTGGGTGACTGTGTGACAAACCATAATAATAATACCTTTAATGGCATCAAACAGGTAGGTAGGTAGATGATAGATAAATAGATAGGTAGGTAGGTAGGTAGGTAGATAGATAGATAGATAGATAGATAGATAGATAGATAGATAGATAGATAGATAGATAGATAGATAGATAGATAGATAGATTTGCCTATCCCAAATTCTTGAATAGGATTCAATAAAGTGGATAAAAATTCCAAATCCAGCCTCAACATCTTGCTGACTGTGTAACCAACCATAATAATGATGTATATGAAAGCCCAGCTAAAAAATTGACAGCTGTGATTTCATGTTGTGAATATATAATAATAGGCTCATAACACACCAGATATAACTGTTGTTGAAAAGAAGAAAATGTGGATAATTGATGTGGCAATACCAGGGGATAGTAGAAGACAAAGAACTGGAGAAGATCACAAAGTATCAAGATCTGAAAATTGAAATATTAATTTAATTTAATTTAATTTAAAGTTCTTATAGGTTGCCCAATCCCGTAGGACTCAGGGCGGCGTACAACAGGCATAAGAACAATACAATAATATATAATTTTAAAACATTACACAACTTTAAAACCATGGGGGAATCCGATCTTCTTCACCCCGCCTGCTGGAAGAGCCATGTTTTTACGGCTTTATGGAAGGCCAGTAGAGTGGAGATAGTCCGGATCTCTGGTGGGAGTTGGTTCCAGAGAGATGGTCTCCCACAGAGAAGGCTCTCCCCCGTGGACCCGCCAACTGACATTGTTTGGCTGATGGGACCTAGAGGAGGCGAACTCTGTGGGACCTCACTGGTCGTAGGGAGGTATGTGGTAGGATGCGGTCCCGGAGGTAACCTGGTCCTGAGCCATGTAGGGCTTTAAAGGAAATATTATGGCATAAACTGGCCCTGGTGGTCCCAGCAGTTATCAATAGACTGGATGCCATATCAAAAACTCTTTGGCAGCACTTGGTAAATTTGTGCACTAACAAAATTTCCATCTGTCAATTACGATAAGCCATGCCGCTTGGAACTGCACATATAGAATTCCAATACATTACAACATCCTAGGTTCATGGGAAGAACTCAATGCATATGAAGATCAAAACCAGTTGAAGAACTGGAGCTTTCACTGTATATTTTATTATGGTTGGTTGCAGTCAGCCCGGTGTTTAGACTGGATTTGGCATTTTTATCCACCTATCAAGTACTTCACAAGGGCCTGGGATATGCAGATGTTGATGTCTGATGATGTTAAAGGTATCATAGCAGGATGCAAGGTGCTCCAAGTAAAGCTGCCCTTTCAAATTGACCAGTGGTTATTTGGTCAATGCTGACAGTGTTCAAGTGGTGCTCTGGTTGTTTTGGGATTTCATTAGTATTACTATTGGCATTTTACTTTCTTTTGTCACAGTCATTTTATTTCGATTTGCAGGTTTCAGAATTTTGTGATTTTCTCCAATTCTTTCTGTTCTATTCTGCTATCTTCAGGTTCTGCCACATACACTAACCAAACGTTGTTGTTGTTGTTATTATTATTATTATTATTATTAGCATCTCAACTTGTCACTTTGTTATTTTTATGGTCCTCCTTGTAATATTCCCCTAAACTGCTATGGAGCACACATATTTCAGCCTTTTCCCATGCATGCATGGAACATAAAAATATAAAATACCCACAAATACTGATTGAAACACATCAAACAAAGCTAAAAGTTCAAAATACATTTTATACATACATACATACATATATATATATATATATATATATATATATATATATATATATATATATATATATATATACATATGTATATGTATATATTTTTATATGTATATGTATATGTATATATACATATACATATACATATACATATATATATATATTTCTGTCAAGTCATTTATCAGCAAAAAATGTTACACACACACACATATATATAGTGCTATATTTTAGCACTATATATGTATATATAGCAATATATACAGTATATATATATATACAGTGTATATATATATATATATATATATATATATATATATATATATATATATATATATATATATATATATATATATATATATATATATATATATAACAGTACTGCTACCTTTTTACTCTTATTTTTAATACAAAATAAATATTTCTATATAACCGATCTGTAAAAGATATGCAGTCCCAACATATACATAAAGTACTTATTTAGAATTATTAGAGATTTCTGAATAGTGAAAAACTCTACAAGAGTACTGGTATTAAGTCTATTTCACAAATAGAAATATGCATTACATTGATCTGTGTCAGGACTTTATCAGACTATATTCTCTTCCTGCTAGGCTTATCCCACTAAAAATCAGTTTCATCTTAAGAATGCTGCAAGAATGAGTACATCAGGATCTACATGCAGACAGATGAAAAACGGGGACCACACTCGAATATTGCTGGAGAACATGAATTTAGTGAAGTCTGGTGGAGCCTAAGATTTCATTCCTGTCCTAATTTCCGCCCATCAGCTAAGACACCCTTCCTGTATTCCGCTATCTGGCACTCATAGATCTCTGCAGCCGGAAGTTTTATGCAAGCCGCCAGGACTAATAATCACGTATATTTATCTGCAACACAGCCATCTAGAGCTGCCATCCTAGACCTAATAGCCTGAAAGTTGAGTCCAGTGAAAAGCACAGGCCTCTCACTGTGCTTTTCAAGGCTGCCCTGCGGCGGTTGCCTAGTCAAGCAGCGCCGAGCCCTGTGTCTGATCGGGCAGAGGTAGGGAAAAGGAGACAAAAGGGGGCTCTCCACAGGCCCTCTTTCAAACCTCAGCGGCGCAGCCATTGCACCGGGGCAGGCTGCGTTGTCATGGAAACGCAGCGCGCGCCCCCCCTCACATTGATGGCGTGCGTCATCGTCAGGGTGGGGGCGACGTCCCTCCCCGCCACCAACGGCCTGATCTGGGTGGGGGGATCCGGTCCCCAAGTAGCTCCCCTCCTCCCCGTGCCCTTCCCCGAAATCAACCCAACAAGGCTACCTTTGATGCCGGCCATGGTGCTGCTACAGTATTACTTCGCCCAGGCCGCTCCCAATCAACACCAAGGGGAAGGAACGCGGCTAGACAAGCCCCGGAAGTGCGCGCTCGAGACACGGGCAATACTTCCGACGAATCGCGATCTCCGAAACGGCGGACGTAACTTCGGAACATAAGGCAAAGCTTCATGTTTGTATCCTGTTTTCCTTCCCCTTGGAAGAGCTATTTTCCGAAACAGAAGAAAAATCTTGGGACAGTAACGGACGGGTCTAGTTGCTGCAGCCTTCCCTTGGCAACAAAAGTCGCGAGTTATAATGCAACAAGAACCTATTTATCTATGGAGATTCTCAGTCATCCAGGTCATGGTTGTCCCAAAGGTGTTTTTTCAAGAGGCAACTGGACTTTCTGGTTTTTTCTTTGAAGACGTTTCATTTCTCATCCAAGAAGCTTCTTCAGCTCAAAGCAGGATGCAAATTATCAGCTGTCTGCAAGGAATATAAATCTTTCCATTCCCCACGATCCTGTCAAAGCTGAAGAAGCTTCTTGGATGAGAAGTGAAACATCTTCAAAGAAAAAAACAGAAAGTCCAGTTCTCTTGAAAAAGCACCTTTGGGACAAGAACCTATTTACTTTACCATGATTAAAACAAAACGTGCGGAGGGGAAAAAACTTTTTAAAAAGACGACCTATTGATTGTTTATGTGCCATCAAGTCGTTTTCAACTCGTAGTGACCACATAAATTTGGTTCATGATGATCTGTCTCTTAACTTGTTCTTTCAAGGCTTCCAATGGATCACTCATCAACACTGTAATAGAGTCCATGCACTTTCTTTCTTTTCATCTTTAACATTAAAGACTTTTGATTTCAATAAAAAGTTAATTAGGTTTTTAAATTTTACTGAATCTTGACTGTACAGAGACATATTGCTCTATTTTCTTCTGGCATTTTTCAACTCTTGTCTTTTTAAAATCTTTTAGGACCTGAGATTGTTGGACAACATACCCCAAAATTGTTGTGGAAAATTTATTTACTATTATTGGATTGAAAGAGTGATTTCATCAGTGATTTTCTATATATTAATGCACTTGTATAGTTGCAGTCATTTTATAAATGGCCTGAATTGTTAAAGGTTTTTTTCTGTTTTATTGCACAACAATGAATTAGCACAATTAAGATATTGTTAAATATAAGTTATTTAATATTTATTATTATTATTATTATTATTATTATTATTATTATTATTATTATTATTATTATTATTATTATTATTATTATTATTATTATTATTATTATTATTATTATTATTATTATTATTAAAATTAAAATTAAAATTAAAATTAAATAATATTTAAATTAAATATGACTTTGCCAGATATTGTTAAATTGAAGCTATGGTAGATGCACCAGCTTACCTTGTTTGCAGACACAAGATGACACCAGAATTACTTTTATAATTACTTCTGTTAATCTTCCCAACTTAATATTTTTTTTGTCTGTTCTGAAAGCCTGATTAATTGTACAAGCACACATATCTATTTTATCTAGAAAGTTCCATATTCAGCAATTATTTAGAATACTGCTTCTTCTCCTTTACTGATTCTAATTGGTCTAGAAAGCACAAAATTTGAGGAGTTATCTATACAGATTCAGTATACAGAAATAATTTTCATATTTTAATAAATTATCTAAGTGTTGTAATGTATGTTCAGAAATAACTGCTAAGAAAATATTATTTGTTTTGAGAAATTGTTATCAATGTTATGTAAATATACTACTCGAAATAGTAAAATACTGAAAATCATTGTGACTAAAGGAGAGCAACTTTGAAAAAAAGTAATATAAGAACTCTATAGTCCATCTACTCAATCATTCTGTGACACACAAAACATGGCCAGATGCATTCAGGAAGCTCACAAGTAATAATTGTCTTACATGGATGCCCCCAAAAGTGAATATTTTAGTAACCAATTGTCATGGGTATGTAGTGTATGGGGGCAATCTCTTTGTCTCTGTTAGCTCAGCCCACCTCACAGGTGGCTATTTCGCGAAACATAAAGGCAGGAACATTAGGTACGTATGCTGCACATACATTGATTAAACTAAAGGTAGGGCAAATATTAAATATTACAGTCTCATTAATATGTTTGGTCCCCTTTGAAATACATCCAAATTGGTGATGTTCACCACAATGGCAACAAATCCCATCATTTAATTCTATTATATAAAGCTCATTTATCAACCTAAATTTGTCTTCATTTAGTTTCTAAGGATAATCCCAAATTTTTACTTTGTAACAGAGATCAGCATATAAATGGTATCACTCATAATTTAGAGTAAAATAAACAGTGAAGATATAGTTATTTATTTTTAAGAGTTTCAAACCAAACCTAACATCTACTGCGAAGCCTTAAAACTATGCAGGTATTGAAAAACGTTAAGCAAAACAAAAATACAAACATACCATGGGACTAAATTGGAAGGCTATATATATCATCTATTTTTTAAAGAATCAGTTCCCTCTTATGTGAATTGAATTTTCTGCTTGCAATAACTGTTACATTTCAAGTCATAGTAGCAGAGTTTGCATGACACAAATTAAAAAGCTTGGATAACTGTCATTTTATTCCAAATAGTTTCCATTTCAGCTTCAGAGGACACATCAAGCAGCAAACCTGGTTAAAATGCTATTTGCAAACTTATCCACCTTTTTTTAGGTAAGCACAGTTCTTATGATAGAAAGTTTCAAAAATTTTACTAGGGCTGAGGTCTGGGAGCAAACAAATTCAGAAAATCCTAACTTGTTGCTTTCATCTAATGATTATCTCAGTTTTCAGTCAGTTTGGCCTAGTGGTTAAGGCACTAGGCTAAAAATCAGTTGACTGTGAGTTCTAGTCCCACATTGTCACTCATGAAATCTGCCTTTGGACTAGTCAGTCTTTCAACTCATGACATCAGGCCTGGGTGATAAGTGCACTTGCATTTGTGCGAAAAAGCTTGGAAAATATTTTTTCAGAAGTCCAAACAGCTCAATTATGCTTACACTATTTGCAAGTGAATATGCATACCTCAGATTAAAAATAGCAATAATCTGATCCCACTTAGTCCTAGGTTTAATTTTAAGAGCAGCAATGATGTTCACTAATGGCTTTTAGTTATAATTAGCTATTAACACTGTACTTTATTTTGCACTTTTTTGTATCCTGGTCAGACGTTGTTGGAATTGGAGTGGATTATAAAGATTGCAATATAAATAAGAAATATGATTTAAAATGCAATATTATGTAGGAATTTAGCACCCACCCCTCTCCTAGAAAAATGAAATATCCTAGGAAATATTAAAAATGCAGAATGTTATATAGAATATCCCTGGATGAGAAAATGGAGAAACATGGTCTTAGGCAGAAAAAGACTCATTCTTAGTAGCCCCCACCTTTGTCACTGGACTATCAAAGCCTGAGTCCAGCTCACTCATTCCACCCACCTTTATCAATGGGCAGTCTATACTACATAACGAAGATAGGATTAGCCCTCTACCCATCTCACCACATGGCACCTGGGAAGACTGCATCAGCCAGCAAGGCTCAAGCAAACTTGGACTCAAGACAGCCTACAGAGTTGTCCCACCACCTGGGAGTCTGGCAGCGTTTCTTACACAGGAACAGGATACGTTTCTTACACAGGAACAGGAAACTCAAGGTGGTGCCCAACAGAGGATATAAACCAGTGGTGGGTTCCTACCAGTGCGGCCCACTCTACAGTACCGGTAGCGGCCAGCAGATGGCGTTATTTGAGCGCGGCTGCTCCGGTGCTGTATTTTTAGGCTTTTTTGCTTCCGCGCATGTGCGGAAGCAGAATCTCAGCGAAATCTCACGAGGGGACATGCACGTGCAATTTCAGCGGGATTTTGCTTCCGTGCATGCGTGGAAGCAAAATCGTGCGAGGGGCATGCGCGCATAGCGAGGGGGCGCACATACGAAATGTGGCGATGCACGCGCAGAGCTCCGGTAGCGAGGTAAAAGAGCAACCTGCCCCTGGTATAGCATCTCAGCCCTTCTCTCCTTCAACATCCTCGAGGCATGTGATCCCCCTTTTTCCCAGGACCTCAGAACATGGGGTCCTGCTGTCCACCATTAAACCATCTTTCCAAGCAGTCCCATGCTTTTCCCCACTTGGAACTGAACCCAAAAGGATATTCCTTACAACAGTTCTTTTAATCAGAAGTAATCTATTACTTGACAGGAAGCATTTCAAAGTATATAGCTTTTGTTCATTCAACAAACTGTAATCGAGCGGCTGTTTAAAAAGTACAAGACCGATTTTCCCTACGTATTTAGCAATCTTAACATCGCAACCTTTCTAAAAATCTTACTCTTGACTCTGGTTGTGACTAATTTTTCTGCCACTAAGCATTTGGTAATTTAAGAAGTTGCAAGATTTTCTTGTTTGTGTCAGAGAACAACCTAGATCCGTGATGGCGAACCTATGGCACGGGTGCCACAAGTGGCACTCAGAGCCATATTGGTGGGCACGCAAGCTCAGGTCCGGCGCGCATGTGCGCACTGGCCGGCTGATTTTTGGGCCTTCTGGGCCCACTGGGAGTCAGGAAACAGGCTGTTTCCAGCCTCCAGAGGGAGTGGGGAAGGCCGTTTTCGCCCTTCCCAGGCTCCTAGAAAGGCCCTGGAGCCTGGAGAAAGCAAAAAATGGGCGTGCCATTGCATGCTGGGAGGGGGGGTCATGCGCGCATGCGTGGGGGTGCATGGAATTATGGGTGTGGGCACGCACACACGTGATCCCCCACATCCCCCCCCTTTTTGGCACGCGAACCAAAAAAGGTTCGCCATCACTGACCTAGATATTCCATACTCCATACACCTAGAATAGTATCTAGGTCCTAGATACTCTATTAGAAAAACGAGCTTGTTTTCAGAAGCGCAATACAATTTATTTATTTATACAATTTATACAACCGCCCATCGCACCAGCTCTGAGCGCGCACAATATTCTTTGAAGTCAAAGTCATTCTTTGCTGCCGACGACTCACCGGAAGAGGACAAATCGACGCTAAACATCCATTAACAACTCCATTGGTTGTTCAGAGCGTACATAGATTTTGTTGTTATGCTGACTTTCCTCGGCGGCGCTCGTGAGCCAATAGGATGGCTGGGTGAGAGGCGAGGCTTTCCTACCACTCCATTGTCCTGAGATTTCCTTCCGCTCAGTAGCAACTCTAGCGCGGACCCAACCCCGCTTCTCTGGAGATGGCGCCGCCGGGCCTCAGCGTGAGCTGACGAAACTGTCGCTTGCCTTAGAAAGGCAATCCGAAGAGCCAATCAGTGTCGGCGAGGGGCGGAGCCTCGAGGCCCGTTGCCATAGGCTGAAAAGGCTGGAGCTCTGGCGCTTCGTTGCTCAGTCAAGGGGCTAAAATGGAGGCGTCTCTGGGGCGGCTGCTTTTGCCGCTGTTGGTGGTGCTGACGGCAACGGCTTTAGCGATGGGCTGGGAGCAGTCGGGTAAGGCAAGGAGCGGGCTCACCGGGCGATCCTGTTTAGGAAACCTGCCTCTCGGTTCACGACGGTCGGGGAGGAATCGTGGCTCTCCGCGTCAGTGACTTGACGCTGGTGTCTCTGGTTCAGAGGGTTTTCGCCCCGGAAACAGCATCTTTTCTGGGGGAGTGAGGGCCATTTCCTGATTCCCCGCGCAGTTTTTTATGGGGAAAGTGCGATGTACTGACAGGCGTCAGCTTATTAGGAAGACATTTTAGAAGCCATTTGTAGCCATTGTCAGTCGCAACCAAACGCTGCGCGACACTGGTTGGGTTCAGAATGTCCCATTCATCGGTAAACACCCCTCACTGCAACGTGTTTTAACAGAATTAAACATTTCAGGTCACCATTGCAGGGGATGTTGTTTCACTGATGTCTGCCTTTTTGTTTTTATTTGTACTCTGTTGTGCGCTCCCCAGAATCAATAGGTTTATCACAGGTTATAACAGAGGTGAATGATGTGAGCTTGACGTAGCGCAATGTGTAAATATGGTCACTGGGATGTGTAAAAAATGATTTAGGGTTTCGCCAAAACTGTTCTTGTGGTTTATTCTGTAAAACTGATTTGAAAGAAACCGTGATTTGTGGGAATCCAGTCACTATTGGGGATGTTTTCCTAAGTACCTAATTGCATAGGACATTGGGGAGCAAATCGAAGCTCTTTGTTCACAAATTCTTGAATATTATATACTAAAGAAACAGGGGGAGGTACCTATGTATTGCTTGTGAAGTTCTGAAAACTTGTGGTTGACTACTTGATAAAATGGGATAATTGGTGACCAACTAAAGTAAAATTAATTAGAGAGCATAGATTTTAACTTTAATCTTAGATATATTCTTTATTAAAGCACCTTTTGAGATTACTACTTCTAGGTAATCAAAATATACAACCTAACAGAAATTATTCTGAGAATTTCTTTATTGGCATTAATAATGTCACAAAATCCTAAAATATGTATTTATTATCTTGCATAGTGTTTCTAAATCTACTACATAACTTATATTCTGTCAGAGAGAGTCCTGTTGCGAGAGGTCCAAGCCCTGACACTCTACCGGGGAAAGTACACAAATTATCGGAGGACATCTTCAGTGCCCCAGTTGCAATGTACCGGAGGCTCAGCTGGATGTACAGCATATACCCCTGAGGTTGTTCAGTGTTACAACAAAGGTTGGGATGGCTATGATGTGCAGGTATGTTTCTTTGTATGAAGGAAAATATGTTACCTTGTGGAGTGCATTTGTATAAATGTAAAATTAATTAAATGGCTAGCTTTTGAAGACAGAAGAACAATTCTATATATCAAGGCAAAATTGTCAAACTCCAGGAGGATGCAATGAGTTAAAAATTAAAAATGGGGCTACAACATTGCCAACAGGAGAAAAAAATTAAAGTAAATCCATATTCCTTCTAAACAATTTTAACAAATTTGTCATTTAGCAGTCTTGTCTGGCAGTGTTTTCATGTGCATTCTTTCAAGCTCTGTTAGAGTTTTAAAGCTTACTTATGAGTTTAATTAGAAATTTTTTTGAGGAAAAGGTTGTATTGTATTTTAATAAAATTACTAAAAACATATCAATTTTAAGTCAATGTTCAATTTTGTGATATATTTTATTGTAGAAAAATAATTCTCTTTTATTTTCAGTGGGAATGTAAAGCACATTTGGATGTTTCATATCGCTTTGGAAAAATTGAAGTAAGCTGTGAAGGGTACGATTACCCAGATGACCCTTTCATTTTAAAAGGATCATGTGGCTTGGAATACACATTAGAGTTAACTAAAGGAGGACAGCAAAAAGCTAACACCTTTCCTGGGTCCTATTATTCTGCACCTTCTCATGAGTCATTTGGTTCCGGATTTGGAGTGATCCTGGTAATATTATTTGTTGTTTTTGTTTTTGGCATCTACAAGCTATTCCTCTGTGATAACCGACAACATAATTTCCCTAATGATGTACATTCAGGATCCTATGGGCAAAGTTATCAAAGCCCACCTCAGCCAGGATTTAAATCAAATTACACAGGTAAATCTCTTATGTCACAACAAAAACATTTATTAGTAACATTGATAGGTAATCTACTTTTTCAAATTCTAGGAAGTTCATTCATTGTTAATTATCATTGTTAATGGGGTCATTGAAATTTCTACAGAATTTTGTGTCATGTCTAGCCTATGCTCTTGTTTATATAGTTGGCAGAAATTTCAGGCATAATTAAAATGAGAACTCCTTGTGTTTCTGAGTTGGTCCTTTAATCTAAAGTTTAGGAAATATACCTTTTAGAAAATAAGGGGATAAAAAGTGATAGCCTATAGTCCGTTTCTCCAGTAAAATCAATAGTTCCATAGCATTATACAACAATGTTTGATTTAAAAATTTGGAGAGCTTGTAAGACTCTTAAATTATCTGCTGAGGTAGCCTATTTATATATATATATATATATATATATATATATATATATATATATATATATATATATATATATATATATATATATATATATATATATATATATATATATATATATATATATATATATATATATTTAATTAGAAAAGCTTTGATCACAAAGATTATTTGATCTAAATTGATATCATTTTATTTAAATTAAGGAGCTGCTAGTGGGTCCAGCTATGATTCCAATTCAGGGCCAGGTTTCTGGACTGGATTAGGTGCCGGAGGACTTCTTGGATACTTGTTTGGCAACCGAAGGTAATCTTGTCTTCTCTTGCAACAATCTTAATTTGTATTTGTATTTTGTATTTGTTTATTTGTCAAGCATATATGATTATAAGCAAAGTATAAACAGTAAAACATGATTGAATATATATGTAATAGTACAAGCATGAATAAGAGTAAAAGAGGTATGAATATATGGGTACATTAGGACAGGAACGGTAGGCACGATTGTGTGCTTATGCACGCCCCTTACCGACCTCTTAGGAATGGGGTGAGGTTGATGGTAGATAATTGACAGAAAGGGAATTGCTTCTCCCAAAGAAAAATATGTTTCTTTCATACTAGTAATACCATCAGTTGTAAACATGGAATGTTTTGTTTACATGTTGATTTTTAAAATAACAATATATTATGAATGTTTCGAGAAATAGTTATCCCACTTATCACTACTGCAGTCAGCATTTATGAGTAAAGCCAGATACAAAAGTGAATTGATGACCTAGCTCCGTGGTGGCGAACCTATGGCACGCGTGCCACAGGTGGCACGCGGAGCCATAGCGGCCGGCACGCGAGGGTTGCCCACCGGCAAACCGGAAGTGCGGAAAAACGCACTTCCGGTTTGCCGGTGAGCTGTTTTTTGCACTCCGGAGGGTTCAGGGAAGCTCCCTGAAGCTCCGGAATGCAAAAAAACTACAAAACGGACAAACCAGAAGTGCACTTTTCCGCACTTCCGGTTTGTCCGTTTTGTAGTTTTTTGCATTCCGGGGTTTCAGGGAGCTTCCCTGAACCCTCCGGAGTGCAAAAAACAGCTCACCGGCAAACCGGAAGTGCGTTTTCCCGCACTTCCGGTTTGCCCGTTTCGTCGTCCCAGGCTCCGGTAAGGCCTTTGCGCGGGGATGGGGGTGTGTGCGCATGCGCAGGGGGCAGCATGGGGGGGTGTTGTGCGCATCTGTGGGGGGGAGGGAATGGGTGTGGGAGCGCGCGCGAGCGCACCCCCCTTTTTGGCACGCGAGCCTAAAAAGGTTGGCCACCACTGACCTAGCTGTCTACAGCATCCTTATTTTAGGATAAAATTTTTTTGCCTATTAAAGTTTTTTAATAGTTGTCCAATTGGTAGGTATCTCTAGGAATTTTTTTAGAATAATTGAGAAACACTGAAGAAGAAGCAGGTTGTCAGAATACATGGAATTCAGAACCTAGCGGTAAATGGTGATAAATGGATTGATTTGTAAAATAAAGAAAATAGCTGTCATTGACTCATGCAATACACTTTCAGTTATGCCCTGTAGTTGCTTAATATTGCATCATTAGGGAAGAAACTCCTGCAGTGGTGTTAAAAATACAAGCTGCAGTTTCCAGAGAACAAAGATATAAACAGTTGTCAATTTTAAGGTCACTACTTCAGTAGTACCTGTTTTTCAAATCACAGGTTTTTCTAAACCCTTGTTTGTTTGTCTGTCTTTTAATAATAATGGTTATAATGGAAAAGAGTGTCAGTATTTTGAAAATATAAGAATTAAAGGTTTAATTTGGTTATTTTTATGTTATTAAATAGATTCTCACTTCTCTATATTTTACTTTTGTTGTCTCCAAAATTTCTGTGTACGAATGTCTTTCCTATTAACTATTTAACTATTAACTATTTCTTTTCCATATTGAATTTTGCTTTTATAACTTACTTTCAAAGTTGTCTGTCTCTAATCCCCCCCCCCCAGTTTTTCATTGATAATTCTCCTGTATATTCTTCCAAAACCACTGAATTCTGACTGTTTTATTTTTTAATGGACTTTTAAAAATGTTTTTTTAGCTTTTTGCATATATTATGCAGCTTGTATGACTTTTATACTGAATTTGTATGATATCCGACCACACTTTTTAAAATTTGAAATCTTGTTAAGTTTTTCCTAATAGCAATACATACCTTAATGGTAAATCAATGTGTTTCTTGCAAATATTCCTTTTTAAATAGAAATAGAACTAAAAAATTACTGAAGAGATATCCTCAGTTTGTTGGGATAATTGAATATATTCCAATTATTTACATATTTGTTCTATGATTACTTGCTGATTGCTAAAGAGCAACTTTGCCTTAAATAGCCTTCTATTTCTTTTCATCTATTAAAAATTTAATTTTGTACACATGCAAAAACACTAAAACTAATTAACAGAATCATTTTCTTCTAGGTCACCTTCAGATCACAGGTATTCTCCTTATTATAGTACGTGGGCTGGTCCATCTGCTCCACCTCCATTTACTGGTTCATTTGGTAATTCAAGTAGCTGTTCAACATCTTACAGTTCAGAAACAAAACCCACCTCTGGTAAGTTATAAGCCATGTTGTCCTTAATTTTTGGGTTAACTGTGCCGATATAGCAACTTTCCAATTTAAAAAATCCTATTGAAAAGAGTTGGATTTGGATTAATGATAGCAAATTTTGGTTTTTAATCTTTTATTTAATTGTTTTTAATGCTTTTATATTTATGCTTTTATGCCATTGTAAGCTGCCCAGAGTCACTCTGGATAATTAGACAGGTGGCATATAAATTTAATAAATAAATGAACTTTTCCCACTGCTTTTAATCAGACTTATATCTAGTTCTCATTGTGGTAGGGGATCTACATCTGGTCTGTAAATCTTTTCTTTGTTTTGAAATGGAAATAAAGTACGAAACCAGTTTTAGTACTTTATTATATGAATACATAATTCATTCCCATATATAAATGTTTGGAGTAAGCTGGAGTACGATATCAGTTTCAAAAAGTATCCTATATTTAGTTAATTGTTAAGAAAATCAGTTAACAATAACTTTCTTCAGATGAAATTGCCATTATTATGGTCTGTTTCGGGGGGGGGGTTGTTTTGTTTGCTGCTAAATTTTTTAGGCTGTGTTGAATTGTAACAGATGTTTCAAAAATGATGAGTAAAAGGGAGATCAGGATCTACTAATAGATCTTTGGGTAATTTTAAGTACATAATTGAATAATAATTAAGTAGTCTAACAGCAGAAAAATCTAAATTAAACTGTACTGAATTAAACTGTACTGCTTCTGTACTGCTTTGATGTCTCAGAAGTAGATTTGTACAGATACACAAATGATCCTGTAGACCAGGATTTTCCAAACTGAGGTATATCTCCCTTGTGAATGTGCAGACAGAGGGAAGTGCGAGTAACCTTTCAATTGTACATTGTTCAATAAATTCACTTTTCCCAAAGTTTCATGGTATTTTTTTCATTGTTCATTTGTGTTCATTGTAATGTTTGAAGTTTTAGGGGAGGTGTGTACATTAAGAATACACAAAATAGATGTGATGGCAAAAAGTTTAGAAACTCCTAGTTAGAGAATGGAACTTGGTTCATAAAGTAGTCATCTCCAACAAGCAGTGATTGCTTGGAAGTTGATTTTTGTGATTGGATCTTTGACAGAGGATCTAGTATATAGTACCTGAAATTTCCCAGTCCAAAATTTTAGACAGCTTGGGATGTATTAGTAGGATTTAACAATTTTGAGTGGCCGGTAAACAATTCATAATTGGAGGCTCTTATATTTACTGCCAGCTAGCTGGGATATCTTTTAAGTATTCTCTATCACTGTCTCTTCCAATAAGAATGAAGAGGATGAGATTCAAGGCACAGAAACTAAGGAATTTATTTTGTTCTCAAAGGAGCAGTTATCTGAAGAAAAGGGACTTTATGCAACTAGTTTCAGGATTCAAGCGTAAACTTAGAAAATTCTAGTAATATAAAGGTTGGCAGGCCAGGTTTAATTATATGGAGGTTGGTTTTTATTTCTGTTTCGTGCAGTTTTCTCCATTTCTCCAGTTTTGTATTTGCTTCAATCCACTATTATTCTTGTTTGGTTTGACTGTTTACAGATTATTGAATGCTAGTTTTGGAATGCAGATCTCATCCTTGTGTAATTGCTACAGTTAAACTATTCTCTCAAATTTCTACTATATTTTTTGCTTTTATTGAAATAAAAATATTTTTTTTATTACTCTTGTGTTGCAGGTTTTTCATAGCCCCCATCCTGGCAGTGTTTTAATGATTCCTAAAAATCTGGTTCTGTCTCCAGGCCCTAGGTTGGAATATGTGTTAGAGCCCTTGTGGAATCTTTCAACTGTTAATTGATTATTTATTTTCTCTGGGCTTTTTAAAAAATGGATTATATATTCTACATTTTTATAGTTCCTACTGTTGTATCTTTTAAACCACCCAGAATCATGCAGATTGGGTCAAATTTGGTAAATAATAAACAAATGCTTAGGTCTGCATTTGTTTATTCTGCAACCATTCATGTAAAACTTACTGGAGGAGAGGGATTTCATATTCTGCCTCATCCAGATTTCAGATTTCAGCACATCTCCCCATTCAAGAAAGTCCTTGATTACGACTACAGTTAAGCTCAAAATTCCCATTGCTAAGCAAGAGAGTTGTTAAATGAGTTGTGCCATATTTTACGACCTTTTTTGCCACAGTTGTTAAGCAAATCACTGCAACCGTTAAGTAAATCATGAGGTTGTTAAGAGAATCTGGCCTCCCCCAATTGACTTTGCTTGTCGGAAGCCACCTGGGATGGTGATCACATGCTCCCTGGGACAGTGCAACTGTCATAAATGCATGGCAGCCACCCCAAGCACCCAAATTTTGATCACATTGCCATGGGAATGCTTCAATCGTCATAAGTGTGAAAAACAGTTGGAAGTCATTTTTTTCAGTGTCGTCGTTACGTCATACAGTCACTAAATGAATGGTTTAAGTTGAGGACTACCTCTAGTGGCAGATAACTGTTTTCCTAATGGAATTCTACTACCTGGCATTATAGTCAAACCCATATTCAGTTAGTAGGAAAATGGGGGGGGGGTTTACCTGACAAACTAGTGCAGGTGTTGATTGTATTTTTGGCAGGGCTGATAAATTTCTGTCCCTGAGGCTGCAGTCCTATTCTCTTCCACCTACAAATAGATGGACTCTAAGTTTTGAGTTGACATCTGTAGGATTGCACTCTTATATAAATTACAGTGCAAGACATTTTTTTTTATCACTGAGCCATTTCCTAGATAATAGCATTTAAACAAAAGATGTATTTCCAATAATGCTAAATAAGGATTAGGGTCTGGATGATCTGATAAACTATATTGTGTTCTAAAACAGCAGTAGAATCTTCTGGTCGCATAGTATAAAGGAGAGATTAGCAATGCACCCACCACATCTTAAATGCTTTAAGCAAGAATAATTTCCTCCCTCCCCCCAGATGAAATTCACAAATATTCTTACTTGAGAACTTCAAAGATTTGGGGGCTATAGTGCTGAAATCTTGCAAGATTTAGCAATCTCATATTTCAGTCATTTTAATTGAAGGATTGAGTACTTTTGCCATCTTGCAAAATTATATTACATTCCTTAGTGCCTACGCAGACCTTACCGTACAGAAATGAAGGCCCTGTCTGATGTGCTCTGCCCCTTCCTTTGTTAAATATTTTTGTAAACTAGCTCACAGAGCTGAATGCATTTATCTATTATTTCATTATTCAGGTTATTTTAGAATTCGCTATTGATTAATAATAGCTTTTTTTCTCTTTCTCCACCTCTTTTTCTTAGGTTTTGGAGGTACAAAAAGAAGATGAAGTTTGACTTCCACTCTACCTAAGCTAGTGAATAAAGCAACATTTTGGCAATTCTGAAATGTGTCTTAGCCTGCTTGCTAGAGTTATAAAATTCTAACTGTATAGACTTGTGTATCTGAATCTCTAAAAATGTCACTAAATTTATTTTGGAACAGTAGCTTTTAACAAAATGGGGAAGTTTCTCAAGTAATTTCTAACATGGAACTGTGTTCTATAGAAAAGGGAAGATAATAGGGCAGCCTTCTGCAACCTAGTGCCTTTCAGATGAATTGGAATATCTCTCCTAGAAATAATAGCTTGCCATCATGTTGGGGACTAAAGATAGGAGTATCAGTAATAATTATATTTTTAAAAAGTTGGAAATGCCATTTTCTAAGGCAGCGGCCCCCAACCTTTCGGGCACCAGGGACCGGTTCCGTGGAGAGAGGTTTTTCTGCGGACCAGAGGGGGCGTGGTTTTGTGTGCTGCCTGCATCCCGCAGATCAGGCTTCACTTGTTTGCGTGGACTGGTTTCTGGCATGCCACGGACCGGTGCCAGTCCTTGGACCGGGGATTGGAGACCCTTGTTCTAAGGCAGTGTTTCCCAACCTTGGCAAGTTGAAGATGTCTGGACTTCAACTCCCAGAATTCCCCAGCCAGCGAATGCTGGCTAGGGAATTCTGGGAGTTGAAGTCCAGACATCTTCAACTTGCCAAGGTTGGGAAACACTGTTCTAAGGCCTCTCTGATAATGGCTATTATACATTATAAAAACAAAGGAGGAAACATTATTTGGAATAGTGTACTCTCTGTACTGAACAGACTGATCTAACCAACAGAAGAGAAATCTAGGTCTGTTATTTTCTTTACAATAGTTCTTTAGAAAGACCTGAGATAGAGAGAAAAAAGTCAACTAGACAGTAATTCCACTAGATTCAATGGAATCTGCTTTGTGTGTGTGTGTGTATATACACACGATTATATATTTCTAGTTAGGGGGTTATTAACTACATACAGCTCATTTGATGGAATCTATGGCACAGATATCTTGGAATGCATTTTCAGATATGTCAGGAATTCACATAGAAGACTTGTTTGTGTGCAAAATTATCCTTTATTAGATCAAGCATTACTTTCTTGGCATGGGACATAAATGATACAAGGCATTGGGGACTCATCTTTACTGGGCATCTTGTTTACTTCCAGTTAAATGTAATTCCCCCCCCCTTTCTTTTGTATGTGCCTCTTTCTAACCTTTCTTCCTAGCATTTTGTGAATATTTGTTTAGTTTCCATTCCTGTAGGAAATTAAATTGCTGAGGAAATTAACAGCAGTCCCCAAAAGTTTGTATTTAAATTTCAAAATAAAGTAATGATGTCTGAAAGTATGTCATAGCTGAATTTTAATGTTAATTCTTCATTAACACTTTTTAAATCTTTAAACAATGAGTGAATGAAACAGGCATGCAAAAAAACTCATAATTGTTCAACAAGGAAATTAATGAAGTTCAAATGCATAAAAGCACATTAAAGAATCAACACAGTGACAGAATTATAAGCATAACAATACAGTAATAAAAGGCAGGGACATTTTGAGAAACAGAAAAATTCCCCAAACAATGAAGCTCTCTCATAACAGTTGAATTAATTCAATCTAAAACTCTGTTATCTCTTGTATTACACTGACAATATTACTATAGCTCCAGAAACTGGTTTTTTTTTTTAGAACAAGTAGGTCTTGCTCTATAGTTGTCGAATGCTGAAAACTAATCTATTTAAGGAAGGCAATGGAAACCTCTGGAATCTTCCTGCTGACATAGCTTTGGCTCTAGCAGACATAATACTAACATGAGAGCTGCTATTGAATGCTTTCTGACTGAAGAGCAGAGGAGAGAGGGAGAGAAATGCACACACACGTGCGCACGCGCGCACACACTTATTTCAAGGTGATGCCCCTTGGAACTGAATCTTATTAATTGTATTTAGTGGTGGAGATAACTGAGTCAATGATTGAAATAATCATAATGGCATTGTCTTGGGAGCAAGCTGTAACAGCATTGATTTCAAGTCCAGAGGTTGGATCAGAAAGGCTACCAGATCAATATTCTGCTTAAATACTGGGAGTTACATGTCAGCCTGCTGGTTGCACTAAAGCAATTCCCCCCATAGATTTGAGCAGAGCTTTGGCCCAGAATGTATGAATGCTTGTTGGCATCATAGGAGAGATCTGGTTGAAGGTTTTCCTGCTTGGGAATTGCAGCAGTCTTAATTTGGGCTCCTGAAATATAGCCTTCAGCAGACCTGAGAACAACGATCTGAGGAATGGTAGTGAGAAATCTGGGTAGTAGGAGTGGGATCATGCCAAATAACGTATTATTGGTCTGTACCATAACCTAGGGTTGTGGCTTCCAAATGTAGATTGTCTGCTCGAGTCTTTCTGAAAATCACTCTGGAGGATCTATGTTAATGTACTAACAGCTAGGATTGGCTCTTGGATCACCTACTTAGTTATTAAATCTGGAACACACCCTAGAATGGACTGGAGAATTGGGAGGTAGAAACAGAACTGTCATTAGGTGGCTCTGATAGTTGGAGCAAGCAGGGTTGAAGTAGATTATGTGATTAAGGAAATGACAATAGCTGGGTCTCCCTGGTGATACCTGAGCAGGAACACCTTTCAGGGTGCTGTGTTCTGATTGAGATGGGGTGTGCAATTTGGATGTTTAGTGAAATGTGAAGTCAGGTGTCTCATGATCTGGGAGGAGAAGAGTAGGGTTTGGGAGAGGTTTAGATGGGCGGGAGGCAGGCACCAACATCAGGGTAGTAAAAGATAGAAAGCAACTTCATGAGGATTTGTGGATGGACCACCATGGGAAAACAGTTGATGTCTGTGACTTATCCTGGTTTCTGCCTCTAATATTAACTTTTAAAGCTCCATCAGAGCTGTGGTGGCACAGTGGTTAGAGTGCAGTACTGCAGCTTCTGCTGCCTGCCTGGAATTTGGCAGTTCAAATCTCACCAGGTTCAAGGATTGACTCAGCCTTCCATCCTTCCGAGGTGGGTAAAATGAGGACCCAGATTGTTGGGGGCAATGTGCTGACTCTGTAAATGGCTTAGAGAGGGCTGTAAAGCACTGTGAAGCAGTAAATAAGTCTAAGTGCTATTGCTATCACTAGATCCCCAGTGGCCTGTTATCTAGCTGTTCCTCTATGAGATATGCTCATTTAGGTTTTGAGTTTGGGAGCAACCAAACTCTGGAGTGAGGTGACATTTGTCATCTGAGAAGGCCCCTAACCACTTTCAGAACTTTTGTACTGCAGAAAACTAGGAGACCCTGTGGTTGAAACTGGTCTCAAAACGTTTTATTACTGGTATTATCTTCCCTGCTGAGAGCAGTGACATCCTTGCCTGAGTTATTTAAATGCTCTTGTATGGTATGGGAGGGGGGGCAGGCTCAGGAATTCATGACCACCATGGCAACTATGGATCTGACTCAAATTGCTGAGTGCCTGATGCCCATAGGAGGTTGCATATAAAATCTGGGAGTTTTTTTCTTTCTTTTTTCTTTCTTTTTTGTCTTATGGCAGTTGTGATATGAACAGTTGTGATATAAGATGGCGAACCTTATCATCAGTCTTTGTTATTGTCAATTACCAATGATGAATCTAGGACAGAGGTGTTGCAGTCATTATAGTCTGGTTGCTGTTTGATTTGCTAATGCTGTCCCGTACTTACCAGGGGGAAGTTAGACCTGTTTGATTAGTCTATCCCTAAGCAACTAATGGACCTTGATCAGTTTCAGAGGGAGTTTGAAGAACTGGTAGGCAGTTTCACTGAGGCATTATTGGGCAGCTGGAATGGGGGTATAACTAGGCCTTGGATTTGGGGTTTGCGTTTGCCCCTATTTACTACTCTTCAATGATCCCATTTGGGTCTGTGGTTTTCTAAAGAGCCCCAAGAAAGTCTAAAGTGTTAGTAGAGAAAGATGAATAGTAAATCCAATTGGGTAAAGGTTTCCCCTGTCCAGTCATCTGGGAAGAGTGTGATAACTCTCAAAGAAGTAAACAGATCTTTTGGGTCTGTTAGCCCAGCCCCCATATACCTTTCTGGTTGGTGAGGGAGAAAAAAGTGGTTGAATCCATGTGATATTCTCTCTGAGTGACAGGTGGTTGGTGCCTGCCTTGGAGGAGACTGTAATGTGCTTCCTTCTCAAGAAACAATTGTTAGACACAAATGAACCATGACAATTTTTGCTGTCTCCAACTTCCCCTGTCTGAGAGGTGGGGGTTTGAGAAGGTAATTGGGCTGAAACTTTAGAACACCTGGTAAGAAAATTGATTATCTCTGTTATAGGCTGTGGGATAGCACTGAGAAGGAACTGATCTCAGTTATCTCTGGCATAACCAGGCAGGGGTGGTACAACTATCTTGGCTATCATATTTAATATATGTCTAATTCAAGATTTAAACCCTCTTTCTTCAGACAACTAATGGCTGGTCATGACAGAAATTCAACATATTTGGCAATCTGAAACTCTATCTTAAGATTTACTTTAATGTTTTAAAATCACTTCTTCAAACTGAATTTTCTCAAAAGCTTATGAAAGGTTTTCCATTATAATAGCAAGGAAACTGTTTGAAAAGTCACCATGACCACAATCTGTAGGATCACTATCCTATTGTGAGGCACAATTTAAGGGGAGAGATCACAGCATACTCTAAATTCATACAGGTGAAAACCAGTCCAGTTATTTTACTAAATGCCTTTTGAATGCTTGTTGGAATGTGTTCCAAGATCCTTTGGGAGGTATGAAGTCCAACAGCAGTAAAATGAGAAAGAAAGAAAGAATAAATGACTTTTTTTCTTTTCCATTCCTTCCTTTGAATTTGTCTACCTTAAATCTTATCCTGGTTTAGTCATGATAGTAAGCTGAGATAAACAATGTCTTGTATTCTAAGATGAGTACATAGCAAAAAAATTTCCCAGGCCATCCCCTACAATTACTGTGTTCTTTCCTCTTCCCCAAAGTTTCTATGAGAATTAGGAAATTAGGATTTACTTTAATAGGTTGGAATTTAACTTGCTTAACAGCAGTTCAATTCTCATCAAATAGTCCAAAGTATTCCACCCCATATTAAATTCTCCAAGACTATCTACCTTTAATGGAGGGGGCACAGTAGATATAAATAATTAATTTGCAATCATCCTCAATTTTTGTTTTCTAAGAATATACAAGGCATTACTGAAAATAAATACAATTTTGGAGCTGCTATTTAGCTTTGTAATATATCATTTTCTCTAATAGAACCTCATGTAGTTTCCCAGTCCAACTTCTGCAGTGTTTGGAGCATTCGAAGATTGCTCTGGGGAGCCAAATCTTCAGTTTATGATGACATGAGTTTTCATATTTGTCTTACAGTTGTTTTTGTTCCCCCAGTCACCAACCAAGTCAGAAAATTGTTTGAGCATTTTTTACTCAATCCCTTACTAGTGAAACTGCAGCTATTTGAGTCCAAAATAATAGGGAAAAATTAAGTACAGTTTCCAGAACAAAAAATTGTGTCTTAACCGTACTAAATTATTAATAAAATAGACTGGTAGTATAGACAGAGCTCTGTGACCATCAGAGTTTATATTAGTGTAGATTCTAACAGGCCAACACCTATGACAAATATATAAATACTTTTATTTATGTGAAACTTCAGAAATAAAAGTGCAGTGCATATTTTAAGGCTTTGTTGATTGCAATCCTCAAAGGTTATAAAATTTACAAGGCAAGCTACCTGTAGTGCCAAAAAACTGTAGGGCTTTTCAAATGATAATATGGATACTGCCATAAAATAAATGTGAATGAACAAACACTCTGCCACAGGATCAAAGAGAAAGCAAGTTAACTTTGGTGTACAAGAAAGCCAGTTCCTAAAAAATGTTATTCTGTTCATTCAAACAAGAGGCTCTCTCTCTATATATATATAATATCTCACCAGTTCACCAACAACCTTCCCTTGATAACTTGCATGACTTAATTTGCCTCTGCTGATCAATTCTTTTGCAACCTAGACAAGCTTTCATGCAGATTCCATTCAGAATCATGCAATTTCACAATAAAAATCCAAACAAAACAAGAATAGTAACATCTCCATGCAGTGCTGTGGAGTCGGAGTCGAGGAGTCGGAGTCGGAGTAAATTTTGGGTACCTGGAGTCGGAGTCGGAGTCGGCAAACAATGCACCGACTCCGACTCCGACTCCTACAAAATTTTGATTGGAATTTAAAAAAGCAAGTTTAAATGTCCCAATTCACAAAAAGTTATAATTAATGACTTCTCTATTGTAAGAATAAAGACCAATGCATGCAGTGCCTCACGTAACCGCAAAACGAACACGTTAAGTGACCGTGAAGAAGCATGCTTTTCATGTGCTTCACTATATGGCACGCAACGCACAATTAGGAGCGGCAATACTTATACTTTGCATAGTGTTGTGTTCTGCTGTTACAGGGAACCCATGGGTAACCTAGTCTCTCACTGATAAGGGATTAAGTAAATATTTCTAGGTTTTACAAATTTTGTTTTTGGTTCATATAGATAAGCTTTTTGTTTTTGTTCTAAAACAACCAAATAATGTGGTTTGTATTTTTGAACTGATAAAGTTCCTGTTCCTGATGTTTATGCCTGCTGCTACTATCCAGCCACTTGATTAATAATATTAATAAAAAAAATTTTTTTTTACAAAACTTTGTTGTTTTCATTGTGTTTGTCTTTTGCTTAAACTGTTCAATACAGTAGACTGTCGGCTTCCCAGCCAGTAGTCCTGTGGTAATGACATGTATGTTGCCTTTCTTTCCTTCAAGGAATGTATAAAATACATTCACATATTAATACAGAGGAGTCGGAGTCGGGGAGTCGGAGTCAGAGTCGGAAGTACAAAAAACTGAGGAGTCGGAGTCGGAACATTTATCTACCGACTCCACAGCCCTGCCTCCATGAAGCTTAATTGAAATGACACAAAATCAAGACCCACTGTTATGCATTAGAACTCTTCAGGCAGAATGCAAAAATTTGGAAGGGTGAGAAAAGTTGGATGTAAGCTAAAGGTTGTGCTTTACATTTATAAACTATAGATATGTTATATTTATATAATCCTTAGATATGGGTGTTCATATTCAGGCTTAAGTACATTTATCATTCTGTAGTGGTATTCTACTGTTCAGAGGCTAGCACCACTTGCAATCCATCTTGAATTCATTTGATTAGAATATACAAGATACTGAATTAGCCAGCAGGATATTGAAGTATTTGGAAAATATGTTTATGGATTACAAGATCAGAATGCTTAAGGTATTGCAAACTAGTGTATATTTGTTTCCTCAGTAGTTAGGTATTGCTGAGTTCAAAGAGAAAACCAGTTAGATGATATATTAAATATAAGAATGCATTCATTTGTGTTGTACTTAAAAATATCAGCCACGGGAAACAGTTCAAGGTTGGGCCACAGCAAATTAGGGACGCAGGAGTGTAGGGAGTAGCCTTACAATAGTTAAATTAGATAATGACGAGATTTGCATGGCTACAGTGGCATATATCTCCCATTCCCATTCCACAGTTCTGTTTTATTACATTGTTTATTACATATTTTATTGCACAAGAAAGATTTTTGAAGAACCTGAAAGGTTGCATATTATAATATTCATTTTTTCTAACACTCAACTGGCATCTGCCTTCCTATAACTGGAATTATTATTTCATGCTCCGGAACGATGGAAAACAGGTCTTGACCTTCTGTGTGACATCTTTCAAGTATTTGAAGAATATTATCATACAGTTCACATCAGCCTTCTCTCTTGTAAAGGTTAGATGTTCTGTTAGAATTTCCTAATTATCCTCATTGCCTTTTCTGATCTTGTTCCAGTTTATCTGAATATTTCTTTTTTTTTAAATAAATAATCTTTATTAATTTTATTAAAAAAACTAACAAACATACAAACGAACATATCTGAATATTTCTTATACTGTTTCTGATAAATTCAAAATAAAGTGGATCTATTACTAATTTTATGTTGTTAATGCAGACTCCACTTTTGGCTTTTCAAAAACACTCAAATGACTTACCAAAGTTTGGTAAAAAAAATGCATTTCTGCTATTTCCCCCCCTAAATTTGAAAGTGTGGAAACAAAACATTCTAGGAATAGCATTCCATAGCCTGGGAGAGGGCCGACTGACTTCTATATACAAAATGGTTGAGCTCATGGAAATTATTCAGTCCCTTTCTACCTGTATATAATCTTTCTTGATGACTTGTCTCTCTTCTACATCCTCTACGTCTCTTTTTTGTTTCCAGATATTCACCAGAAAAATTAACTCCCTCGGAACAGGTTTGCAATTTGGGAGTCCTCCTAGATCCACAGCTAAAATTAGACCAACACCTTGCAGCTGTGGCTGGGGGGGGCTTTTGAACAGGTTCGCCTGGTGCACCAATTGTGACCATACTTGGAGAAGGAGGCTCTACTCACAGTCACTCATGCCCTTGTCACCTCTCGATTGGACTACTGCAATGCGCTCTACATGGGGCTGCCCTTGAAGAGCATTCGGAGACTCCAACTGGTGCAAAATGCAGCTGCGCGTGCTGTCGTGGGTGTTTCAAGGTACACCCACGTAACACCTATACTCCGCCAGCTGCATTGTTGCCTATTAGTCTCCGGGTACAATTCAAAGTGCTGATCATCTTTAAAGCCCTACATGGCTTAGGACCAGGCTTTCTCCGGGACCGCATTCTGCCTCATTCTTCCCTTCGACTGGTCAGGTCCCACAGAGTGGGTCTCCTCCAGGTCCCATCAGCCAAACAGTGTCGACTGGCGGGGCCTAGGGGGAGGGCCTTCTCGGTAGGGGCCCCTGCTCTCTGGAACCAACTGCCCCCAGAGATCCGGATTATCCCCACCCTGCTGGCCTTCCGAAAAGCCATTAAGACATGGCTCTTCCTGCAGGCGGGGTGAGTCTGAGACGACTTTATATCTGATGTTTCCCCCATGTATGTATGTTGTTTATATGTTTTTTAAACTGTTTTTAAAAATTGTTTTTTAATTATTTGTTTGGAGTTTTCATAAAATGTTGTATACCGCCCTGAGTCCTGAGGGAGTAGGGCAGCATAGAAAAACTGCCAAATAAATAAATAAATAAATAAATAAATAAATAAATAAATAAATAAATAAATAAATAAATAAATAAATAAATAAATAAATAAATAAATAAATAAATAAATAAATAAAGCAAGCAAGCAAGCAAGCAAGCAAGCAAGCAAGCAAGCAAGCAAGCAAGCAAGCAAGCAAGCAAGCAAGCAAGCAAGCAAGCAAGCAAGCTGCACTTTTTCTGCTAATCTCTATTTTCCTCACTGAAAGTATTTGTACTTGGGCTTTTAGTATCTCCTCCTTTAGGAATTCCCACCCATTTTGACCTCTTTCTTTCTATTAGTTTCTCCTGCCATGGGATTCCACTTACCAATACATTACTCTAATATATTAACATTATATTTTTTTAAAGTCTAAAATATAGAATTGACCACATTGGTTTAATTGTCTTTAAAATAAAATTTAAAAACCCATGTAAAGCAAACCAATAGCTTATCAAACAAAACAACCAGAGTTCTCACTTGAGGCATAAAGGACCAGGCTTAAATGATCCAACTACCAACATATTATGCAAAGACTTAATGCTTTGAAAGAGACTAATGGTGGGAAAGGTAGAAGGAAAGAGGATAACAATAGCAATAGGGATGCACTCTGTTACAGTGGCAATGAGTGTACCATTGGAAGACCAAAAAGAACAGTTAGTAATAGATTGATGTGGTTGCTAAGAATCGATAATGACTTGATGGCACATAATCAGCCAGTAAATCAATATTCATTTATCATTTTCCTCAAAGTTTCTGCTCCATCTATGATTAACTTTTCTCTAATACTTAGCATCCAGTCAGAAATAGCTGGTGTTGTTGTAGTCTCTTCCATCCTTTAAAGGAGAAAGTTGTTAATTATAGTTTCCTGGAAAAGCCATGCTTGACCGAATTTGTCTCCTAAAAGAGGTCAGGATAATTAATATTGCCACTGGTATTATTTCATGCCACACTGAAAGACTGCAATTTGTTTTTAGAAACTTCATTCACATCTTCCTGGCTGGGCAAGCTACAGTATATTAATTTAGACTGGTATTGCCTATACCACTATGAATGTCCAATTCAGCTCATATAAATCCATTTGTTTATTTGAATTTCCGAGCAATTATAAACACTATTAAAATAAGTGCCCGTCTGTCTCCATTTCTATTGTTTCTTTTTAGTTATGTGTGAAATCTACCATTCTGGGAACAGAATAGTCCAAATTCATGTCAAAATTCTATTTCTTCTTCAAACGATGCCATCCCAACTATTCTGAAGGGATGTGGCCCACAAGGAGATTTGCTTTGTCTCTAGAACATTACAAACTGCTTCTGATTCTGAAGATGAATGTCCACAAATCCAAACAGCCCTTAATACCCAGAATGGCTGGATTGATATGGTCCAGAGGTGGAATGGAATATTCTTGTCATGGAACAATACAGTAGGGTTAGTGCATTCTTATTTCTGCTTCTTTTAAAAATATTGTATCTTTTGATTATCATGGGAGTCATTGTAAAGGAGATGACCTTGAAGAAGATATTGATCAATTCTTAGGTAAATATCAGCTTAGCCCTAAAAAGCAGGAGGTAGGGAGGAAAAGATTGCTTAACCTTGATTTTCTTTGGCATACAATAGGGGAGAGAGAATTTCTGTCAGGCTTTCAAGATCTGTTATTACATCCTGTAACAATATAATTCTATTACATGGTACTTGTGATTTCCTGATCTGGTCTTCCTAGAAGGGCTGACATAATCCCCACTGGATTTATATTCTATTTTATGACCTTGTATTTGCCTTCCTGTTCAAATGGTCGAGTTTATCTTGTTTATTTCTTATACTCTGAGCATTAACAAATAGAAAAAGAGGGCTATGAACTTAATGAAAATGTTATTTTTTTATTTTTATTGAGTGGTTTATTAGGCCCTGCTATATCAATACTTCCAATGCTTTCTATATCAAGGCTTTATTTCAGGCATTAACGTTAGAGTCTAGATCAGTGAGGGCGAACCTATGACACCCTTGCCACAGGTGGCACGCGGAGCCATATCTGAGGGCATGCGAGGCGTTGTCCTATGTCAGCTCCAGCAGGCATGCGCACGCTGGCCAGCTGATTTTCGGCCTTCTTTTCAGCCATTTTCACTCTCCCCAAGCTTCAGGAAAGCCTCCTGAACCCTGGGGATGGCGAAAAACGGCCCAACCGGAAGTTCGAAAATGAACTTATGGTTGGCCCATTGGGCCATTTTTCGCCATTCCCAGGGTTCAGGAAAGCCTCCTGAAGCCTAGGGACGGCAAAAAACGGTCCAGCGGGTCTACCGGAAGTCCGGAGGTTTCAGTAAGGCCTGTGCACATGCGCAGGGGGGCAGCACGGGGAGGGTTGTTTGCATGTGTGGGGGCAGCACGGGGGTTGTGCATATGCGCAGGGGGGAGGGCATTGCATTATGGGTATGGGCACGCACATGTGCGCTATCGCACACGCGCACACCCTTTTAGCACCTGAGCCAAAAAAGGTTCTTCCAAAATGGAAGTTCTTAAATTTCTACAACCTATATCCTTAACGTAGAATTATAGATTATTGTCTATTGTTGTTCCTTAAATAGCATAGTACTGGCTTATATGTATTTAGTGTGCTGGAGCACAACTATGAAATATTAATTTATTTAAAATAAGCTTCTACTTCATTAAATAACTGAAGTTACTTAAAGTGATGATAGGCAAAGAATATATGGTAAAGACATTTAACACAGACAGAGCAAAGAATTGCTTTGTCAATTGTGTGCAAAAGTTAAAACTCAGGTTAGACTGGTTTCCATTGCGCATGCTATAGTCAAAAAGTTTCAAAAGAATTGCAAAACAAACAAGCAAATAGAACAACTGCAGACCGTTATAACTAAAGCAAACACAAAATGATATTTTTTTAAAAAAATGCAAAAAATATTGTAAAAAGAAGTAACTGTAAAACTGAATGTAAAGCTATCTCCCATTAATTTACAGCAATCTGAGATCTGAAAATCTACTGCCTTAATGGCCATGCTTTTGGAAGTATCCAGTAACTTTTTCCCCTTACAGCCAAGCAGAACAAATCACCTCACTTCCCCCATCCCTAGGAGCTGTATTTAAAATACCCCAAGAGTGGAATACAAATTCAAAGAGGTAACCATTCCCTCAGGGCACAAGTCACATTTAGCATAATCCCAGCTAGCATGCAGTACTCTGTCAGATTTACATGAACTAGAAAACATTTCTAGAAATAACTAGAAAAGCACATCATCCCCTCCACACCAAATTATAAAATATATGACATGCATTTCTGTTCCACTGTGTCAGGGAATTATAAAAAGTTAAGTATTTCTCATCTGATAGAAATATACTTATTTTTCAGTTACAATATACCAGTGAAATTAATATGTATAATATGCCCTCTGTTATTCTATCGTGGTTAATAACAAATCTGGGCTCTCCTTTAAAAACAACCAGCCTACCCTTTCCATTTCACTGCTAGAATACCTTCCATTATATCAGAGAAGATATAAGAATGACCCACAAGCAAGAGTCATTTATGCCTGCAAAAGAATAAGAGCCTGGAAGTGGAATATAATTGCTAGAAATGGTACTTATGTTCAGTGGAAACTATCCTAGGGACATTTTTCTTTCCCCAATTCTTTCTCACAACAAAAATCTTCCTTGTGGAATGTGTGGAATCAACAACTTACAGTTTGTATTGTCTTCAGTGAATGCAAAACTAAAAGCCAACTGGCAAGAAATAAGCTCAAGGGATAGGCAGGAGGAAGGCAAGCCAGGAGTGCAGCCCTTCTTAAATGTGCTCTCAATACTCAGAAATATTTACAGAGGTATATTTTCTGCTATTATTTACAATTTGGCCTATATTTCAGTGGAAACAAACTTTTTACTGTCTTAGATACAAAAACCTTGCTTGTTATTGAGCTACCTTCATGTGAACTTTGAGGAAAATTTCTGTTTCTACTATTTTCCAATAATATTTCATTTATAAGTGATTTCTCCCATCCTTCTCTCTTTCCCGCCTTTGAAAAGGGCTTTTTTCTTCTCTAACTTGTTTTCTTTTCTTTCCAGATTCCTCTACCTGGATGAACTTTTTAAACTTATCTTGTGTTATTGTGATTATTATTTCTAATTTGCTTCTGTTGTCTTGTTGATCACAATCCTATGTTCATTGACAACGGCAAGGTGGGCAATTATATAAATTGATGTAATGAATAAAAAAACTTTTTATATTGCAGCATTTAGCTTCCCCCTTCTCTCTCCATCCATGAATGATTTATATGGCCATCCAATTTGCAAATAGGAACTCTGGATGGCTGACAAAGAGTTAATAGCATAAAAACAAAACAAACAAATATAAACAATATAGCACAACAATACAACACAGCTAAGGCAAAAACATATTACAATTTCAAAAGGATTAGGGGACTGGTTCATCCAACACTCTGGACCAATGCTCAAGGTAAAACACATACACACACGGGGGGGGGGGAGAGGGAGGGAGGGGGAGAGAGAGAGAGAGAGAGAGAGAGAGAGAGAGAGAGAGAGAGAGAGAGAGAGAGAGAGAGAGAGAGAGAGAGAGAGAGAGAGAGAGAGAGAGAGAGAGGTTTCTCTGGGGTCATCTGGGGTGAGGGATGCAGTTCCAAAGGGCAGGCTCTAATCTTCATGATTAGCATCTTTATTTCTCTTTCACTGGACAAAAACAATAGAGAGCAACACGGCCACTATGGAACACAGGGCAATGGTCCTGCTTTGAAAACCAGAGAAAACAAACCTTCTAATAAAGCAATCAATGCTTCCAAATTTCCATGGTGACAATCTTCACTTCTAAGGAAAGAACTGTCCAAAAAATGTCAGCTACAGTCCACATCACAAAGTCTCACAATCTACACAGCAAAAATCAGCTTCCAGTTTTCCCTCAACTTTACAGCTTCTCTTGAGTTTGTGCCTTTCTACTTTGCTAGATTCTGGCTCTTCTTTCTTTTTTTCTTTGACATTTCCGTTTTTCTTGTTCCTCTATAGGTTATAATGACAGCTAAAAGGGGTTAGTCGGCAAAGGTCAAAATGTTTAAGCACCTAAAGTATAATCTATATCGCTCTATAAAATATTTAGCTCATATAGTATTACAGAAATTCTGTATAATAATCCAGAAGTCTTTGGTTTTTTGAGGTTAGTAAGGATATTTGAAATTTTGAATATGACATGAATGTCATAAAACCAAAAATTGTTTAATTTACAAAATCAGTTTAAAGTATCAAAGTATCACTTTACCAGAATGCTACTACCACTCCTTTTATCCCACTTTTCTACACAATATATTTATCTTTGTTGTTTTTTTTCTAAACAGATTAACAGACTTTGCAAATTATTATTCTCTAAGAAAGCTTATGGTCCTATTACTAGCTTCTCCAGAATCATTACTGGAAATAAAGGCAATGCTGGAGATTGGTCCTGTGCCAGTTTCATGCAGCATGTCAGTTTTCTATTTTTTTAATTAAAACTTTTTACACCTTAAAAGTAAAAGGAATAATCAAGTAGCATGGCACATATAAAAGATAGCATCCTTGGGCACATGGGCATGTCTAGGTGCTCTGCCAGAGACCCGGTGAGAAATCTAATTACCACATTGCAGATTGAGAGGATGGAAAAAAACAATGGCATCATCCCACTTCCCTTTCCCACCAAAGCAATGACATCTGAACTAAAATTCCATATGTGTATTCTTCATAGGTATGATTAAAGTACTGTATTTCTCATTTTATTCAATAGAACACAAATAAATGAGAAGATAATTATGTGATTAAGTCTGCCTTATATACTTTTTTCTTCAGTAAATGACATCTGGGAAAAAAATCTGGACTAGGATGGAAAATAGTATGGAACAACGGGACTATCTGATCCCAGCCAAAGTGCTCCTCACTACCCTCTACATTAGAAAAAGAGTTCTACTGAACTCAATGGCTGTATTAATTCCAAGAGCTGTAATCCTTGTGCATTCTTAAAACAAACAACGAAACAAGGAACCCTCATGGCAGCATACATGACACCCCCCTTATTTTATTTTCACAATAAGCCTAGTGAGGTAGAATATACTAAGGGTTAATGACCAGCCCAATATCCGATTACGTACAATTATTAAGGGTAAACTCAATTTACACTTAGGATATTAACTTGGGAATTTAATAACTATAGTACATTGTTATCTGCAGCCCAATTTTCCAAACTGTGAAACATTTCAAATTATATATTTGTTTGAGTTGTTTTCTTTGGAAGAAAGCCATGGAGGGTTTGGCATTTTTATAATATTTCCGAGTTGTTTTCAAAAATAAAGGTTGAGCACAGTAGGAGACCTAATTTAAAGTCTAACCTTGACAGACAGCTAAAGTTCTTTGCTTTACTATTAGATGGCTAGCAAGACAAACAATGATTCCAAATTGCTAATACCATAGTTGAGAGTCCAAACTCAGCAATGTCTCAACTTCTGTAACTCAATCAGTAATCTGTTGTTCTTTTCACCCAGCAACACTTTGTCTCCTCTTTCTCTCTCTGGCTAGAGCAGAAAATCTATGAATCATGTCTGTTCTTGAGGCACCTTAACTGCTGTCTAAGTAATATTATATATTTATCAGCATTCCCCACTGTGCTGGCAGGAATTGCCTCAGGGAATAAGCATTTGATAAGAAGGCAACTTGTTTGCTTTTATAACCAAGTTTTGCTTTACTCAACAGAGTTGATTTCCTGTGTCCTTCTTCTGGCAGAAAACAAGCCAGGGAGTGGAAAGAGAGATTCTGAATTTGGGAAAGATGTGCTAGAATCTAGATCTATACAATATTAAGGTTTAGCACCAGCAAAGCAAACATCACTTCAATAGCCTATCATTTGCATTTTACCTGCGTCACTAAGACGGAGAAACAGCACAAGTTTGCACAACAGTTGGTTAATATGCTTTGTAAGTCTGCAGCTCAGTGGCTGAATTTGTAGAATTCATGTGCTTTACACATTTTGATTTCTGGGTTTGCAAAACACAGCTGACTAGCTTGTAGTGAGCTGTGTGAACTAACCCATTAAGTAGATTTTTTGAACCATGATAATTGAAACTATGGGTTAATGTGTTGTATAGTCAATGGCTTAGCCAACTATTTTTTATCTTGTCGGGCAAATTCGGCCCATGTTGTTAATTTATGGCTTTAATGTGTCTCAATTCCAGAAAGTTAATTAAGTACATTATGTGAACACAACCAGTATATTTAATATGCAGTCCTGCATCTCCCAAACATCTGATTTCCCCCCCCCCAAAGTAAACATAAATTGAGGTTCTTAACTTGAATTCCTGAGATGCTGAAATTCAGCAACTGTGCGTAGTCACACAATCTGTGTTATGCACCATCTTTTAAAAGGTAATAATTCATAGAAGAGTCTATAAGAGCGAGGCAACAGCTAGTTTACCTAATTTAAGATGGCATATCTTTGCTTTTTATCAAGCTACTTCTCCACCCTCCCTTCTCTCCCTCTCTTTAGGATACTCCTCTTCTGCTGCCAACTAGGACAGCAAAAAATCCCAGACAAGAAAGGACCACTAAACATGGCTGCGTGTGACCAAAGACAGGTTTCGAGGATCACGAACCGCGCAGGCCAAAACCCTGACCTGGCGTGAGGGGGAGGGGCGGGTCAGGGCAGGGCAGTAATTGGATCGGGTTAGGATGGGCGGGGCCCGCTCTCCTCGCGGCGGCTGCCGTTGCATGCGCGTGGTGAGCGCTGGAATGCGCGGCGCCGTTCGCCTGCCTTCGCCGTCGCCCTCTCCACCGCCCAGCGGATGAGGCTCTCCGCCGGCCCTTGACTCCCTCCGGGCGCCCGAGGGGCTTCCCAGGCGAGCGTGAAGAAGCGGGAGGTGAGGAACCTTCGGCCGGGGCTGGGAAGGTGGGGGGGGGGGGGATGTTGCGCTGGCGGTAGAGCGACGCGGGAGCGAGCTTGTGGCGCTGTCCAGGGCTGATCTGGAGGAGGCTATTAGCGCTGCTGCGCATGGGACGGCGGCGGAGGGGGTGGAGTGAGCGGGTGGGGAAAGCCGAGCCGAGCAGGCGGGGAGGACTGGCGAGCTACGGGGCCTCTCAGGAAGGAAGCCCCTGGAGGAACCCCAGAGGAAAAGTCTCCCTCTTGCCGGGGAGGCTTGCCACCCCGGCTCCCCTCTCTCTCACCACGGGCCGTTATTTCCTTGCTGCAGGAAGAAGGGAAGGAAGTTTGGCGGGGAGGAGCCGCCTCCGCTGTCGTCTCCCGTGCTGAGAGTTGCCGAGGAGGCCGCAGCAGCAGCAACAGCAGCCGCCCTGCTTGGAGCTGGACAGCGATTTCTCGCCGTCCCCGCTTTCGGGCCCCTTTGCCGTGAGCGGTAGGTTGAGGGTGGTGGGGGTGACCTTGGGCTCTGCGTCCTGCACGGATGGAGAAGCCGAGAGGCGTTTTGGCACTGTCGCCGCCGCCGCCTCGGCCCCTCGGAGGTGTGAGTGGGCCTCGATCGTCTTCTCCCCCGCCACGCTTTCCCACCAATGCAGATCCATGCTCCGCTCCTTTCTCGCCTTCGGGAGCGGGGGAGCCCCCTTGATCTCCTCGACCCACGCCCTCCACCTCGTATGTGATTTGGGGGGGGGTCGGGGGCGAAGAGTCGAGGAAGATTCCTGGTTAAGGGTTAGGGGTGGAGTGGAGTGGATGTTTCTGGGGATTTTGTTGGGGTGGGGAAGCAACAAGGCAGGAGCTCCTGTCGCCAATTCCCCCATTTTCTTAGGCCGGGAGCTGCTTCAGGAGGGAAGGAAAAGGAAAAAAAGTCCCCACCCGCTTTCGCTGCCGCCTTGGGGGAGGGCGGGCGAGAGAAACTTGGGCGAATCTTCTTCGTCTTCGGTGACTTTTCTGGGAGCCCATTAGAAAGTTATGGAGGAGCTGGAACTTTGGGAGGAGGGTTTAAAGCCAAAAAAGGAGGAAAGGAAAAGTGGTAGATGATGCATCTATCGCGAGCCGTGGAGGCCTTGAGTTGGCTGAGTTTGAATCTCTGGTGCAGGCAAGAGTTTTGCAAAGAGAACTGTGCTTTGTGCTCCTACTTGGTATTTGAGAAAATGGCCGAATGCCTATTTCTGGAATGCAACAGCCGCCGCTGCCGATGGTTGGCTGGGCTGGCAATATACATTCATTTAGTGAGGGGCTTTTTAAAGTGCAAACTTTTGGACGTTTATCTGTGGTCCTAACCTTGTGATTCGTTTATATATTTACAGGGCGGGGGGAACACACTTGGTGGGGCTTCAAAATCAGTTCTGTATAGAATCGGACTGAAGGCCCCAAAGGTTGATGCTCTGATTAAAAGAGTCTTTCTGGCTTTTGAAAACTTTCAAATTGAAATATAGTTTGCTTCCTCTGCTAAGAAGCAATTTCAGATATAGATCTGAGAATTACTGATCTTTTTATGTTTAGACCAGGGCAAGCAAGCATATGTAAATTAAAATCACCCCATGCTGTTAGTTTAATTTCAAGACTGAATAGCCCACCCAGCAGGCTTAGGAGTGGAGTAACAAGGGTTCATGTATTTAATTAGAATCTTACCAAGTACATACTGGTTTAAATTTTTGAAAATAAATTGATCAAATATGATTATCAAATATTCTTATTGACGTGGATTCCTACATACTATAGTAAGAGTACAATAATGTAGTCTGGAAACATTAATTTTCAGTCATTTCGTAATGGCTGTATTCATGTAACATAGTGCGCAATAAACTAATGTGACACATTTTAACCTAGTATTTTGTGCGAGCTCTGCCTGAGTTGTTCGTTAATGGTTCAGTGAGTTGTCCAACCGCAGAAAATTAGATTAATTCCATAAAATGCTGTGCAAACATAGTAAGTGGCTATGAGGGTTTTTTGTTTTTGTTTTTGTTTTAGCTTAGCCTAGCATGATATGCAGACAAGGCCATTATGGTTTGTGCAACAACTATAGTTAAACGTTCTGATTTAACATATGTGAACCCAGTCAGTGTTTTAAAAAGTTGGATAGGACCTTATTTCCAATTATATTGCTTGAAATCTAATTTCAGCAACAATATAAATACATTTTTACACCTTAATACAGACTTTCTCAAATTTGTCCATGTGAACTGATAATTTTATTAGGCTATTAACTACAGTGAGTAAAATACAGAACAGTTAACTTTTCCTGATAGAAGTTAACTTATGAACAGGCATGATTCAAGATAAGTGAAGAATCACAGTTAACAAATGGACATTCTCTTGAACATCCTCTTTAATTGGCTCTTCCTATGACCTTTATTAACCATGTTTTTGGATTATTTGTTCATTCTCTCCCTGTAGAAGTTTTGTGTAATTGAAGTTTGAAGTATTCATATATCTTTGAAATGTAAATACATCTGTGCAGGAACATACATGAATTTAACTCAGGTGTTCTAGGTTTTTACTGTATTTAATGGAAATAGCCTTAATTTGATTTAGATGTCATTGACAGCCATATTGTGTTTTTTTGTTATGTACAAAAGAGGCCAGTGAGTATGCTATGGTTTACTTACAAATTTCATCTTAAAAGTATGGTTTGTTAATTTACCAATTGTGACTTGGTTTAGTATTATATTGGAAGTGGCACACATGTTTTGTTTTTAGTTTCCGAGTCTTTATTAATTGTTTTGTAATAAGTTCTAGCCAAATTGCAAGGTGTAAGGAAATAGTAACTGAAAACTTGACACAGGATTAGTGAAACAATATATTTACTTTGCTAGTCTAAATGGGTTTTGCTTCTGGCTTGTTCAACCAATTGTGATTAAAGCAGTTTATTTGGTGCTGCAAATTAGGTCTGCTTTAAGGAGTTAACGAATTATTCTGTATCTTACAAAATAAAAGGAATGACCAACTTTATGTGATCCTATTTAATTAATTTTCTGAAAAAGGTAATTTCAATACTGTATGGATTAATTAGCTTGATTTTAAGATAAATTTAGTTAGATATATTGCCAATAACATTGCAATCTTAATTAAATTGTCCTTACTATATTGCTGGAATTATTTTTTGCTTTGTAGAATTTAACTTCTCCATAAAAATGAAATTTACTCAGATTTCTTTTCTTTAACAGAATTGTTGTTATGGCAATGCAAGTGTTGGGGCAATCTGGTGGCAGCAGCCTATTTTCTAGCAATACTAACCTCAGCATGGCATTGTCAAACGACATGTATGACTTTTCTGAACTTTCCAAAGCTGAATTGGCAGCACCTCAACTTATTATGCTGGCAAATGTGGCTCTGACAGGAGAAGTTAATGGCAACTGTTGTGATTATATGGTTGGTGAGGAGAGGCAAATGGCTGAACTGACAACGGTGGGTAACACCAATTTTTCAGACAGTGATGGAGAAGGAATAGACGATTCACAAAGAACAGAGAATGACTCTGAAGGAGTAGAAGATATGGATATAGACCTTATTACTCCTGAGGTTCATGATGCGGAAACAACTGGACTATCAGAGTCTACTGTTCCTCACTCTTGTAATCCAGAAAAAGTCTTTTCATTGGAAGCACCAGATGCTCAGGAGAGCATAGATGACAAATGTAAGGGTTTGAAGAACAAACCATTTCGTTGCAAGCCATGCCAGTATGAGGCGGAGTCTGAGAAAGAGTTTGTCCATCATATTCGGGTACACAGTGCCAAGAGATTCATTGTAGAAGAAAAAGCTGAGAAGCATGGCCAGGTTAAAGAAACTGACTCTAGCACTACAGAGGAGGTTGATTTTTCTAAGGGGCCTATAAGATGTGATCGCTGTGGCTATAACACTAACAGATATGATCATTATCTGGCTCACTTGAAGCACCACAACAAAGCAGGAGAAAATGAAAGAGTCTACAAATGCACTATCTGTACATATACAACAGTCAGTGAATATCATTGGAAAAAGCACCTCAGAAACCATTTTCCACGAAAAGTATATACATGCTCACAATGCTCCTACTTTTCAGATCGGAAGAATAACTACGTGCAGCATATTCGAACTCATACAGGTATGTGTTGCACCTTTTTGAAGTCTGTTAATGAATTGTAATGAGCTTGTGCCAAATTTGCTTATATTTGTGCTTGTGCATTATAAGATAAATTTTAATGTAAAGGTTTAACATTTCATTATTTGAAATGTGTGGTCAGTTATGAATATCATGCTGGTTCTTGCTGATATGCTGTGGGTAATGAATAAAAAATAATAAAGCAATTGAATAGATTATATTTGCAATGTTCATTCCATCAAACTAACAGCACTCCAGATCTGCTTTATAGCTAGAACCCTCTGGAGCAGATTTGAAGGTGATCGATGGAAAAAGGGATATCTCCCATTGTGAATGGAAGCAATTTCAATACCTAATGTGGGGAAAATAAAATTGTGAACCTACCAGGCATACTATGTTCCTACTGAAAGCTATATAATACATTTCGGGACTGGAACAGCCTTTCAATTTAATGCAGCATAACTATTCCAGAGCAGTCAATTTATATAATGTTTATTGTTAATACTCTACTTTGCAGTACATTCTTGATGTAAAATGTTATTATGGTTTCTAAATTAGAGGATGCTTAGGATTGGACCAATTTAAGAAAAAACATTTGCAATAGCTGTTAACTAAATGGGATGTTCTGAAAAATCAAAGTGGTAGTCATGACAGTGTGATTGAAACCTTGCTCCCTTTTGTATATGTGATTTCACATCCTTGTACAAATAGGTGGAGCTTTGGTTGCATTGCTGCTAGTGTCTTCTTGACATTTTGGACTACCCCCATGGATGCCAATATTATAAACTTCCAGAAGTATTAAGATGGAAAAAGAATGATGGACATATTGAATTAAGCTTTGTGTTGATCCAGCAAATTATAATTGGTTTAGATTTAGGTTTAGGTTTGTTAAGGTAAATTGCTTTGAAATAGGTCATTCTTTATTCCACTAATACTAATAGCTTAGATACTAACATTTAAAATATTTCAAAAGGGAAAAACGTTTGGCGTTTAGTTAAAAATCAGCATTTGTTGACCTTGCATATTTTGAGGTGCTTTTATGTATACATATTAAGATGATTTTAAAAAAATAAATTTTAACTTCAAAAACTTTTAAAATTCAGTCAGTTTCCTTGCTCTCAATTGGGAATTCAACAACACCAATGAATTTGAGTAATAGAGAATTCAGAACAAATGAAAGGAAACATTTCTACATGGCACATAGTGAAATAGTGCAATTTGCTGCCACAAGATATGGTATTACTTTGGGCAGTTTTCATACTCCTAGTTCATCCATGTAGGTGTGTTAATAACCCTATCCCAAGATATAGAAACCTTATGAGGATAATACAAAGTGAAGGGCCCAACATTACATAATAGACAACATTCAAAGAGCTGTTGAGACCATCTCGATATCTCATTGTCTTTTTTTCATCTAGCTCTTTTTTCCTATTGCAACAAATAAATAGATCATTGTGGTTTTACAACTGTGATACAATACAGGTAGTCCTCAACTTACAACAGTGATTTATGATGATTTTTCACACTTATAACCATTGCAGCATCTCCAGGGTCATGTGATCAAAATTCAGACACTTGGCAACTGACTTGCATGTATGACGATAGTGTCCTGGGGTCACGTGATCAACTTTTGTGACCTTCTGACAGGCAAAGTCAATGGAGAAGCCAGATTCACTTAACAGTCATGTGACTAATTTAACAACTGCAGCGATTCACTTAACAACTGTGGCAAGACAATTCATAAAATGGGGCAAAATTCACTTTAACAACTGTCTCACTTAGCAACATAAATTTTGGGCTCAATTGTGGTCGTAAGTCGAGGACTACCTGTAATTGTTACCCAGCAACTTAAATAAATATATAATCAGGCATGGAAAACTTGTAAATATAATCAACAAGCTGCCATTAGTCATGTTCAGAATCTTAAAAGGTAGCAAGCAAATTTATAAATTGGAGAAATCCTATAGTTAATAGTTGTGATTTTAAAAATACATTCAGAAATCACTTCACCTTGATATTGGTACCAGAAAAGTAAAAAATAAGTTTTTTTTCTCTATGTAAATACTAGGCTAACTTAGTAAACAATAGCTAACTTTGAATCTCATTTAAATGAAATATTGAATAATATTGTTGCTATGAAAACTCTTGTTGATTATAAGTATAAACTTAGATGAGGCAAAGAATGCTTGAAATAGACAGACAAGGAAAGTGCTTCATGTTTAGGAGAATTTCATAGTGATTTTGGATGCTGTGTGCTAGTTTTAAAGAAATAGTTGTCTTCTTGGTTTTATGTAATATTATATATATACAGTATATATAGCACAATTGGAAATTCCAAGAAAAAATGTTGGTATTCAAGAGCAAGCTATATGATTAGTGTTATGATGCAGTTTCAGAATAAAATTTTAAGTACAGATAGTCCTTGACTTACAACAGTTCATTTAGTGAATATTTGAAGTTACAACAGCAATGAAAAAAGTGATTTATGACAATTTTTCACACTTATGACAGTTGCAGCCTCCCCATGGTCAGGTGATCAAACTTCAGGTGCTTGGTAACTGGCTCTTATTTAACCGTGTTATTAACAACTGCAGTGATTCACTTAACAACTGTGGTAAGAAAGGTCGTAAAATGAGGCAAAACTCACTTAACCAATTTCTCACTTAGCAACAGGGCTTATCTTGGGCTCAGTTGTGATCATAAGTCAAGGACTACCCGTATCTGTTAGCCATTTTGTACTGCTATTTTATTTAATGCTACAGTGTAAACTGTAAACCAGTAGATAGAGTACATCTGAAGTATATTAGAAGTATGGGGAAAGAATGAAATTGCAATCTTTTTCATAAATGAACTTTGAAGGTAATGTGTGATTTAAATTATTGATAACTTAAATTATTTAAACATTTTAAATAAAAATGCAAGTTTAAAAAGTTTTCCAGATATCTTCCCTCAATTTGCTTATTCTTTTATTTCATATCAAAACTACTCACATTTAGTCCCAAGCATATTCTTCACCTCCTACCTTTGATATAATCTCTCTGTCTCCCTCTCTCCCTCTGTGTGTGTGTATGTATATACAAACATATATACACATATATACATAATGATATAAACTAGATTTATACATTTAGCTTGATTTTACCTTTAATTGTAACTGAGATATAACCTATCCTCTTTAACTCAGTCGATATAACGCTTTACTTTTCATTCTTCACTGGTTTTATGATTGTATTTGTTCATTGAAGAAAAATATGATTGCTTTATAATTTGAGGTAAATAGGATATGTTCAGTATACAAAGTCATGAAAATATTATTTCTTATGAGTCACTCTATAACTCAAATCTTATGAGCCATCCACTCCCAGTTTCTATCAAGTCCTCTGGTATTCCTCTCATTTGCAATAGAGTTTAGAAGAAATAAGAAACTGGAAAAGTCTCCTGTTCTTCTTTATTGGGAAGTAAGAGTTTTGTTTGATAATATAGGAACTTATGATCCTAGAGTACAATTCCTGTTTTTCCCAGTTTTAAAACAGCAGGATAGGGCAGTCTACCAATTGTGCAGTGATTTTCAATGTCTCTGTCATTCTAAAGTTAGGAAAGGAGGGGTGATGATTGCTAGTCACTCATGTGATGGCTCTGAAAACTATAATGTGTAGGTGGGAGGAAGGGCAGTTGGAAGCTTCTGGGGGAGAGCATTTTCTAACAGTGCTCAAGCACGCATGCTTAGCCGAGTTTTCCTGTTGCAAAAAAATATTTATTTTGTATTCCTGGGTAACAGCTAGGTTTACAAAGCAAGAGAATTACTTTTTAGGTGAAATATGGCAGCTTGTGATAGGATCATTTATGTTTGCAGTATTTGCCAGCTATGTTGGATTCTGGGAAAATAATTATGACCAAGTATAGTAGTTTAATTTTCTATGACAACAGATTTTATACTTGATTTAATGCTCTTGTTTTCACAGGTGAGCGTCCCTATCGATGTTCTATGTGTCCTTATTCAAGTTCTCAGAAGACCCATTTGACGAGACATATGCGCACTCATTCAGGTTGGTAAAAAGGCAGTTCAAAAGAATTAAGATGGTATTTTAGTTACATGCAAGGTTGCAGGCAGCATTTCAGAGTTTTTCATATTAAACTGTTAAGTGCTGAAAGCTACCAGTGCAGGGCTACATGAGCCAAGAAAAAAGCAAAAACAGAAAGCAGTGTGTCATTTTGTGGTGCTAATTTCTGTTAAGTATTACATATGTTTGTTGATGTTCAGACTTTAAGCCTTCTTAGGAAGATAAATGTTAATTCTTGGTTAGATGTAAAATTCAGATTGCATTATTCTTATTTTCTCAAATCCTACAGAAAATTATATTCACTATTTTGGGAACAGTTTTATATATTTTATGCATCAGAACACATAAAGTGCTTTCTAAAATGGGAGGGTGATAGACATATTTTGTGCCTGCATCTGTCTTCCTCTTCTTGAAGATGCTTTCCTGTATTTTCAAATTGTTTTTTTGGGGAATTTTTATGCTGTATTTATTTTTAAAAATGTGCTTGTTCAAAATGCTTATTTTGTTTTATATTAATTGGTTAAAGTAAGGGCTAGCAACTTGTCAGGTCTCTGGTCCGTTCAAAACTTAAAGTCTTAAAGGCTTACCAAAGCTTGTGAATTTAGCGATTTCTGAAAATAATTCTGTTTTAATTCAGTTCAGTTTTTGGTAAGCCGTGGTTATCATGTGGATTGTGGGAAGGTCTGACATTTGAGGGTATATTATGTTGCTGACCTGATCTTAAATTACACATTGCAGTATTATATATCATATTATATATGAATTGGTTACACTGTAAAATAATGCCTTATTGAAAAGGTGTTCTGAGAAAAAAAACTATTATAGACAGTATAAAAGTAACTATTGCTGATGCAGCAGCAGCTTCTGTAGCCTGGCCCTTAGATTCTTTGCTGACCCACATAGCCTTTGTTTTTGATGTTACTGGCTCTTTAGGAGCTGCAATTTGCTTTTTAGAGTAGGAACGCAATCCATTATGGGGAGATAGAGATGCTGTAATCATCATCTCTTAGCTGTGCTGTTCCAGAATTGAGTGAATGGTATATATAGCATGCTATCAGTGATATCTGTAGCAGCAGTGCAGTAAGGCTTTAAGCCCCTTGTTCCATTTTGGCACTGTAGAAGAGAGTTGGTGATCTCTGCTACCTCTCACTATCAAGTTCCCTAAACTCAGTGTAATCCACAACTCACTAGGTAATATTGCAACCCTGCTTCATCATTGCCTTCGTGCATATCTTCTGAAGCTCAAGATTAAATGCAAAGAATGCTCATGAGTCTGGATCAGTGAAGCCCTGAGTAGAGCTTGCTTAGTCAAGCACTAGTTTTAGGGACCAGGAAGGAAACCAATTTTCAGCCTGTGAGAAATATTTTTAAACTCTTATTGCCAAATCTGCAGGATATTTTTTGAACTTTGATGTTGTGTTTGTACTTGTATGTGTTTTCTTTTGGGTTGTCTGTGTCACTCAGCTAAACATACAACAGTACTGATAGCTGAAATCTATGCCCAAAGTTAGGGCCATTGTAGCACTTCTACAGTCATGTGATGAAAATTCGGGAACTTGGCAGCCTGCCCATACTTACGACTGCAGAAGTGCTTCAACTTCCCCCATCTAGGCTGTTTTAGCCCCCTACATTCTGTGGCTCCTGCTGCCCAGCTAACCTTTGCCATTTTCTTGCTTCTGCTGCTGACCAAGTACACCCAGGCTGATCTTTGTGAGGCAGCTGCTGACTGCACCCGGCCTTCTAGAGACCATGTATGGCCTTCTCCAAATCATGTGTAGCCTTGTGAGGTTTTGAACCCTTCCAAAGCCTTGCGAGAAGGCCATACATGAGCTGGCAAGGCTGCATGCTGTTTGGAGAATAGTGCAAGCGGCCTTGGCAGAAGGCCTACCAAGGCCAGCAGCAAAAGTTCAGGCTGGACATGCCTTGTCAGCAACAGGACAAAGAAGACAGTGAAGATCAGTTGGCATGGTAGAATACAGGGCAGCAAAGGTCTTCTTGGGGATTGGGGGACGACAGCTGCTCTACTCTGCCCTGTTGGAGCTTCCTGGGCATTGGATGTTTCCTGTGTGTTTAATGCATCCTGAATACTGGCTGTTTTGCACTCCATTGTGGACACTTCCTAGGCATTTGGCACTTCCCAGGATGTAGTGCCTTTACACCACTGCTGGGCCAGGCTGAGGTGACTGAGGCTTCCAGAGGTGGCTGTGGCTTCTTTCCCCGCCCTCCTTGTACTCACACTGCACGAAACATCCTCCCAGAGTTGCCTATGGTCTGTCTTGGGCCTCCCAAGGCCTCCCCTAATCCCTGGAGCCCCCCCCCCATCTACCTGGGGCTCCCTCTAAACAACCAGTGATTCTCATTTAATGATGGCATGTGACATCTCATTTTATGACCACTTCACTTCCAGTCCAGTTGTGGTCGTAGGTTGAAGACTATCTGTATGTACTACTTCTTGTAGCAGTTTATTGTAAACATTCCTTATTGTTCCTTCAATTTGCTTTGTTCAAATGTGAGTGTTATTGTCTATTTGGGAGAATAGCACCAGAAGAGTGATATAAGCACGCTTGAAGGAAACTGCATTTGCATAAATACAAAACACAAAGAAACCCACAAACCATTTACCCTATTCAGTTTGCTCAGCTACATAATTTTGCAAACATTTTGAAACAATATGAAAGTTAAATTGCAGCAGTTTATTCATCATTTTTGCTCAGAATATTAAAGTAAGATACACTTATTTCCAAATGGTTGGGTTTACAGTCTAAATATTACAATATTATGCTGCCAGGAGTGGGGTGGGGGAACTGTTATTCCTTCATGAGAGTATATTTTCTTTTGGGGTATGTACAATAATTGTGTAAGATAATTATTCATCTATAATTTCCATTTTTCTACATTGCTTTCAATGGACCAGTTTGGTTTGGATTCCAAATGCTAATAATACTGTAGAGTGATCTTCTGGTATGTATATAACATAGATGGAATGTCTAATGATTTCTTGCATGGTTGTTTTCTTTCTTGTATTTTGTTGCTTTTTGTGAACACGTTACGTGGAAAATCAAATTATTCTTAAATGCAAGAAGTTCAATAGCATGATGAACTGTATAACTCTGTAGCTGTACATAATTTGTAATGTATTTGTAATGTGATTTGTAATGTAATGGTTAGTAATTGCTTCTTCCTTGCTTTAGGTGAGAAGCCATTCAAATGTGAACAGTGCAGCTATGTGGCATCAAACCAGCATGAAGTGACTCGACATGCAAGGCAGGTCCATGATGGTCCCAAACCATTGGCTTGTCCCCACTGTGATTACAAAACAGCTGACAGAAGCAATTTCAAGAAGCATGTTGAACTTCATGTCAGCCCTCGTCAGTTCCTTTGCCCAGTTTGTGAATATGCTGCATCCAAGAAATGTAACTTGCAGTATCACATCAAATCCAGGCACCCGGACTGCTGTGATATCACAATGGATGTCTCAAAAGTAAGATTAAGAACTAAAAAGAATGAGGTTAACACTTCCGAGAACATTAACACAGAGAGCAAACTAGAACAGGAACAAACAAAGAAAGAGTTGACTGAAAAGAAAAATGAGAGAGTTGTAAAGGAAGAGAAGAAAGAGAGTTTGTCAAAAGATAAGAAACCAACTAGTAATGCGAGTGTAGGCCAGATCACAACAAGAAGCCGCAAAATAGTTGATGAAAGAAAGGAAGAAAATGTGAAAATTGAAAAAACTAATAAAACTAAGAAGGCAAAAAGAAAAGCAGAGAATAGCTCCATTTCATTGGCAAAAGATTTATCAACAGATATTGATGTAATAGTGAGAAAGAAAAAGAAAACTGAAAAACTATCACCTAAGAGTCAGGATGAAAGCAAATTGGAGGTGACCAAAAAGTCAAATTCTTGCCTTAAGAAAAACAAAAAAAAGAAATATTTGAAGAATAAAACTGCTAAGAACAATAACAGTTCTGATAGCAAAAAGATCGCAGATGAAGCCTCTGTTCATAAAGAATGTTTTCTTATCCATAAAAGACAAAGGAAGACAACTGATACTTCTTCCAGTGAGCAGGAACCTGTGCTTCTCACTGATGGAGAGAATCAATTTGCACCTGAAAATAACATACATCCAGAGGTACATGAACAGCAGGTAGACACAAATATTCCAGTGGAGATGAAAAACCAAGAAATATTTACAGGGCAAGAGGAGATTGCAAAAGATGTTTCAGAGAATAACACTGAAACAGGACTGGCAGTTAAGCCTGGGACCAGCTCTGTGGAGTCAAATGCCACCATGGAAAAAGAAGCAAAGGACATTTCACCAGATTTATGCCAAGACATTCAGATGACACAAACCTGTGAGATGGAAAGTGTGACTGATCCAGATTTAGTACAAGAAATACCGTCAGTGCAAACATGCGACAAAGAGATAATGAGTAAAGCACATCAAGAAGATGTTTGTTCTACAAAACAATTACAGGCTGAAGACCCAGCAGGAGCTCAACCTCGCCAAAAACCAGAAAAACACGAACACAATAATGGAGCAGATTTGGCTTCATCATCACCAAGTGGCACAATAGTGAATGAAAATCAGGACGTGGAAGAGGATGAAGGTATCCATAGTCACGATGGCAGCGATATAAGTGACAACATATCAGAAGGCAGTGATGATTCTGGATTAAATGGTGCTCGGACGGCCCAAGAAAAAACAGGTCAGAAATCATCCCAAGAAGTAGCAGAGGCTAAGCCTACAAAGGAGAACTATGTGTGTATATTCTGTGACCGGTCATTTAAAAAAAAGGGTGAATACAGTAAGCATCTGAATCGACATTTGGTAAATGTATACTATCTTGAGAAGGCAACAAAGGAGCAAGATTAACCAAACACAGTTTAATGACAATTTATTCCTTTTTTGTAAAATCTTCTAGAGCTTAGGTACAGTTCTTGTAGAATCTTTGCTTAAGCTCAGTTTGCTTTTACTATTAAGTTGTTGGTTGATTATTTCCCCCGACCTTTGAAGAAAAGTTGAACTAATTAACTACTTGTTTCTCTTTGATGAGAGAGGGCAAATGGGATATGAAATGTTGTGGCTTACAAAGCTGACAAAAGTCATTGAGATAGAGTCCTTGAATCACTTGCATGTTTCTGTTGACTTGCAACAGATATATATGTACAACTTCATAGGTTTAGGAATGGACAAAGCCAGGGCAACATTCATGGGAGTTGCTCCTGTACAAGCTCTTTAGGAATGAGCTGAAAATGCTTAGAAGTATGCAAAACCACTGTCATGTTCTTGCAGAGGTCTGTTTATTTCCATAGAGCTTGAATTGTAGATGGTACCAGTTGATTAAGTCCCAAGTCTGTGCCTGTCCATTTAACAAATTGCAAGATTTAACCTGAAAAAATCTCTGGCATATTATGTTCCTCTCTTTCCCTTAATAATTGGAGAAAGTAAAATATCATTCAGAATTTACTTCAACGTACTATATTTCTGATCACCTAGTCTAGAACTCCTTCTTCAGTCCCATTTATGCACACTTGCCACAGTATGGAATTGTTTTACTGTTATGCAATTCTGTGCCATTGCAATAGGTGAACACGAGAACTACATGGATAAGAACAATTGTTTGAGTACATCCGATATGTTCAAGTGTGCTGTACGTTTCTGATTATCAGAGTACTTGCCAGTCCCCAAGTGGGGATGTTCCAGATATTGATTGCGTGGTCAGGGAAGCATCAATTCTAAAACATTAATAGCTTATTCCATGCAGAACCTCTTCTTTGAAAAGGTGAGCATGAATTTTGGATACAAAATCCTTAGGCTGCTTATCCATGGTTAATAACTCCTTGAAAATTTGCCAAGTACACAGGCCATGTTTGCTAACAAAGTTGTTATATAAATGGAATCTTAGAAATAAAAATATATATATAACTTTGATGCTCCTAGTAGAATCTGTTTTGGTTCTTGTTTATATTTAATGTATTAGTAGGGTGAGTGCTTAAAAAACTCAGCTGTACAAGAAACAATAGCTTATTTTGTAAAAAGAGCACTTTTGGGGGAAAATGAGGTTCACTAGCGGTAAAAAAAATTCATGAACGTATTTTTAATTTGCATATACATTTCAGGTCCCCCAATCATGATCAGCAAGCCAAAATCTTGAAGTTCTTTCATCTATTGATTGGTGAATCCATAATTTGGTAAATACTTTTTTAAAACAAGGTCATTTCCTTTTGTGCTTTAAGATGAGAAAAATGTTGCACATAATTGTTTTATCTTTACCTATGCAGTTTAAGTCTTTAGGAGTTTAGTATTTTTGTTGTATATGTACATTTTATATATGCATGTTTAGTTTTGTTAAATCAGTTTCTTCCCTTAATGTTGACACTTTCAGATTTGTTGCTTATCATGGCCAGTATTGTCTGCTTCTTTTGACTATAACTTTCTGATTCTATGTTGGTTGATAACCTATAAAATTGCTTTAATACTTTTAATTATATCATTTTGGACAAATATTTCTGTACATTTCTGATTTAACTGTTAAGAGTTGCACAAATAAGTCACGTGTTCCATATTAGCTTCAATAGAATTGTGCATGATGTCATTATAGGGGGTGCTCTCTAATGAAAGTTCGGAACTCATCCTTCTCTTAAGGAGGCTATTTAAACTTAAATCCATATATATGTTTCTATTTAGAAGAGCTTTCTTCATTAGAAAAATTATGGATCCAGCCCATTGTTATTTGTATATATTCTGTTTTAATAATACTTCTGCTTTTTGCATTATAAATATTTTTGCCATGCCCCTGCTGGGGAAAAATTAAAATGAATACAATATACATTGGGATGTCGTCTGTCACCCGTTTCTTTTAGATGGGCTTGTGAGACCTTTCTTGGTGAACTTAAAAGTATTAATAGAGGTACTTATTTGGTTTTAAGACATTGCTAGCATTATAAGTGAAATATGTATTGCATAATTAATTAATTAATACAAAAATGAATGGCTTGGACCATAGCTCATATTACATTATGCTTTTTCCCAATGTGTATTTATTTCAGTGAATGTTAATTATACTCTATTAGGTAAAATTACCTTGATAGAATGAAATTGCTCATTTCAAAGTTTATAAATCAGAAAAATCCTGATAAGCAACAAACCTTAAAAATGTCAGTTGTAAAAATTTCCATTTCCATTAAATCAAGTTCTAAGCATCCTGATCCTTTTTATAATTCACATAAAGAGAAATTGAAATGGTCAGACATCTGAAGAATAAATGTTCAGGCACAGGGAGAGAAGCACAATTTTATTTTAAAGACTTTATTAATAGGTAACATTTGCTTGAACTTTCTGAAAACACAATGAAAAACTACAGATAGCAAAACTGAGCATGCAACCTTTCATTTTTGTTCATTTTCAAATAATTTTTGTTTTTGTAAATTTATAGGTGTAAGAGTGCTTTCCAATGCAGCAAATTAGCAGATATGAAAACTTGTATTGTCAAAGTCCACAATCTGCTGCGAAGCCCCATTGCTGTATTCTTGAATTGTGTTGACTCATGTCTTATTGTGTGTGCATGAGAATCTCTTGATTATATCTCCAGATGGCTCTCAAGAGACTTTTATTTGCTGCTTCAGAAATATTGAAACAAACTATAATATTTAATTTTTCCCCTTGAAGAAAGCTGACCTTGCATTATAGTTTGAATTATATTTAATTTTTCCGTATTCCCTTCTCTTTTCTCTTGGAAATGTTTATAGCTGTTTCAACATAATTAGACTGAATTGAGAAACCTAACACTTTTGTGGAGGCGTGGATGGCAGATTTGCAATAGAGGCCAAAGATCTGAGGGAGAAAAACCCTTTAGGACAAAAACAAATTGTGTAATATTAGTTATTTGTATGTGGAAAACTATGTCAAAACTTACTTCGCTGTGACAATCATTGTCAACTGAGAATCAAGTTGCAACTATATTTATGTTGATCCATTAAACATTGTGGAAATGTCTTCCTAACCAGTTAGCTAAAATAGCATTATTCACAGTTCTGTTGACAGATGTAAAATATTGTTTTATATGAGGGTTGGACAGAGACTGGAAACTCCATTACTCTGTGGACTTTTTTTTAATGTCTTCCTATTTTAAGAGAGATGCTTCCATTTTGTAAGAGCCTGTGCGGCCTTGGTCTACATTTCTAGCAATTTTTTTAAACCAAGTTGGTTGGAGAAAAAAAGGCAGATATGTAGTAATAGTGTTAATCACATCAGATAACTTGATGTATTAAAGTGATATATGACTTGAAATAGGTACTAGAAAATGATTAGAGATAAAGATTTCACAGTAGAAGGGATTAGAAAATAGTGCCTGTATTCTTGAGCATGAGAATGCAAAGGAATGAAGTGTTAAAAGAACAAATATGCCAGTGATATTATGCTGTGTCCCGAGATTTATTGGCTTTATAACTATCATAAATCCCAACATAACCTGTTGTCTGTTTAGAAGAAGACAGAATTACATGTTTTAAAGTATGCCAGTAAACAATGGAATGTCAATCCTATCTTCATGTTAGATGTAGCTAATGGATGAATAAATTAGGGTTAAAAGTATACATAACATAATCTATGTTTGCTTAAGGTAGTTATTTCTTAAATTGAACATTAAGATTATAAGAATTTGGATGTTTTTCCAGCTTCCCCTTACTAAAAGAAGGCTTCTTTTAGCAGCAGTGCTTATTGCAACATCTCAGCTTGACAAATACTTTATTAGTATGTCATGTTGAGCACTATAGTTAGCACCACTGTTAGTATTTGTGGAAACAAATACTTGAACTAAATTCTACAAGTAAATTAAAGGATAATTAGGAGCTTGCAAGACAACTGAAGATTGCTGCTATCTGGAGCTTGATTTATACATAAGGCAGGAGTGTCAACCCTGTTTAGTCTGAGGACTGCAATTCATATCCACAGCCAGCTGGAGGAAGAAGGATGCTTTCCAATGATTCATAGGTGTCACTGGAATCAACATTATTTTTCAACCCATTTAAAGCCTTTTGGAGGAGATCTAAGAGAGAATGGGAGCAGGAGGCATCACAGTGGTAAATTGCTCCAGTTTTCACTCTTATTTCCCCTAGTGCAGGGGTAGGCAAAGTTGGCTTTCTATGACTCGTGGACTTCAACTCCCAGAATTCCTAAGCTAGCATGATTGGCTCAGAAATTCTGGGAGTTGAAGTCCACGAATCATAGAAGAGCCAACTTTGCCTCTTGCACTAGTGGTTTAAAAATTTTCTGCCATATTATGGCTGTGTGATTTGAGGTTGTTTTGGACTGGTTTTTTTTTAAATGAATAATTTGCTTCGCTGAGGCCTCCTGTTTCTATTGTTATTCTAACTTTTTTTGGGGGGGGGCAAACAATTTTTAAAAATTGCACTACTGAAAATTGGTCATTCTCAGCTGAATTTCAGTGGTGTAATCTCAGGGTGCTGAAGGGCCACCTGTGACCTAGAACTTCTTATAGGCAAACTGACAGGTCAGTTTATGCACAGCATTAATAATTTCAGCTGATGAGTTGTAAACAGAAGTTCCATTTAAATTTATTGAATCTTCACTATGTAGCTAACATGCTGAGGTACAGTATTGATATCCAAATAGGCTCAGGAATTGTTTCAATGAATATACAATTTTCCACCTCTAAATTTCAAATCACACTAGCTAAATAACACTTTTGTAAGCTGGCACTGAAATGTTTTATGTTTGGTTGCACCGTGTTTGATGCTTTTAACAGTGCAATACTTGTATTATTCTCTCAATTTAAACCAAAGGTAATTTGTTCGTGCTTGCTATCTACTGTAGTGCATGAAGTGCTTTTATACATTTGTAATAGATGTAAAATCAGAACAGATCACATGTCCTGGTTTTTTTTTATTTACCTAAACTATGTACAAGTCTTTGTTCAAATTATAAAGTGTTAAACTAAATTGCATATTAACCCTTGAGTGTATTTCCCCAAGCATAGTTATAAGGCAATAAACTTTATTAAGGAATATGCATAGTGATAATTTGTCTTTTATTCATTCATGTGTTACAAATGCCTATTTATGAATTTATGGTATGAAGATCTTCATTGGCTTAGTGAATGATGATGAGATATATATATATATACACCAAATATCATATATAGAAAGATATATATATACCAAAATGGAAGAAAATCAAAGTAGTTGCAGATTGGCCAAGTCAATCACAATTGTTCATTAAGAATACACATTTAAATGGGCAATGGATCCCTGCAATACACCAGATTGCAATACACTTGATGTAGAACAGGATGGCTGTTAAATAACCTTTTGGCACTTAGGGTTACACTTAATTTATTGGGGAGGAAGGGGTTGTATGGCAAAACCTATGCTGGGTGGATGATAATTAACAAGAGGGTACTGCAGTATTTTGCACTTAGGTGAGTCAAAATTTCTTCGTTATTTTTCTGGTTTTGAGGGAGCAAGGTTTTACTTCTATTAAAATAATTGAGACAGGTAAGCCTTATCTTTACATTGTCACGTTTATCCTTTTTCAAAGATTTTACGATTTTATATGACCTGTTCTGTTATAAATTATATAATTAACACACATGCTTAGATTGGTAGCTTGTTGAGTTCTTCATAATCATAACAGCCATTCAGAATTATGAAGGTAACGAACAAAGGAACTTAGAACCTGTACCCAAAATTATGGCTATTGCACTTCCTTTCAATCATAGGATTGTAATTTGGGTGCTTATGAGGTGTGTGTGTGTGTGTGTGTCTGCTCAGGGGTTGAAACTCCTGCTTGGATTTCAGCAAGGAGGATTTTCAGCCCTGAGTGGGGAGACACTCATGCATGGCCTGTGCGGGGCCTCCCAGAGTTTTCCCCACCCCACACTTCTTACCTGGGACTCCCATCTGCTTAACCACCTGAGAGAACTGGGAGTTCAGAAATTGTGGTTGTTGAACAAAGCGGTCACTGCTCAATGACTGAGATTCCGGTCCCAATTGTGGTAGTTAGGCAATGTCTACCTGTTCTAATAAATGCTACTGCTTATTTACATATTAGTTCTCTAAAATAATCTCAGAAGAGAAAACATTAATGGTATCAGAGGAGTTTCAGAAACAAAATTCTAGAATGAAATCCAGTAATCTTTGTTCCATAGAACCTGAAAGAGAGATAATTTTCCTCTCCATAGCTCTTGCTATTCACTTAGTATGTTCTCCAAAAGGCTATAGAACTCCCCAGAATAACCTGATGGGAGGGGAGCTCTGGAAAAGAATGGCAGCAAGATAGATTTCTTCCATTGTGTGAAAAATAAAATAAATAAAAATTGTAACTTTTAAAAGGGAAAATTAAAAATTAAGGGATACTGAAGCAACAGAATACCAATAGATGAAAATAACATTTTAAAGTGACCTATGTACAATACTAATTTTTTTCTGGAGACATATTCAGTTAGATGGATCTTCCTTATTCATATCCAATATATATCTATAGGATTGGAGCCTTACTGATCAGATTCTTATGCAAAGGTAGCATGTAATAAACTTCTAGTGCTTTGAACTCAATTCCTGTTGCTGGCTACTTGCACCTGACGAGAGATGACTGGCCCAAAGTCACCCAACTGGTTTTCATGCCTAAGGCAGAATTTGAACTCATGGCCTCCTGCTATCTAGTCTGGTACCTTAACCATTAGACCAGATTGCTCTCTACTATTCCAAATTTAAGTGGAAGGATGCAACAATTTTGAAGCAGATATTTCTGCAACTGAAATGCTGTATCATGGAGGCAATAAATTGCTGGGGCAATGCATAGTTTGCAGCAAGCAGAATAGAATATATTCTTAAGAGTCCACTCAAGGTTGCAACACTAGGGATAATACAGTTAGTGACCGCTACACAGTAATAATTTCTAATACAAGTAGTTCTTGACTTAACAATAGTTCATTTAGTAACCATTCAAAGTCACAATGGCTCTGAAAAAAGTGACATTACTGTTTTTCATAGTTATGACCGATGCAATATCCCTATGGTTGGATGATCAAAATTCAGATTCAACTGGCAACTGGTTCATATTTATGACGGTTGCAGTATCCCAAGGTCACGTGATCAGCTTTTGCAAACTTCTGGCAAGCAAAGTCAATGGGTAAGCCATTGCTACATTTGTTACTAACTTAACAAATGCAATGATTCACTTCACAACTGTGTAAAGAATAGTCGTAAAATGGGGCAAACTCACTTAACAAATGTTTCACTTAGCAACATAAATTTTGGGCTCAGTTGTGTGTAGTAACTCGAGGACTACCTGTGGTGAATTCTGTATCATCATCCTGAGTTGTGATCAAGGTGCCATGTTAGTAAGTATTTTTGGGTTTTGTTGGTATCACCATCAACCTTGCGTACATAGAAATATTTAACAATAACTGAATTGGCAAAACATTTGTGGAGATTCTGTCATCCAGGTCATAGTTGCCTCGATGGTGCTTTTATCTTCCAAAGGCAACTGGACTCTTTTTTTCCTTGAGGAAGAAGAAATCTCATCGCATCTCATCCAAGACGTTTTGTCAGTTCTGATGTTGGGGGGATGGAAGGATATAGAGGGAGAGGAGGATGGTGGTGGTGGTGGTGGGTTGTATTTCTTTGCAGTCATCTGGTCATTAGCACTTTCCTTCTCTCTGTTGAGGCCACTTAGGGGTTTACCTGTACCTTCAGTGTCACCTGAATCAAAGTGCAACTGGTTGTGGAATCTTGGAACTGTTGCAAAGGCTGTTATAGGCTGGAGATAAGTGGTGCTTTATACCTCCCCCTCCGTTGAGGGAGGACTAAATTAAATTACCAGAACAACCAGTTTAAAGCTACTTGTTATGTATCTCTGAAATCTTGTCTATTGTAATCCTTCTCTTTCTCACACTAGCTCTTCAGCAGCCATTGTATGGGTACATTCTCTCTACTCCTGCTCTAAGAATTTCTTGCTAGTAGTGGAATCCAGCATATTTTCATATCCAGTGCTAGTGTTCAAAGCGACATTCTCCCGAGACACCTTGATTTCTATGAATTGATACATTATGTAAATATACTGCATTTGCTCATCTTGCATAATTTCATTTTAAATTTTTTTGTCTTACCTTTCTATTCAAAATTATGTGTAGTGAAAAAAAGCATTATTTGGTCCTGAAGTACTGCTTCCTTGTAGTGTTCTTCAGCAATTTTTATGTTTTCTAAGATTGCCTTTGGGATTTGATTATGTACCATTAAGTTTTTGTCAGCTGTTAGCAATTACACAGATTTTCTTCCTACCTGGTCTTCTAAGCATATACTCATCACTGTGTCCATTCATCTTGCTGCTAGTTGTCCTCTTCTGTATCCTTTCCCAGCATTTAGAGCCTTTTCTATCTTCACATAATATGTCTGAAGTAGAATAATTTGAGCTTTGTTATTTGTTATTTGTGCCTTGAGTGAGATTTGTCTGATGATCCATTTGTTTGTTTTCTTGGCTGTCTGATGTATTCTCAGGAATCTGAGTCCCTGCGGAGTTGAGCGGCATATAAATGCAAGTAATAAATAAATAAATAAATCTTCTCCACACCAAAGTTCAAAAGTGTCATGGGTCTTCCTATCCTGTTTCACCAAAATTCATGTTTTGCCTCCATAGAGTGTCACAAAAAATACCATTGTTTGCATTATTCTGATCATTGTGGGCATCACAGTATCTGAATAAGGATTTCTTATAGATTTTCAAACATGTTTTCCAAGCCTTAAGGAATCGAAGATCCCATTAGAAATAGGTCTTGTGATTAAGCAAATCATGTACCGTACCTATGTTAAAGTTCAGCTGGTGGTTTTAAAACACTCTTTAAATTAAAGGTATGCAGCACAATTTCTGTCTTATCAGGCAACACACATCTCTGTAATCAACAGTAAAGCTGCTGTGTTTAGTTTGATTAAATTCATATATTGTATGAACAATAACAGTGCAGCCTGTTTTCTGATGGTCCTAAATACTTAAATGTTACTAGTTTGATCATAGGCACCAGGCTAGAAAGCAGGAGACTCTGAGTTCAAGTCCTGCCTCAGCCATAAAAACAGCTGAGTGACTTTGGGCCATTCACTGTGTCCAACCCACCTCACAGGGTTATTTATTGTGTAGGGCAGTGATGGCTAACCTTTTTCTTGCCATGTGCCAAAAGTGCGCGTAAGCGTGCGTGCGTGCCAGTACCCATAATGCAATGCGACCCCCCCCATGCATGCGCCAATGCGACCCCCCACGGTCCCCACGCATTCGTACACTCCCCCACTCCCCGCACATGCACGTGACCCCCCCATTTTGGGCCTAGCAGGCCTCCCTGCAGCCTCCTGGGACCAAAAACAGGCCGGAGAGGGCGCGCCACACACACCGCGCCCCCCTGCCCTGCGCATGCACATGTGACTCCCCCTCACATGCGCGCAGGACCCCCACACATGCTCACGTGTCTCCCGCATGTGCCCCCTCCCGCAAATCCCAAAAATTAGCTGGCGGCGGGAGGTGCGCGCATGCATGCATGGTGGAGCTGAGCTGGGCGACGGCTTGCATGCCCGCAGAAAGGGCTCTGCGTGCCAGCTGTGGCATGCGTGCCATAGGTTCGCCATCACGGGTGTAGGGAGAATAGGAGGAAAGTGTGTTGGATATGTTCGCTGCCTTGTTATTTGTATAAATAATACAGGAGGAATAAAAATAAATTAAAAATAGTTACAATTATGAATAGTTTAACACTCGTATTTCCACTTCATATACACCATCCCTTCTTATCTTCTCCCAGCATACTTTTCATTGGCATGTTAAAGACCATCTCAGCAATAAGATCAATGTCTGGGCTCAGGTTTGCCACATCGTCTCCAAAAGTCCAAGATAATTTTTTTAACCATTATTATAGGAGAAATGGTTATATTCTCCACATTTTTAGCAGTAATTTATTAGCACAGGAAAAGAGGAACTATAATTCGAGCCTACCTTGCCATTTTGTCAGTCAAAATCACTGGTGAAAGTAAAACTTTGCTTCTTATCCTCCCCTCATATATTTCCGATTGATGAAGTATTGATATTTAAATAGCTCCTACAATATGTTCCTGTACCGGTGGATCCAATAGCAGTAGTCTTGTTCTCTTTTCATAGATTGTTACTTCAGTTATTTGGCCAGTCTGAACCAAAACTGTTTATCTACACGGCCTGTTTTCTGAATCACTGCTCTGACATAGAAGAGAACGTTGGGTCTGACTTAAAACATATATTCAGGGTTCACTGGTCTCATAAAACAGGCTGTAAGAGATCTGTATTAATCTAGTCTTTGCACCCCCTGGTGTAAGGCATGTTTCCCTTCTCTACTATAATATTTAACATGTGAAGAGAATCACATTTGGGAAAAATAAGATTTGGGATTATGTTTAGAATTATTTAGTTGTCCTACTAGTTAACATGTTTTACTGACTCCTAGCCAACTTCAGGGGTGGGGGGTTAGCTAAGACAAGCCAGAAACTAGGAAACTCGCTTCTTTAGTACTCTCACCTTAGGCACAATGGCAACTAAGTGATTTTGGGCCAGCCTCTCTCGGCTCTGGGAAGGACACAATGGCCAACCACTTCTGAAAATCTTGTCAGAACTGCAGGGACTTGTTCAGGCAGTCACCAGGATTCAACACTGACTTAAGGAACAAATGAAAAACACTATAGCATGTTAAGAATGGACTGCAATATATTCATTTAAAATAAATGTAAATTTAGTATAATTTTGTCACTACTATCAGAAGCTGGTTGGATAGACTAGTGTGGTTATATCACATCTCCAAATACCATGGATGGGCATTTGAAACCATAAATGGTTAAAAGACTTGAAAGTGTTAGGTAAGTATCTTGCTTATACCAAATGTTTAGTGAGAAGGTTGTACAAAAGCTATGTGTAATAATTTTCCTATCTTTCAAGTATCATATTGAAGACTTCAACAACAAAATGTTTTTAACACCTAGGCAATGGTGAAAAAAAAGATGGAAAAATGGGTTTGGTTTTTCTCCCAATTCTCTTTTGTTATGGGGATTGGATTTTTTTTTGTTAACCTATCAGAGACTTATCCCCTATTTTTTCCCTGCTATTTCCTGCTAATACTCTTAAGAGTATTATTACCTTCTTTTTTCTCTTTGGTGGCATATTCATTTTGAGGGCTCTAGTAGGATTAAGAGACCACTGATTATCATCTTGGGTATGAATGACATAATCTTGTTTTTCCATGAGTAAGAAAGCCAGTTAAAATTGGACAAAACTGCATTAATTGTATTTGAAGAAAATCCTTCCTGTGGTATTGACAGTAACAATCTACACAGTATTTGCTACCATGGTGAAGAATTAATGTAAGTATCTCTAAGAATGTCCCATACCTGCCAAATAACTTAAATAATTCAAATATGAAATAACAAATTTTGGCATATTCTTTTGGATCTCATCTCAAATAAATTCCCCCCTGCTTCATTCCTTAAGCAGTTTATCAGATTTCATGCCAAAGTTGCCTGAATATATATAAATTTAGCTTGGCAGCCACATTCATTTATTTTTGCAGTTGGTAGCAAGGCAAGATGTCTTGCATATTAGGAAGCAACTGAATCTCAAAATACAGTACATTTATTTATTTAGCTGAGTTGTTCTCAGTTGTTCTCATTTGTTCTGTGAAATAACGGATAGTTATTAGTCTCTATAAAGTTTCACAGAGCAATCCCATGGTCTCTGTTTTCAAGGAAATTCAGATATAAGAGGGAGGAAAGCAAGTGACAATCATCACATAAGCCTGCACAGATTTATTTATTTATTTATTTGGTCGTTTTTATATGCCGCCGAACTCCCGTAGGACTCAGGGCGGCGTACAACATAATACAACAACAATTTATAAAAACGATACCAATAATTAAAAAGTACAAAAAATTTAAAATTTAAAAACAAACCATCATTCAAATCTGGGGGAGTGATCTTAATTTCCCCCCGCCTGCAGGAAGAGCAGTGTTTTCACGGCTTTATGGAAGGCCAGTGGGGTGGGGGGTAATCTGTATCTCTGGAGGGAGTTGGTTCCAGAGAGACGGAGCTCCCACAGAGAAGGCCCTCCCCGTGGTCCCACCAACCGGCATTGCTTGGTTGATGGGACCTGGAGGAGACCAACTCTGTGGGACCTAACCGGTCGTAGGGAGGTATGCGGTAGGATGCGGTCCTGGAGGTAACCTGGCCCTGAGTCATTTAGGGCTTTAAAGGTTAAAACCAACACCTTAAATTGTGTCGGGAGACTAATGGGCAGCCAATGCAGATAATATTGCTCTGTCTGTATGATTGACAACTGCCTTATTAAAAACAGCGTAGCAATTTGTTTTAAAATATGTATTGTATTTCTTATTTGCAGCTGTTTATACTAACATGATCTACATTTTGGAAACTGATATCTTTAAAGGAAGGTTGGGAATAATTTGTAATAAAATAATTACTGTGGACTAAACAGATGTAGTTAATTTATGTACAGTAGATAAATATTCTAAATCCTGAAGGAAAGTTTCCTAAAGTTTGGTATATTGTTGGAGTTGTAAGAGGTCATCTTTCCTTTTTAGCAATATTTGGCTACCAAAACTAGAAAAAAGCTGAAAAGAATACTGGTCTTTAAAGAAAAGGAAGTATAAAAAGAAATACTATAGACTGCAGTGTAAAACAATACAATACCACAAAGTTGCAAGTAAATATGACCTTTAATGTGCAGTGACAATTTACCAAAACAAAATAAGAAAACTAATGTCTTTATTTTTAAACAAATAAGCATTTGCTGTTTTGGGATAAAAAAACTTACACTGGGGATTCCATTGTTTATAAAACCTTATATTTTATATTTTTCTCATTTATATTAGATTTTAAATTTTGCACAAAGGAAGGTGGTCTTTTAGTTCTATAGGTTGAACTTCCTTTCACACGTTCCCCTTTCAAATGAACAATGTATGGCAGCAGAGGTGGTTTACGTATAGTTACCAGTGTTCCTTCAGGAGTATAGCATCTTAATTGCATTTTGTTATTTGAAGGAGCCGTAACTGCAACCCAGCCTAAAGAGAGGAAATACATCACTTTATTACTAAACAAATAAAAATCTCTTAATTTGATTTACTGTGAACTTCAGTTTGAGTGATGCAACACAGAGTCATATTAATTTCCACATTAGGACCAAAAGCAAGAGCTATTTTCAAAAATCTTCAGTGTTTATCCCCAAAGCCTTCATAACAATATTTGACAATGTCAACAGAATCAAAAGACCAAACATTAGTCTTAAGTATTAAAGTTCTTTTTCTGTAGTAAATGGAAACAGTATTCTGAAATATTGCTCCCTTCATGTGGTGCACTAGGCAGATCTAAAAGATTGCAGCACTCTCTTTTTCAGGTATGGGATTGAAAACCAATGGGAACCACAAAGGCAATTTATAGGAAAATGTTCCTAATCCTTAAGAAAATAATCCTGTTTCCTGTTGATGTGAATGTGCCAAATTCATAGAGAAGTGTAAGCAGCTGCTACATAAAATAAATTTTACTGATAGAAAAAAAACCCTGCTCAGTGACAAACAACTAGCAACTTGGGCATTCTGCTTGGACTTCTTTCAGAATTATTTGCTGAAGAGAAGATGCTTCTTATGTAAGAGAGTAAAAGATTGGATCGCTTTTGACTGCAATCCTCTGTGGATTCACATTGTGAATATAGCGACTGGGAAAGATATCCTTTCATTCAAAAAACTGGAATACAGGTATCCTTGCTGAATGATGGTAATTGGGACCAGCCACTATGTCACTAAGTGACATGGTCATAAAGCCAGGCACCTGAGCACCCAGATTGTAATCACATGACCTTCAAGCACTGCTAGGGCCACAACTTCACAGACTGTAGCCCCCCCCCCTTCAGCACCATTTTGAATGATGGCTGAATGAGTGGTTGTAACTCAATCACTACCTATAATAGGTCTATTCAAAAAAAAAATTGAGGATCTTTACCAGCAGATGAGAGCTTTATGTCAGCTATTGCTTCATTCGCCCCAATTCCTTCCAGCATCACTTCCTGAGGAACAAGTGGTGGAAATTCATTCATTCGTTCTTCACCTCCCATTGGAACCTTGTGTTACAAATTAGAAAGACAGTCTTTTAAATAATAAAAATTAAGATTCATCTGACAAAGCTAATCAGCAAGTTATACACTAAGTACCGTATTTTTCAGAGTATAAGACGCACCTAGATTTTAGAGGAGGAAAACAAGGAAAAAAGTATTCTGAACCAAATGGTATAGTAATATATTATTTAATAAACTACCAGTATAGCAGAATACTTTTTACAACCATATATATCTTTTACAACCATGTACACTTTTTAAAACCATGTACACTTTTTACACTTTTGGGCTTTGACATTTTTCTGCAAGAAAGAATAATGTTTCCTTTATAACAATGCAGAGCACTTTAGCTGAAACCATGTCCATACATTCATATGCCCCCGCCCCCGCCTTAAACTTCAAACTTGACAGCTTTAAGACTTGTGGACTTCAACTCCCAGAATTCCTGCTCCTGTCATGCTAGCTCAGGAATGGAGTTGAAGTCCACAAGTCTTAAACTTGCCAAGTTTGAAGACCCTTGCACCCCTAACCCAGGGGTCTTCAAACTTGACAGCTTTAAGACTAGTGGACTTCAACTCCCAGAATTCCTCCTCCAGTCATACTAGATGGGGTAATTAGAAGGCAAAAACGCTGTTTTTGCAAAAAATGGCCTGTTTTTCACCCGTTTTTTGCAAAAATGGGGTGCGCAGGGGGTTTGGGAAGCCTGTAGAGTGCTCCTAGGGGCTGGGGAAAGGCAAAAACGCCCCCATTTTTGCAAAAAATGGCCCATTTTCACCCATTTTTTTTTGCAAAAACAGGTGTTTTTGCCTTCCCCCAGTCCCCAGGAGCACTTTGCATGCCTCCCAAACCCTCTGGCACCCCATTTTTGCGAAAAACGGGCCCATTTTTTCAAAAATGGGATGCGGGGGCGGGGCTTCGGGGGGGGGGGGAATGGCTGTATTCGGTGTATAAGACGCACCGACATTTCCACCCTTTTTTGGGGGGTAAAAAGGTATACTCTGAAAAATACGGTAAATTTGCTTAAACTTGAAAGTTATCTTTGAATTAAGTTGTTTAGTGGGTAAAAGCTGCCAATTTCAATAGAACATGCAATCCCATTAAGTGTTTCATAAGCAGAAAACAATACATGGGGAACATTTCAATATTTACCAAAGGACTGCATCTTGGCAGTGGTGAGAGTTAAGTTTCTACATAAAAGATGAGTGTCAATGAACCTACTTAGTGACTGTATCTTTGTATTATATTTTACCTGGAACTTACATAAAAGCTGCTTTTTACTATCTTTCTTTCCAGAGATTGGAAAGACACAATGTGCAAAATTATTATCATTTTGCATAAAGTGGAAGACCACCAAGATAGGGAAAACTTGTTTGAGACAACACAGTCACGGTATTGTCTAACAGCAGAACAAAGCTTCTCTTGTCCAAGTCCCAAGAGGCATAATAATGAATGCCTGTGAACGGAGAGAATCACAAAGCTCAACAGATTCTCCAGTCAGTGTACGTAAGTGCTGGCTTACCTTTAGTAGTGTTTGACCTGCATGCTTCTGATAGACAGCATCTGCTTTTTCTGTAGAGGTAATATGCACCGGCAACAAATTAGAGGCCACGACAGAAAACCAGGAGGACTGATTCCCCTAAGGAATAAAAGTTTGAAAATTAAACTGTCTGAAAAATTCTACAGTATTTCTTAATTCAATTAAGTTTTAAAAACCAACTTTATTAACTAGTGTAATGAGAACTTAGCTTCTGAAGGCTGCTAGTCTACTGTAATAAAGTGAATGAACTTCATAGTAAAACAATAGCATTTTAGTCCCCACAGTTGAATTATTCAACTTTTATTGGAATAATGTAGTCTTAAGTTTATTATTCCATATTACCCTATTTAAAAATGAAGTAATTAGCTTAGGGGTTTTTTTTTGAGGAAAAACATTTCATCTAATTCATATGGATGAAGACCAAACAATTTTAAAGCAATGCAAGATACTGAAGTACTGAATAAAATGATAGTTCCCGAGTCATAACAAGTCATAGTCTGGTATTCCATCCTTGTTCTTTCCTTTACATTTAATTAATTTTCTCATTCACAGCAAAAAGCTGTTGATCTTACCAAGATAATAATTTGATAGATCGAAAGGGAAGGCTTAATTCCTTTTCTAGTGAGAAAGCAGGGCCCCCAAAAACATTTTTCTTGTCATTTGGGACAAAACTTTCAGTTATGGGAACTCACTTCAGCCATATGGCAATGCCAACTGTATTGCTTGGAATCACATAACCAAAAAAAGTAGAACGAAATACTGAGATTCATTTTCCCTATTCTGTTAATGTTCTCTGTGTGGAATGCCTCTTTATAGACTTATAATTCTATATGACACTTTGGGAGGGGTGTGTGTTGTTGTCAGTGACCAAAGCTGCTACGCAGTACATTCATTACAGGTTTTTGGAATGTATTAAACATCGTAGAGATCTCGCATATCTATTATAATTATAATCTGTGCAGGATTATGCTGCATCTGCAAAAGTCTTTGTCTATTTTGTAATGTCTAATGAATGTTGAAGGAGAAACCCAGGTTACTAGGTTAGGGACAATCTCTAGAACTGTGGAAATTATTCAGCAGCAGCAAAACAAGAGAGTTGATTACTGGTACCCTCAAACAGTCCAAATAATATATTGTTCTATACATCATCTACACTAAGTTCAGAATTCCCATTGCAACTCTTACCTGTAAATAATCTATACGTCCCAATGCACCCAAAAATAGAGTCATTCCAGGTTTAAGTATAAATGTCCTCGGAACAATGGCAAAGGTTGGCAAAACACATTTTATTTCTTTTTCTGTTAGGAGATTTAAAACCTAAAAGAAAATCAGAAAACATATGGAAATTAGAGGCTGAAATATTAAAATATTATGAGGGTTCACAAATAGATGGCATGTTGGATGGGGCTAAAATATAGGAGCATTGATGAACAGCACTCATACAGACTCATGCAATAGCTAGGATCCACTTCCCTGTTTCAAAAGGACAATTCAAGACAAATAAACTCAGTTGCAATTATTCTACTTTTTATAACAAAAGAAGCAGCCTGACGTGTGGCAGTTAAAAGGGATTTCATGTAGAGCTGAAAGAAAAAGCAATGAAGCATGTAAAACTTCTTAATACTACTGATGGCAAGATAATACTTGTGTAGCTGCTCTTCAGGTGCTGTAATGCCTACTTTACCTAGTTACGATTGAATTAATGAGAATTGTAATCCAAGTGGCCATAATCCAAAAATGAATATGCACACTAGAGATGTACTGTAATTTCCTGCAGCCTTAAGTGCCAATAATAATAATAATAATACCACATTCTGTTTCCAAATAATGCACAACCAAATTCAGCATGCTGAAAGATAATAGTTGATCAGCAGTTTTACAATAATGCAGGGCAAACAATTTTTAAATCATGGGCAGTTTCCGAAGCCTAGTGTTTACCTTTCAACGCAATGAGATGAGGAGAATTAAACATTTCACTGAACAGCTGCCACCCAATAAAAAGTGAGCAAAGTAATTGTTTGGAAATCTTCTTGGCTCAGAATAGTGTTATATTTGCCCACCTGCCAACCACTCATTGACATTGTTTGGCACTAAGAACTGCTATGGAGAGGAGAGAAGGGAAAGAAAAATGCTCTGGTATGTCTGGTTGGCTTCCATGTAAGCACGTCTTTGTACTGTGCCCAGTTTCTTCTAAACCAGAGGTCTTCAAACTTGGAAACTTTAAGACTTGTGGACTTCAACTCCCAGAATTCTGGCAGTTGAAGTCCACAAGTCTTAAAGTTGCGAAGTTTGGGGACCCCTGTTCTAAACTATATTGCATTTTATATTAAGCTAATATTCAAGTTAAATGTTGGAAGTTTAAACATTTTTCAAAAAGCTATGATTTAAAGTTTGAAAAATGGTAACAGGAATCTGGAAATAAAAGTCAGGATTAAAAACAAGAAAAGCTATAACATGGATATTATTTCTAACACCATCTTCTGTTAAAGGTGGCAAACATATCTGAGGCAGAATCTTCCTCCTCTTTTCCCCATAACAGCCCTGTAAGATAGGTTGGGCTGAAAGTGATTGACTGGCTAAAAGTCAGTCAGTCAGTCAGTCAGTCAGTCAATACTGTATATAAGTGTGTGTGGGTGTGTGTGTGTGTGTGTGTGTGTGTGTGTGTGTGTGTGTGTGTGTACGTGTACTACAGTTGTGGCATTTGGGAAGTTCTTTTCTCAAAAACTAGATTATTTTTAAGCACATAAAAAGTACCTTTCAACAATTAAGTCCCTTTTTCATAATTTATGTTCCTGTTCTGTCTACATATGGCAATACTGTAACAAAACTTCATTTCTTCACTTTAAAGAATTCTCTCTTCTGATCCAGAAGAACTGACTATATAACAGTCTCAAATATTTTATTCTTGGCCAAGGTGACTGAAAGGTGGTAGGTTCATAATAAAGCCTGGGTGAAAACCTATATAGAGATGAGGTATACCAACCAATCGATAGGTAATGTGGCCCCTTGAACAGCTTTTGAGGCCAATTATTCTGGTATTCTTTTGGACCACCTGACAGCAATGGGATTTGGGTGCATTGTATTGCATTGGTCCTAGTCTTTCTTCCCTTTCTTGAGCATTATCTTATGGTTCTATACAGTTCTTGACTACAGTTCCTTCTTGTCCTTTGTTTTATTCAACATACCGTATGTGCCGGCGTATAAGACGACTGGGCGTATAAGACGACCCCCAATTTTTCCAATTAAAATATAGAGTTTGGGATATACTCACCGTATAAGACTACCCCTCCTACCATCTTTCTTTTTCTTTCTGTCTTCCTTCCTTCCTAACATCTCTTTCTGTCTTTCTTTCTTTCTTTTTCTTTCTTTTTTCTGTGTTTTCCTTCCTTCCTAACTTCTTTCTTTCTGTCTGTCTGTCTGTCTTCTTTCTTCTTCTTTCTTTCCTTCCTTCTTTCTTCCATCTTCCTTCCTTCCTAACATCTTTCTTTTTCTTTCTTTCTGTCTTCCTTCCTTCCTTCCTAACTTCTTTTCTTTCTTCTTCTTTTCTTCTTTCTTTCTTTCTTTCTTTCTTTCTTTCTTTCTTTCTTTCTTTCTTTCTTTCTTTCTTTCTTTCTTTCTTTCTTTCTGTCTGTCTGTCTTCTCCTTCCTTCCTTCCTTCCTTCCTTCCTTCTGTCTTTCTCCCTGCAGGAGAAAGAAAGAACCTCTGTTGCCGTCTCCCGCGGGGCTGCAGCCACCCGACTGAGTCCCCGACCACGGCGGCATCCCTGCTGTTCTCCGGCCAAGCGGCCTGGAGCGCCGACGCCGCCCTGCATTTCGGTCTTTTCGGTCTTGCCCGGCAGCCTGCTGGGAAGGCTGCGACGCATGGGAGGGAAGGAGCTGCTATTGCCGTTCCGGCGTGTTTCCCCGGTCACTGGCTGCACCGGGGAGCCCGCGTCCTTGTCAACATTGCAGACGCTGCACACGCGGAAGGCACCACGGAGCAGAGGCGCCTGGCGAGTGAGGCAAGTGGCGGCATCGGGGGCAGGCTCCTGCCCGCGTCTCCCGCCCGCCCGCCTCTCATTCTTTTAAATGCTAAGGCAAGAGGCGGGCAGGCGGGCGGGAGACGCGGGCAGGAGCCTTCCCCCAATACCGCCACTTGCCTCACTCGCCAGGCGCCTCTGCTCTGTGGTGCCTTCCGCGTGTGCAGCGTCTGCAATGTTGACAAGGACGCGGGCTCCCCGGTGCAGCCAGTGACCGGGGAAACACGCCGGAACGGCAATAGCAGCTCCTTCCCTCCCATGCGTCGCAGCCTTCCCAGCAGGCTGCCGGGCAAGACCGAAAAGACCGAAATGCAGGGCGGCGGCGGCGCTCCAGGGCTCCTTCGGCCGCTTGGCCGGAGAACAGCAGGGATGCCACCGCGGCCGTTTTTGAGCCCCCCCCGCTCGGAAGTTTTAGTACCCGGCGTATAAGACGACCCCCGACTTTTGAGGAGTTTTTTAAGGGGTAAAAAGTCGTCTTATACGCCGGCACATACGGTACATAAAGCCAGCTGGATATAGAATGCCATCAATATGTCTGCTAGTAGTATCAACTGCCACTTAGCGTCAATGGATGGGTTGAATAAAAATGAAATACACCTAAAATTAAATCCAGATAAAATAGAAATACTATTAGTCAGATTCAAGATTTTAATTCAGTATGTTTTAGATGGGCTGCAATACATTCGAAAGCTCAGGTTTATAACTTTGAAGTACTTTGATCTTTTGTTATCTCTGCTTTGAGATGTGGAGCTAATGGTAAAAAACCCATGAACAGTACAAAGCTTTATTTTCCATTTTTAGTCATTCTTGAGTATTTTGAACTTGGCAATATTTAGCAATTTATTAAATGATGACTACCTTACAGCAATGATGTTGATAAAGGATAATTGGTGAAAAGAGCCAAGGTGGCGCAGCGGTTAGAGGCAGGTACTGCAGGCCACTTTAGCTGACACTGATCCGCAGGTCAGCGGTTCAAATCTCACCGGCTCAAGGTTGACTCAGCCTTCCATCCTTCTGAGATAGGTAAAATGAGGACCCAGATTGTTGGGGGCAATATAAATATACATTGCTTACTGGTGTAAACTGCTTAGATAGTGCTTGCACTGTGAGGCGGTATATAAATGTCACAAAATAAATAAAATCTGAATTCTTGAAAAGTGGCTGAAAGCCTAAAATGATGGAATTATAGCAGCTTTGCTTCTATATGGTTGACTTGGCTGCTATGTTGTAATTTGTATAGCATTTTGTCATCTTGTCTCCTCATAGACACTATTTTGGTGCACATTGCTACTGATGATATCCTCCCTGGATTCAGAATTCAGTGGTCTTAGATAACTATTGCCGGGTCTTCAACCTTTCCTTTTAGGGAAGTTTATTGAGATGATTGCAGTAAAACAACTACTGAAGCCCTAATGAAATGGATTACCTAGGTCTATTTCAGTCAAAATTCAAACCTGAAAATGGGATACAGAAGACAATGACAGGACCCAGATGAAGAAAGTATCTTACAGTATTGATATGCCTTATGGCAGGGGACCCCAACCCATTCCAGGCCACACAAGTGGCTTGTGTGCGAAAGTCCATTTGTGTGAGTTGCGTGCGGGAGCACCTGCTATTTGCGCAAATGGAGCTGTGCGCACTTGCATGGAATCATCCCTTCTCCCCCCACTGCCAGTCTGTCAAGCCTAAAATGTTGGGGTCTGCTGCCTTATGGGATTGGAGATTGCAGACATTGTTTGCAAGGGTTTTGTTTCCTCCTCAATGGGCAGGTACAGTCAGTTTATGTAGGGGAAAAAAGATCAGCACACAGATCACTAGTAGAAAACAAACTAGATACTCCATAACTAAATAGCATAAAATTCATGCTTCCATCATTATCTTTGGAATAATGTATAGAGAAAAGGGGAAACATCTTTCTCATACACCTTTACAAAGCACAGCAACTGTACAACCATAACTTTGTAAGGCTTTGATAAGAGCATGTATGTAACCGAAATTTCACATTTAAAACTCAGTGTAAACTATTTAAACCTAAATGCTAAATTAATTCAGATGTTTCCTTTAAAATAATAATTGGCAAGATTTGAAAATAAATTGAAAAATAAAAGTAGTTGCTGTCACTATTTTGAAAATGTTTTGTGAAGGATTTACAAATGCTAAAAAGGCTTTTACAATGATTATATTTCTATAAATAGTTGTGCTATTTATAGTTGGATTTCCCCCCACAAATGCTCCAAGTAGCCCAGACAGTCCATATATGAAATACATTTTCAGCTCCTCAATACTTGAAACAAAGAAGAATTAAGATCACAGGAAATAGTGGTTTCATTTCTGTTTTAGATATCAAACAAATTTAATAGTATACTCACACATTCATCTTTTATAATCCCCGGTGTGTCGTAAAACCAACGACAATCTTTCACTTCATTGTATGTCAATTCAATTTTTGTGGTATTAGCTTTGAGTGGAGAGGAGGGTTCTTCCTCCATGCTAGTAGACAATGCCTCAACATCAAAATCAATTTCAATATTTTTCTCATTTTTTTCTGGTTGTTTAAAGGTTCTTCCAATTCTTCCTGAATCAAAAATAGAAAGGTACACAGGTAATGTAGATTATTCATGTTATTTTGTGATACGTTGTTCTGAGGCTAGCAAATGCAACAATTCAACCAAAAATTAACACTTAGACTATGTACATCCATTAGGCTATAATACGGTTTTTTACTTTAGTGTAGTGTATTATGAAAAATCAACCAATTGTTCGTTCAATAAATTAAGGTTAAACAATACACTGCTTTGAAGAAAAGTGGATGCTAAACACAACAGTGTCTCACTATGTAAATTCTGACTCCTCTCCACTGTATTTTCTAAACATTCATCATATTTTTTAATCTTCTGATGAGTGAACTAAAACATATGGGCAGGTGTCTTCATTGTATTTTTTCTTTAAACTCATATCTACCTGACTCAAAAGACTGTGGAAATAGTAATAATAAAAATTATATATTAATGGAATCTGCCCTGATAAATCTTAGTTTATAAATAGTTTTGTAAAGATTTTCATGGTATAGATGTGATATATTCTAGATTCAAGGTTCTTTTCATACGTACTTGTAAAAATATTTGCTTTGAGAAATTATTTATTTTGGACATTCAGGTAAGTTTCCAAATTGGTAATTTTTAATTTCTGAATCAATTTAGAAAAATCTGGTTCTCCAAGTGCACAGAAGTATCTAAACTATCCAAAACAATTTGGAGCCACCTAATTTGATCATTTAGATGGATTTTCTAGTCAGATAATTAAAAAGATCCATTTTAGATATGCAACAATATCTGCCTTTAATTGATCGCTGAACTAAATATCTGGAAAGCCTTGGAAAGAGCTATGAAATATTTGTGATTTAAAGCACTTGAACAGTTCCCGAAGCTCCCACCCACCTATTAAGTATCCTTGCTTTTTGAGAATATTCAGCTGCATTTGTTCATGCATACTGAGGTCTTCTTCACTTTTCTCTGAATCTTCCTTTAGCCTTTCTTGCCTCCTGAGTATTCTGTAAGGTGTAGGATTAATAATTGGAAATTTCAGGAGGTTCAATGTAGTGCCTAGGAGGCAAAAATGAAAAAAAACAAACAACAATCCATAAATTTCCATGGTTGGTCTATACAGAATTGGCAAAGAATTAAGATATTAGAATAGGTTTAAACAATGTAAGTCACAAAATTGTTATGTGAGGCATACAGCTTTTGCGACATGTCAGAAAATGAATTTGTGAAAGAAACTGTAGCTATAAGAGGGCCCTACTAAGAAAATGAAATAATGGATAGCAATTAAGGTTAAAAGGAGAAATGTTGAGTCAATAAATTCCCACTTCAAATCCTGCTCAACCATGACTAACTTTAAGCAAATCTGAAATATCAATATAATATTGGCTTATCCTACACAGGTCAAATGTATTACAAAGCATACATTATCATTATATCCACAAATTAAAGCAACAGTTGATAACCTTATTTGGTCTAGGGCTGCACTATAATTTGCCCCATTTGATGATTCCAAGGTCTGTGGCTAGTGATATCAATAGAATAGAGATGGGAATATTTTTGCTTCCTATTTTGTTCATTAATTCCCCACCTCTCTAAACAGCTTGATTCAGTAAAGCCTAGTGCACTGATTTTGCTCTTTCATCCTCCCTCTAAATAAACAATTCCAAAACATGACTACTTCTATAGCAAAACTGAAAATGGCATGAGAACCATATCCATCTTACCCAGCTTTAAATTAAATAATCCTTGGAGTTATGTTAGCCCCTTCAAAGATTTCAGTGGCAATTTGTAATAGACAGCTGATTAATGTGTTATTTAGTTACATTGAGTTTTAGTTTTCTAATCCATGAATACAGTCACCTCCAAGTGGAAGGTATGACAAGATATATTTGACCTTGAATTATCTTTACAAGAACAGAACAAATTTCCCAGTACTTCCTTCTGTTTTTTTCTCTCCTTCTTCCATTCTAGCCTACAAATCTCATTACTTCCTGTTGGCTCCACATTCAAGTAATGCCAAGCCTGCTTCAATACAGGTACTCAACTTAAAACTACAATTGACCCCAAAATTTATCTTGCTAAGCAAGACAGTTGTTAAGTGAAGTGTGCCTCATTTTATGACCTCTTTGCCACAGTTGTTAAGCAAATCACTGCAGTTGTTAAGTAATTGTGCAGTTGTTAAGTGAATCTGGCTTGTCCCGTTAACTTTGCTTGTCAGAAGCCAGCTGGGAAGATTGCAATTGGAAATCACATGATGCGGGAACATGCCAATCCCAATTTTGATCACGTGACCGTGGGGATGCTGCAACTATTTGTGAAAAGTGGTCACAAGTCACTTTTTCCAGTTGTAACTTTGAATGATCACTAAATGAATGGTTGCAAGTTGAGGATTACCTGTAATGTTTTTGAGATCAATATAGTAGGCTAGGTGGTGCCACCTAATGAGGCAAAACCATGAACAGTTGAGACAAATTCACCTTACTGTATTTTACTTGAAAGGCAGAAACAGTTTTGAGAAAAAAAGCAATTGTTAAGATTTTTAGAAAAAAAAATTATACATTACATTATCACATAAATATTTAGGGAGCCTGTATGAAGACTAACACAGGTCTCAGAATAACGTTTATTTAAGAAATGTTATGTCAAAATTAACATTTTTGACATACCATTTTAAAAATTAAAATTTTAAAAATTAAAATTAACATTTTGACATAACATTTTTAAATTTTTAAATAAAAAAATGAGATGGCTGGATGGAGTCACTGAAGCACAAGGCGTGAGTTTAAATGGACTCCGGGAGATGGTAGAGGACAGGAAGGCCTGGAGGAACGTTGTCCATGAGGTGGCGATGGGTTGGACACGACTTCGCAACTAACAACAACAAAAAATGTCAACATTATGACACTTACCATAATTATGTTTAAAAGTTCCATTCTTTCTTAAAGAAAGACTGAATTCTTCAGTGCCATAAAATGAATTCAACAGTAACATATTTTACTGGTTAACTCACTGTGAAACCTATGATTATTATCAAAGTGTTCTCAACATACTTGTTCTAAAATTATTAGCATTAGATTTCAAACACCATTAGTTGTCTAGGAAGAATTATTTAGCCTTTCTATAGCTCTATTGTCTGCTTTACATTAAACTATCATTTTCAGTAATCATGCTGCTTCTGCTTGCTGGAAAATCTTTGTGAGGTCCAGCAGCCAGAATATGTAGACTATTTAGCCGTGACATTGCCCAAGGTGCACCACGAGGAGGCTAGTAGCACCTTCGAAGACAATTAGCTTTAAAAAAGGAGTGCCAAAAATGTGAGGCAAACCGGTTATTACCTATACAGATGGATTATCATGATCAAATATTCAGATTCAAATCTCGAAACCGCCATGGAAACTTGGACAGCAATTAGTCAAAAAACACTTTGACATTGAGATAGCATAGCACCAGGACTGGGCAACTTCTAACCCTGAACTGTTTAATTTAGTATCTGACACAGTACAGCGGCCCTTCAGTGTTGATCTCCAAGGAAAAGCTGGACAGCCTCAACTTCGAACCAACTGAATTCGAACCAACTATGGCAGGTGTCAATATTGGAAATATAAATGGGGGCTGGTTGATAATCCTAACTGTGACTGTGGAAACATCCTGCAAACTTTACATATTGTAACAGACTGCTCCCTCAGAAGGTTCCCTGGATCCCTGCATGAAATACATCACCTCAAGGGTACTGCTGTCCAATGGCTAAATGATTTAGATATCCAGTCATAGGTTTTGTCACTCCAGTAAATACTTCTACATAATTTAATTCTATTCATGATTGCATTTATCACTTGTATTGCATGTTTTAAAATAATTCACTGATCTGGTGTTTTACATTTTGAGACATATTTTATATGTTTTGTGAATTTTTATGCACTAATGCTGTATTCTGTTACGCCATATGAAATATTATATTGAAGTATCATGATACGGTAATACTCCTTAGTGTGTGTGTGCATGTTGTCACATTGCAGTTCAATTTTTTAACTATGTAAACTTCTATATAGTGAAATTGTCAGAGGTGACTTAATGTTCAAGACTAGCAACACCATATAGTATGGTATTTCAATACCAAACATTTTAGATCTGGCTGCTGCATAAATCACTCCAACTTTATATTAATACATTACAGTTTTAAAAAATAAAACAAAACAAAAGCAGCTCTATAATCATCTTCAAAAATGACATAGCTATGTTACTTAAAATTCTTATGAATTATAAATACAAACTGGGTATATGACCTCCCACTTTTCTATCTAGTTCTTTTTAACATGTTGCTTACACACAATTCTAATGCACAAAGAATAACAGGAACATAGGTACCAGCATATTTAAACCAGACTTTAGACACACCCACATGGCATTTAAGAACTAGCATAGAAGAGATTAACTCATATAAAGATGACATTAATTTATATAATCTAAAGAAGAGATTAACTCATATAACCTAAAAAAATATAGTTTATAGTTTGGAATAAATTCACAAAAGTTGCACTAGCACAATATACTCTACTGTTGTTTAACTTAAGCAGATTTTTCTTGTTGGTTCACCTTCTCAGGTTTACATGATATACTAACCTATAAACTGGACTGGGTTTGTAGAATATAGTAACTAAACTGTAGTTGGCCAGTTTGTGATTCTGAGCCAGCAGTTTCTTTTAAATTGAGAACAATGTAAAGAAATCTGTAAATCTTACAGATCATTCCAAAAATACTGTGAAGAGTGAGAGTGCTATTGGGCATATGTGAAAAATCCAATTTCATCTCAGCAAAAGGATTTCTATTTTGATAAAGTAGTTAAAGTGCTGGCCTAGAAACCAGGAGACTGTGAGTTCTAGTCCTGCCTTAGGCATGAAAGCTGGCTGTGTGACTTTGGGCTAGTTCCTTACTCTCAGCCCAACATACCTCACGATTGTTGTTGTGGGGAAAAATAAAAGGCAGGGAAAAAAATCAAATAAATAAATAAATAAGAGCCATGGAACAGCCTTTAAGTAATGCGTTTTAAACAAAGAGCTCAGAAGTTCCATGTGGGTTTTCCTGAATGGTCTTAAGGATAAGTTGTCAAAGCATGACCTGTAAGGTCCCTTCCAACTCTGCTAATCTGTTAATTCCCTCTTACCAGGGAAAGGTGAAATGGTTGCTCTGTGGATCACCTCAGAAGCTTTGGATTTGCAATAGTCAGAATGCAAGAGAGTATTAAAGAGAGTAGACTTTCCACTGTTGGCTGCTCCTACAAGGTATACATCCCCATTTAGTTTCCAAGACTGCTGCAACTTGGAGATCAGGGTTTCTATTCCATAGCCTGTCTTGGCACTGATGAGGTGCACATCAATTATACGCTGGTTTGGGGTTCCCGAAGGCTGGCTCAAATCCACAAGGCCAGCATCTGCACAATTCTTCAACAGCAGCTCCTGGAGGTGCTTCAGGTATTTTGGCGAGTCAGCAGGCAGAACATCCACCTTGTTGCCTAGGACAAATACATGGGCATTGGCCCCCACCAACTCCGACAGGTCAGGCAGAATTGAGTCAGGCAGATCCAGCATATCCACCATGCAGAGCACAAGGTGCGAGCGTCCGTGACGAGGAGGCCGTTTTAAGGCCGCGCTCACCAGCTTGAAGTATGCCTCCCGGGACATTTCCACCTTGAGGGCTTGGTGGTGGTGCACCAGAAGCCAGCAGCGCTGGCATACAGTTCCTTCCAGCGCCTTCCTGACGGGGTCCTTCCAGGCCTTCGCCCCCTCCTTCGGTTCTCTCGGTCCTCCTTCATCTTCCTTCCGCTGCAGGGACGCTTCAGGCCCCAGCAGGCTCAGGTATTTCTCGCTGGGCAGATACCCCGGCACGGCCGGATCCCGGCAATGTAGCTCCGCGCCGCATCCCGAGCAGTTCACTCCGCTCGACCGCACCGAAGCGTCCGGCCGCCCCGCCGCTTCGTGAGTCGGTGCAGCCTTCTGGCGTCCTTCTCGGCGCTGCTGCGGCTGCTTGCCGCTCTCAGCCCGCTGCTGCTCCTGCTCCAGCTCCTGCACCACCGCTGCCTCCACCAACCGCTTCTCCTCGTCGAAAGGCAGCTCCTCAGGGACATATTCGGGGAAGACGAACTCCTCCTGCTCCATCAACTCGGGAGACACCGCTACCGCCGCCCCTCCCCAGCGTCCACGGGGTTCCTTCCCGAGCGGGAAGCGAGGGGGGCCGCCCACCGAGGTGCGGCAAAGCAGCGCGCCGATTTTTTTACCGCAAGTAGGCGCGGAAAGCGGAGGCGGCTGCCAAAAGCGAGGAAGGCCCCCAGCAAAAACCCGCCGGAAGACGTTCATCACCGTCCACGAGCGAACGGACCGCGACAACGGGAGTCGCATCAACCATGCGGCCCTTCAGTCACTTTCCACCTCTGCGGGAGGAGCGCAGGCGTCTGCGAACGGCTGGGGCTCCTCCTCTTCCTGGTGAAGTTCAGGACTTCAAGCCTTGAAGCGGCCTCGAGGGACGGCTGGAGGCCAAACTCAAGCGAGCCCAAATTGATCTCTTAAAAATTCAGAGTTCAGGATTCAGTTTTAAGGGTTAGAAATGAGCAGAATTCACAAGAGCTCCGGATTTGTCTTGAAAGGTTTGAATAATTTCAGCAGTGCCACGCTGGGGCTCTCAAAGGAAGCGAAAGTGGGACTTTTAGAGAAGCAGTATAGGAAGTGTATCGAACCTGTTAAGTTTGGTGTTGGAGAAAACTCCTGGCAATACTACGGACAGCGATGAAAACAAACATATAATCAAATAAACCGATCCAGAGTTGTCACTCACAGAACAAATAACCAGGCACAAATTATCCCTAACTCCATAGAAAAAGGCTGTGATGCTGGGAAAGGTGGAAGACAAGAAGAGAGTGACCAACAGCAAGGTGAATGGATTCAGTTACAGTGGCAATGAATGTATTGTTGGAAGACTTGAAAGAACAGGGGCAGATGTCATGGGGAAAATCTATCTACCTGGTTTCTAGGATTGAAAATGACTTAATGGCACATAATCAACCAATACTGGAGCATGTAGAAAACCCTTTTTTGCAGCTACTGACCCACAACTGAATCAGAAATCTATGATCAGCAGATTCAGATCTAAACATTTCTTGAAAACAAATTTATTTATTTTAAATATTCTTTTTTTCTTTCTTTTATGTACTGAGAGCATATGCACCAAGACAAATTCCTTGTGTGTCCAATCACACTTGGTCAATAAAAAATTCTATTCTAAAAAAAAACTAAATTTGTTCACTTATTTAGAAATAACATATTAACTGCATACTCTACTGCATTCCACAGGAATTGCTTCTCTTAAGCAAATGAGCACATTGGATGTCTTAAAGGTTGCTTTTAATGTTGTATTAAATGTCTTAAACGGTTGCTTTTCTTGAAGGAATATACAATCCCATCTATATTCAAATTATTCCTAGATCAGTAACAGAATCAATAAAAGACTGTGACCCGTTAGGTATTTTTGGCTCCACTTTAATTCCCCCCCCCAAAAAAATTAATGACTATCTTTTTAGAATTCTATAAATGCAATGAATTACTGTTAAGAGTATATTGTGGAAGACAGGGAGAAAAATAAACTCCTGAAATAGTTGCGGTCTTTTTGAAAATCTATCTGAACTGTCTGAACCCAACAAATCAGGGCGGCATTCATTTGCATATGAGATACTTTGCTTTTTACCGTCGCTTAACCGAGAAATCCTAAATAGCAATAGTACTTAGTCTTATATACCGCTTCATAGTGCTTTACAGCCCTTTCTAAGCGGTTTACAGTCAGCATATTGCCCCCAACAATTTCGGTCCTCATCAAACCATAACCCAGAAAATCTGTCTACCGCGATTCTTGCTATCTCTGCACACAACAGTATATATTAGAAAAGGGAGGGGTGATGCTCGGACGCCTATGCAGCCCGTCCTCAATTCACGGGAAGATGTTTCGCGCAGTAAAACTAGCAGGAGAAGGGGATCCCGCATAAACTTCCGCTATACGGCTAGGCATGCGCAAACGTTTTGCCGAAGGACCATAAGCCTTTGCGCGGCCCTAATGGGAAAGGAAATGAGGTTTTGAAGCGATAGGAAGTAGCCGAGAAACGCCAGCTCTGCGCAAGCGCAATAATAACCCTGTGGCTCTGTTTCAGAAGTGAGACGTCTCGGTGCCGGCTAGTATTTTGCGTGTATTCTTGACCAGCCGAGAGGAACCTTTGCCAAGATGTATGATGCGGACGAAGGTGAGTCTCTTATTAAGGCAGCTGCCTGGGGAAGGGATCCTTAACCTCTGTGGGGAGCTTTGTTCCAATCATTTCTGGCTCCTAAAACTGTTCTGTCTGTTGGTTTTCCTGGTGGCATCCGAAGTTACCTGCTATTTTGTAGCCTGGCTGCTTTTTTAATCATTCCATACTGTTAAAAATGGTGGGGAATCTGAAGAGTTTCGATTGTATTATTGCAACTATTATGATAAGTTCTAATCAGATCAGGCCGATATTGATTGCTTCTCCGTGCTTTAAGATTGGAGGAGGACAGTGTAGAATTGGTCCAAGGGGTGTGCAGTGGATCCCATTGTTAGAATTGTAATGTAATATAAGTGAGGACGTTTGAATAAGAGCCATTGTTCAGCATCAGGTTAAACTGGGTATTTTAATTGTATTTCAGGAAAACAAGTCAACTTCAAACCCCAGTATACGAAGTGTCTGTTTCAATGTATAGTGATACAAAATATATCTAATTTTTTTTCCAGTTCAGACATGCTGCAGTTAAATGACAGTGTGGCATTTTCTGCGCAGCTGTGCCTGCTGGCTTGTAGGGTTTCATTTTTAAAACTTTTAAATTCTTTCACCAATATGTAATACATACAGTTTACAAAATACAAGTGCACCTAGAAAAAAGATATTTGGTACAGATGTTGAAGGCTGTTGGCATGGGATTTATCAGTTAATATATGCATTATTTTTTTTCAGTCACTACAGATCAGACCAGAAACAAAATCCAGCATTTATTTTCAGTTATTTGGTCTTTCTGTGATTTTTAATCTGTATTAGACATGATTGCTTTCGCAAACAAATGCAGAGGTAACGGTTTGAACATATCCCATTGTTACATGAAATTTATTCCCAGATAATTGTAGCAGACATTTTTTACTCCTGTAAAAAATAATTTTTAAATTAGAAATTAAATTATGTAATGCAAAGCAAATTCATAACTCAGTGGTAGAATATAAGGTAAATAATTCATAAGGAGATCTCAGATTCTGTTTCCGTACCTCTGCTCAAGATTTTGAAAAGCTGTTACTACGTTATTATCCAGAGATTTTAGAAGTAAACATCAAAAATAATAAACTACTAGCATTAAAAACAATACTTTCTATGCAAAGTATTAGAAAGATGCTATAGAAGTTCTTTAACTCCCCTACCCTTTTTTTTGATAGATATGCAATATGATGAGGATGATGATGAAATCACTCCAGATCTGTGGCAAGAAGCATGCTGGATTGTCATCAGGTAACATTTCATACTAAAAAGATACAATGTGCTGTATTCCCAGATTGAAACATTCTTTATAATCCATGTACATTTTGGGAGAAGAGAAAATCACATGGACGTTTTTCCCCCCAACCAAAATCAGTAGAACAATGCATTTTTACTCAAAGTTATTGCACTAAATTTAGGAGAAACAACAATTAAATTTAAAAGAGTTGTTGATTGTACGTTATAAATTAAAGCAGCTACTACGGTAGTAAAAATTGTAGATCGCAAGATGCTTTTTTCTTTTATTTCATATAGGTGGGAACACTTCTTTTTTATTGTCTATGCTATGATAAAGATTGCATCTAAATACTGACTGGCTCTAAAATATTTTCCAAAGCTCCTATTTTGATGAAAAAGGTCTGGTTCGACAGCAGCTGGATTCTTTTGATGAGTTCATTCAGATGTCTGTGCAAAGAATTGTAGAAGATGCCCCACCAATCGATCTACAAGCAGAAGCTCAACATGCTACCGGTGAAGTAGAAGAACCAGTAAGAGATTGTTCTGTTTTTAAAGATAGTGTGAAGCACAAGTTGTGATTGTCAACAGCCAGTTGTTGTGTATCCTAAAAGAGCTAGTTGAGAATTTTATCATAGAAGAATGAATCTGCAGTCTGACTAAGGAAGTATATGTCTGCATTTTGTTTTGTTTTTTAATCTCAGTAGGCAGTATGCTATGCAGGGTATTAACATTTATTTAAAATATTCCGCCTTGTTATTTCACTTAAAAAAAAACAAACTCTGAAGGGGATTGTAGCATATTAGTTACAAAATAGCAAAGAAATCTTGCATCACAAATCCACGCATATCCACATACATACATACTGCCTCTCATAAAAAAAATCTGGGTGGTAAATTATAAGTAAACAAGTATAGCTTCTATACATAGTCATCTACTTACGGCCATTCATTCAGCACTCATTTAAAATTATGACAGCTGAACACAGGGATTTATGACCTGTACCCAAAGTTATGGGCGCTGCGTCCCCACAATCATGTGACAAAAATTCAGGGGCTTGGCAATCCGCTTGCCCTTATGACCAATTGCAGGGATACTGTAACTGCCCCCACTTGCCTATTCCTCCCTCATCCTGCCTTCCTGGGTCCCTTGAGCCTAATTCCCACCCAGCTGGGTCTCCCACAGGACTGCTTTTTGCACCACTGGGTCCCATACCCTGCTCCATCATATCTCGCTCCACTTCTGAAGATCGCTTTTCCCAAGGAGTAGCAGCTGATGTGTAGTGCAGACTTCCTATATAGAAGCTGTGGTGCTATCCTAGAAGCAGGCACCATTTTGGAAACAACCGCCGTTCTCTCAATCCAAGAATTGTGATTGTTCCCAAAATGGCTCCTGCTTCTAGAATGGCATGAGGCAGCCCTCTGTATAGGAAGACTGCATGGTGGATCAGCTGCTTCTCTTTCTAAAAGGCAATTTCTGATTTCACTTTTAGCTTTCTCTTTGGTTTCTTTTGTTGATGTTAATTATCTTCCTTTAAAAAAAAAACTGTAATGAAATTTGTATATTAGAAAACCAGATGTAACATGTTATTGTTAGACTGTCCAACTTGACAATATAGCTGTAACATATTACACTAGTTGTAGTTGCAAGGCCAACTTCATAGGTAACACACAAGCAGTGGTCCAGTTTAAGATTGTCCGTGCATGTATTATTGCAACCAGATTATTGCTACAGAAAACAAACCAACCCAGGCTATGAAAAGGCATTTCTTGCTACAGAGGTTGCTTGTTACTCTATCAGTAGTAACAATTTAAGGAGCAACTTCCAGTTATATATCCATTCCTTCACCCAAAGCAGATGATATAACCTTCCAAATTTGCAGAGAATGTAATTGGCTCTCTGTCATGTTCCTTTTTGGTCAAGATTCACCTTCAGTTTCTTGATCCTCATCAAAATATTTGCATAGCTTCTCCTCACTTCATATATTTGATAAAGGTGCCGCTGGATGAGATGCCTAATTTATGCCGTGCTTATGTTATTTTCAGCCACGTTATCTTTTGAAATTTGAACAAATTTATCTGTCCAAGCCTACTCATTGGGAAAGAGATGGTGCCCCTTCACCTATGATGCCAAATGAAGCCAGGCTCAGAAATCTTACGTAAGAGCTATTTACTTCTATTATTTATTGTACAAGCAAGGATTGCATAATTATTTGAAGTACTGTGCAGTGGTACAAAATAATCTTGATTATATTGGTATTTAAATGATTTGAGAAGATAAAACATACTGTAAATTTTCTTCCAAAGGTATTCTGCACCACTCTATGTGGACATAACTAAGACAGTTATTAAGGAAGGAGAAGATCAGTTGCAGACACAACATCAAAAAACATTCATAGGAAAAATTCCGATCATGCTGCGATCCACGTACTGCCTATTAAATGGTTTGACTGATCGTGATCTTTGTGAACTGAATGAATGCCCTCTTGATCCTGGGGGCTATTTTATTATTAATGGATCAGAAAAGGTAATGTTTAGGTATATTGAGGAAGGAAGCATGTATAAGAATCTTCCATCTGCTTGCTATATCATAGCTTTAGTCCCTTTTGAACATTCATCTTTACATTTAAATTTGGAGGTTTTTTTCTTCAAAGAGATTATTTAAAAATGAGTGGTTTTTTTGATTAACCATCTGGTTCTATATATTGAATTATATCCTGGGTATTTAAAGATTACATAATATGTAAGGAAGGTGTGAGGTTTTCAGCTATTTAACAAATACAATAAATACGGGCTGTTTTGGTTGAAACAAAATAGATTGCTTTATGTTTTTAGTGGAGATTGGAACTCAGAATTCTTTGTACCATGCCTGTTCTGTTTTTGTTTTTTTACAAGTGAAAATAATATAAATATAAATTATAAATAATTATAATAATTATGTTTATCATGACTTCCAGCAACTCTGTATGATTATAGTTTGAAGCATTCCAAAATACTATGTTTTAACTGTAAAATATTTAGTTACTAATGGGGTTTTTTATGCTTGTTTATATTCTGCAAACAGGTTCTGATTGCTCAAGAGAAAATGGCTACAAACACAGTATATGTGTTTGCAAAGAAAGATTCTAAATATGCATACACAGGGGAGTGCCGTTCTTGCCTGGAGAACTCCTCTCGACCAACAAGTACTATATGGGTTAGCATGTTGGCCAGAGGTGGGCAGGTGAGAATTTTCAATTCATAATTTTCAATTCATAACTTTAAAAAAACTAGGGATTGATAAATGAATAGAGTGTGTGTTAAGGAGTTATTGTGCTGTTAAGCACATACACAGCGAAATGTGTTGTAGTAATGGTGTTGCAGTTTGATATGAATGCTATTCAGTCAAGAAACAGAATATCTTTAGTGTGTACAAAATAGTTTTTACTTGAATAGTAGCAAAGTTAAATAGGAAGTCCAAGTCATACACAGTTATTCAGTCAATGCGAAGTTTCTTCTTGCCTATCTTTGTTTTAACTCACAAACAAAGATTACAGCTATCACTCTATTCTATACTATCACAGATAGTTACTCTTCTCTTCACAGCAATTCCGCACAGTCATAAAGTAATCTACTCATCAGTAAAGCAGCAGAGAGTCTTCAATCCGGAACACACCGTCAAACACCACTGACCACACTAAACCACCAACCATACTGAGCATGCTCTCTTGTTTGCTTATATAGTAATCATCCACAATGCATTTAAAGCAATATACACATAATGATTTGTGGCTTAATCATATATTAACACACCCAATCGTTTGAACAGGGTTCTAATATTGTGCATCCTTCTGACCCTCCTGTCTATATTGTGCTTGCCTTGATTTGTCAAGACATAAGATTTATTTCATTCTTTTACTTTGCCAGTCTAAATTGCAGAAGTGAAAAATGCAGGCCAAGGTCGAAATCCACTCAGTTAGAAATCTTGTTGGATCTCCCAGAGTCTGTCCCCACCTTCAAGGGACTTGGTTTTTTTTTCCAGATCTGTGGGGAGGTGTTTAACAGAATTGGGTGCCTTGAGTCCATTTGACTCTTAGAGCTCCAAATGGGGAAAGTTACAACAATTTCTGAATTGTGTGTGAGAGTTATCTATATCTTTGACCTGGGCATGGACAAAAACTGCATTGGTTACTCTTGTGGATGCTTTGTGGCGACTTGGATGGCAGGACCCTGACTATTCTTCTCTTGCTGGACCTTATAATGATCTCAGAAACTGTCAACTATGGTGTTCTATTGAACAACTGCAAGTATTAGAAGTTGGAGATGCGTTTTTTTCTGCTCAACCTGAGTTCATAGGTCCAAGGGATTTGGCTGTGTGTGTGTAAGGGAGAGAGTTGACAAGAGATCCAAATGATTTTTTTTTAAATTGCAGTGCATCTGAAAATTATCAAATATTGCCTAAATACAGTTTGATGGCATAGATGTTGCATTTGTTCTAACTTTAGGGTGCAAAGAAGAGTGCGATAGGTCAACGTATTGTGGCAACTTTGCCATATATCAAGCAGGAAGTGCCCATCATTATTGTGTTCCGTGCATTAGGGTTTGTATCTGACAGAGACATCTTGGAGCATATAATTTATGACTTTGAAGATCCCGAGATGATGGAAATGGTAAGTACATGATTCTATATATTAATTGCTAAGTTAGATTAATGTATTATTGTTAGATATCCTTTTCTTGCATTATTAAACTCCAAAGCAAATTGAACTGCATGCAATTTTTAGAGGAAGGAATCAACTATGTCTTGGAGAATAAAAGGATGATAGTAAAGAAGAGAGAAGCAGACCAGTGTTTTCCCTGCCATGTTGTCAAGGCATGTATAGATTAGATTAGATTAGATTAGAATTCTTTATTGGCCAAGTGTGATTGGACATACAAGGAATTTGACAGACAAGATACAGGGCATCAGCAATCCAGAAGTCTGAAATGACATCATATTCTTTCCTGCTTCACAGCACTCTTTTGAGTGGTGTCAGGTACTGGCCTCAATAGACATTTGGATGGCAGCTCTGGGATGCATCCACCTATGTTTATTAAGACTATAAACTACGGTATATAGATCCTCTTCAGACACCAACTTTGTTAGCTTCACCTCCAAGAATGGTAGTTGGACTTACTCCAAAATATCTTTTTGGTTATAGGAAGATGGACCCTACACACCTACTCTAGGACAGAGAGAGAGTTTCTTCACTGTCCTATGCATCCTTTACCAGTTACAGTGTGTTAGAATGAAATTTAAGGGATGAGCCAAATCACATTGAGCTGAATCAGCACAAGCTATTAAAGAAAGGGGGTTTGCTTTAAAGAACAGGAAGAAATCAAAATCCCTACTTTCCAGTAGAAGGTGTAGAATTAGCTCTTACTTGTTCAGTTCTTCTTCTTGTGACCAGAAAGGTACTTCACTTTACTATAAAGTATAAAGTACCTTGAACTATAATTTCCTAATTTTGCTTTAGAAACCTAGATATTACATAATGCTATCCTTATTTGTGACCCATTGATAAACTTTTGTTTCACAAGGATGAACACTAAATAAGTTCTGCAGGAAACGTGCTAGAAGTTGTTGACTCTTGATTATTTTTGTGCATCTTCATTTAATAATGTATTTCTAAGTGCCAAGAAGTTCCGTATAGAAGGTAACCCTCATTTTCTTTTTATGTGTGCAATAGGTTAAGCCCTCTTTGGATGAAGCATTTGTCATTCAGGAACAGAACGTTGCGTTGAATTTCATTGGTTCAAGAGGTGCAAAGCCCGGTGTCACTAAAGAGAAGAGAATCAAGTATGCCAAAGAGGTCTTACAGAAAGAGATGCTTCCACATGTTGGTGTCAGTGACTTCTGTGAAACTAAAAAGGCTTATTTTCTTGGGTATGTATTGATAAAGAATACTATTCATGTAAACGTTTAAGTCAGAGGTCTTCAAACTTGGCAACTTTAAGACTTGTGGACTTTTAAGTCCCAGAATTCTCCAGCCAGCTATGCTGGTTGAGCTGAAGTGAAGCTATGCTGGTATGAGCTGAAGTGGTGCAGTGGTTAAATGCTGCGACTGCAGGCTGACTGCTAGTTCAGCAGTTCAGCTGTTCAAATCTCACTAGGCTCAAGGTTGACTCAGCCTTCCATCCTTCCGAGGTCGGTAAAATGAGGACCCAGATTGTTGGGGGCAATATGCTGAACTCTGTAAACCGCTTAGAGAGAGCTGTAAAGCACTATGAAGCAGTATATAAGTAAAGTGCTATTGCTATTGCTAATTCTGGGAGTTGAAGTCCACAAGTCTTAAAGTTGCCAAGTTTGAAGACCTCTAGTTTAAGTGCTCATATTGGCTGGGGATTATGGCAGTTGAAATCAATATGGGTAAAGTGCTCCAGGTAGGGGAGATTCATATTTGCAATATGAAGTCAGAGATCTGTTGGGGGGGAATGATAAAAGTGGAATATCTTGCTGCTTTGGGAGTGAGTATTTTAAAATATATTTATTTATGATCCAGTGCATTTGTAAAGTTCATTTACTGGCTCAGTGTGAAGCAATGAAATGCTGTCTTAAACTCAACTAGTGTTTTATTACCAATGAAGGCAAATGTGCGTCCCAGGATAATGATGCCAAATCGAATTTGGGTCGGTCACCGGGACCAGTGTTTTATTAGTTATTTATTATTTATAATTTATTTATTTAAGTGCAGAGGGTCAAAGGTACAGTGGAAATTTTCCGAATGATTATGCTGTTTGGAGGACCTCAGTACCAGTATAAATAAACAATATATTTATTATAGTTTATTATTTAATAGTTTGTTGGTGCTTCATTAATATTTTGGAAAGGAAAACTGATCTATTTACAATATTTTTATAAGACGAATTAAAGGTTCCTGAATGATTGTACAGATATTCTGGGTTTTGTTATCTACAAAAAAAAAGTTGAATTTTGCTAATTACAGCTTTAAAACTGTTGGCAGCAGGTTTAAATAACATGCAGTGAGATACTTGGGATGACAATTTGATTTTCTGAATAGATGATAGATTGGGCAGATTCCTTTATTAGGAGTAAATTGCTGATTTGTATTATGTACACAATCCAGAAACCTGCACTTCTATCTTCCTGTAATCTATGTCAATCACTGTTTCTCAGGTACATGGTTCATAGATTGTTGCTAGCAGCCTTAGGGAGGCGGGAACTAGACGATAGGGATCACTACGGCAACAAGCGGCTTGACCTGGCAGGACCATTGCTTGCTTTCCTCTTCAGAGGGTGAGTACATGTGGTCATTATTGCTTTAGATTGGGTAAGTACACTGCACCTTTTTGAAAAGTTATGTGTAAAAATACACATATTTTCTGCTCTGTAGAATGTGATGGCCTGCAGGGTAATCTCTGGATAAAAGATGGGTGATGGTTAAATGTGAATTGAATAAAAAAAATAAGTGACTGTTATGAAAGCTGTGCAAAAGAAATACGTTGAGTTGGTTTGATCCTAGAAAATCAAATTGTGAGAGAAATATATGAAGGAAGAATGAATGGATCAAGAGGACAGAAAAGACTGGGAATATAATATCATGGTTAACTGAAATTAAGGAGGCCCTCAAAGAGAGAGAAATGTCACGTTTAGAGAATATGTTGATAGTGCATGGAAGCAAAGCTGGTTTGCAAGGATAGAATGGTATAGAAAGCTATAATTAATGGTGTATTTGTAAACTAACATTAATTTTCTTTTCCTTTATCTCTTGCCTTTAGTGTTTTTGCTTTCTAATCTTTTTTCCCTTCTTTGCAAAATATTGCTTACCCTGGAAGAATAGAGTAGAATAATGCACATTTCAAGGATTGTTGACTTTATATCCAGTAAAATCTTCATGTTGAGAGCCTTTAATTTTGCATTAACTATCAAACCACTTGAAATTATCATGATTACTGAAACACATTGCTCTTCTAGACTATTTGAAACAGTTCTCAACTCTTCTTTCTAAATAGTGCTTGGATAATCAAGGAGACAGAAAATAGTGGAAGGCATGAAAGATTTTGCTCCTCAGTCTGGTGTTTTACTTAATGTTTTTTTTCCTGAAACATAACTCTTTATTTCTTTTTTTTCCAAATGCTTCATTGTACAATCTCAGGATAATCAGATTGATAGTATCTGAGTGATTTAAATGCTCTGACATTGTTGAAAAGACTCTTCATCTGATATCCATCCTGAGAATGTTAGTCCCGTTGCAATCTGGTTTCAACTCTGGCTAATCTTTTGCAAATAGAGACCTTTTGGTTTGGTATTGTATGTGGAAGATTATGGGGAAATATGCAAAATTGCACTTAACTGTTATTCAATGTCTCTGTTTCCTTAAACAGAATGTTTAAGAATTTGCTGAAAGAAGTTAGAATATATGCCCAGAAATTTATTGACCGAGGCAAAGATTTTAACTTGGAGTTGGCAATTAAAACAAGGATTATATCAGATGGTTTGAAATACTCATTAGCAACTGGCAACTGGGGAGATCAGAAGAAAGCTCACCAGGCAAGAGCTGGAGTATCACAAGTAAGTGTATTGTCTGTTGTGTGAAAGTGTAAGTGTGTTTTGTTTTAGATATTCCTGCCATTCAAATTTAGGTTCTTTAAAGTTATCAGCTCAGCAGAGACATGGCTATATCACCTTAATTCTTTTTAGAGAATGACAGCAATTCTAGTTCAGTGGGTTGGCTGAAATATAAGAATGCTCATTTTATTTTCCTTATTGCTTTTTCCTAAATAAATAGTTCTTTACTAGCCTTGTTTGCCCCATTTTCGGCCCATCCTTCATTTTGTTTCTTCTACCTTAGCTTCTCTTCTCAGTATCTTAACCCCGAGCCACCCTCTTCCTCAACCAGCAGCAGTCCTAATTCTTTGGCATTAGATTATTTGTATAAAAAATAGATATTTTATCCAAAATTTTCTTAGTATAGTTACACTGTATATCAGAGGTCTTCAAACTTGGCAACTTTAAGACTTGTGGACTTCAACTCCCAGAATTCTCCAGCCAGCATAGCTGGAGCATATTCTGGGAGTTGGAAGTCCACAAGTCTTAAAGTTGCCAAGTTTGAAGACCTCTGCTGGAGGTCTGGAGAATTCTGGGAGAATTCTGGGAGTTGAAGTCCACAAGTCTTAAAGTTGCCAAGTTTGAAGACCTCTGCTGTATATCTTCCTTGTGCCTCTTCCTTCCCGCTTAGCACATAAAATTATCTCTTTTGTTATTGCAGATATTTAGTGCATGGGTGGGAGGAATAAATGATATTTCAATCCACAGGGAAGAAACTTTTTTAAAAATTCAAACTTCTAGATTTCCCCATCTTTCACATTGCAGATAATGGCCGAGGCTCTCTGATTTGTTGTGATCATTTTAGGGGTGCCCAAGAAATTTGCTACAGTTATAAAAGAATTGTAGAATGAATCTTGTCTGGGTGAGGAAAATTAAATTTAGCTGAGGAATTACAGTGTTCAGAGAATAAATCCTTTAAAAAAGAAAATAAAATTCACTGTTAAAGGATTTCAGTAAACTTCCACCTGAGAGAATAATTAGATTTTGTTCTTCGTTAAAATTGCCCATCGTATTCTTTGGTCCTTTAATAATTCAGAATTAAACTTATGCTTGATTACATTAGTAAAATGTGGTGCTCAAATTATATGTGATAAATAGTGCAAATAAAACTCTTGCAATTATTTATTTATTAAGAAAATTTATATGGCTGCCCAGATCACTCTCCGTGACTCACTCTCAGTGACATATTCCTCATAGTTGATAACATAACTTTTGGACCTTATAGCAACAAGATTTAGGTTTCTTGTGTTATGAAAAGCCTAAAAATGTCCTTGATTGCATTTCTTCAGGTATTGAATCGTCTCACCTTTGCTTCTACACTTTCCCATTTGCGACGCTTAAACTCGCCTATTGGAAGAGATGGTAAACTTGCAAAGCCCAGGCAATTGCACAACACTTTGTGGGGAATGGTTTGTCCTGCTGAAACTCCAGAGGTAATGCAAAGATTGTATTTAAGTACCTCTGTACCATCAGTGAATGGAATTTTCCAAAAAAATTGGAGCTGTAAGGTTTTTCCCATGTGAATTAGGCTACTTTGCATAGAGTAATTTAGCTTGCATAGGACAGTTAGCCTAATTTTCATAGGCAAAATTGCTGTATAAATGATGCTTGTGAAAAAAACGCATGTGTAAAGTACAGCTTCCATGAAAGAGGCCTCCCCCTTATTACCATCTTTTTCTGCAGTATTTAGTAGAGTGTCTTTTCAGATTTTAAAACATCTTCTCAAGTTAAAATTGGTTGGTAATGAAACCCAGTAAGTTAACGTGAAGGATTTGTGAACTGAGTTATCCGTGAAGAGCAGCAAGCACATTTCTGTTGGCCGCAAGGAACATTTATGGAAGAGCTGCAATGAGTGTGGTATTAATATAAAGTAACTTAGGCTAGGATATTCCTTTTCTCCCATTTCTGGGAGAATCCTGCAGGATTTTTTTTAAAGTGTTAGATTTGTTGTAGGGCTTTTGCCACACAGTTCCTTATTGTTTCTACAGTATCTTGGAATAGCAGGAATGTTTTAACAAACCAACTGCCAAAAATCAGGGCAATTATTACGGGGTGCTCCACAAAATCTTTAAAAAGGGTTTCACAGATTTTATCTTCCACCAAATGTGCCTCAGGATCCATTCTCATATAACAGTCTTGAGTCTTGTCTTAAATGTTGTTATAATTTCCAAAACTGCCAGAACTTCTGTGCATAATAGAGCTTGTTAAGATTGAAAACTTAGCCTGTGTTTGTTCTTAGGGTCATGCTGTGGGACTTGTGAAGAACCTTGCTCTGATGGCCTATATTTCTGTGGGGTCTCAGCCATCCCCAATTCTGGAATTTTTAGAAGAATGGAGTATGGAAAACCTGGAAGAAATCTCCCCAGCCGCAATTGCAGAGTAAGAACCAAGTGCAGTGTAATCCCATTAGCTTCTATATGGTTCACTCTAAAGCAGCAGCTTAACTGTTTCCCTTTTTTCCATAAGCGCCACAAAAATATTTGTGAATGGTTGCTGGGTTGGAATTCACAAAGATCCAGAGCAACTTATGAATACGCTGAGAAAACTGCGGCGGCAAATGGACATCATTGTATCAGAGGTAAATTTTGTTGTAATTCCAGCTGTCCTACAAAGGTGCCAACCTAGACCATCTTTTTTTTCTACCTCAACATATTTATTTTATTTTATTTTAGACCATAAAATAAAATAAAATAAATATGTTGAGGTAGAAAAAAAGATTTGTGATTTAATTTAGATTCTATATAATTTTGATGAATTAAAACAGAGTGATAATCTCTCTGAAGGCCATGTATGGTTCAGAATGTTCACCTTGACTCTTCAGATACTCAGTTGCTTTTATCTGACATCAGGATCTGGTTATAATTGCCATTAAGCCTGCCTGAAGAGCACCATTTTCACAACTTGCAAAATGTCCCGGGGGGGGGGGGGGGGCATCTGAGAACATGGTGTTTCGATATTTCGATCTGCCTGCCAAACATGGCCAGTTGAAAGTATTTATGAGAACTGTGTCTTCTCACGCAGGTGTCCATGATCAGAGATATCAGGGAACGAGAAATTCGCATTTATACCGATGCTGGTAGGATCTGCCGCCCACTTCTAATTGTGGAAAAACAAAAATTGTTACTGAAGAAGAGGCATATTGACCAATTGAAAGAACGTGAATATAACAACTACAGGTGGGGTTATCCTCAAATGTTCTCCTTTTGTGGGATATTTAGTACTTGTCTTTCCTCAAAGATACTTTTCATGGGAAGAGAAAATTCCAGGCATTAATTGGAAGGGTCATTAAGCTAAAGAAAGTGCATCAGCAAGCAAGTTCCGCTCTGGAGATAATTGTGTCCGCTAAAATGTTATGTGGAAACGAGCAGGAATTGAAAAGAGTGTTTATGTTATTGATGATTTAAACCAGAGGTCTTCAAACTTGGCAACTTTAAGACGTGTGGACTTCAACTCCCAGAATTCTCAGCCAGCATAGCTGGCTGGAGAATTCTGGAAGTTGAAGTCCACACGTCTTAAAGTTGCCAAGTTTGGAGACCCCTGATTTTAAACTAAGGTCCAAAGCACACAAGAAGTGAATAAAGGCTTTCCTTTTCAGTACAGTTTTAGGAATGAGAAAGGTTTTGTCTGAAACACTTGCTGGGCATTTTCTAGAGTGATTTGAATTTGCTAGTACAACTCAAGTGCTACTAGGAAAAAGTCCTGCCACCATTTTGGAGAGTATTGCTCTTGGATGTGGTAGAGAGCAGCTATTTGCTGATCTTGCAAAAAGTAGTTCTTTTTTACACCTGCTTACATTCCTCCTTGTAATTCCCATTCATTCATCAAAGCAACAAGGGCGTCTTTGAAATCGCGAGAGTTACTGTATGCTTAAACATGGAAGCTGCAAAATACAGGGAATATATGTGAACTTCTGAATGTTGCAGCCCTTCCCTTTCCGATCTCTTTCCCAGGTTGCATTAGAGATTCCCTTTTGCAACCATCTTTTGACAGCCAGCTAGATCAATGGGTTCATCACAGATTCTTATGTTCAGAGTTGTGTGTGGACAATATTCAGTACACTATTTTTAGTGGGTTAGACTGCTAAGATGGCAAGTTTAGAAAGTGGCTGAATTCTAAGGAATCACAAGACATTGGTTTCTGCAGTATATGCATTAGGCAAAAACAAAACAAAACCGTAAACTAATGAAGGAATGGAGCAAATGCCTATTGTACCTGAAGGGGCAAAATTATGGGTAATATCACAATATTCTTATGTGCATGCTTATACTTTCAGTTTTTCGTTACACTGAATGATATGCATTTTCTTGGAACTCAGATATAAATTGTCAACTTTGTTCTTAGAACTCTGTATGTAATTGCGTTAATTAAAATTCATTTTGTTTAGCTGGCAGGATTTGGTGGCCAGTGGTGTAGTAGAATACATTGACACTCTAGAAGAGGAGACTGTTATGCTGGCTATGACTCCAGATGACTTGCAGGAGAAAGGTGTGGCATATTGTTCCACATATACACACTGTGAGATTCACCCTTCTATGATTCTAGGAGTTTGTGCATCTATTATTCCATTTCCAGATCACAATCAGGTTTGTTGGACTTTTATTTTATAGTATTTTAAATTAAGAGTTTATGACTTGATGGAATAATAATATGCATTAATTTTGAAGGTGTTTTTCATTCCTAAATACAATTTCTCCTTTCTTAATAGTCTCCTAGGAATACGTACCAATCTGCTATGGGAAAACAAGCCATGGGAGTTTATATCACTAATTTCCATGTCCGTATGGATACACTGGCCCATGTTTTATATTATCCTCAGAAGCCCCTTGTGACCACACGTTCTATGGAATATTTGAGGTTCAGAGAGTTGCCAGCAGGTATGATTGCAAGTTGCTGATTAGTGCAAGTATAAAACCTTCAAGTATAAAACCTGGACTGTTAGAGCAGCAAAGCTGGCTGAGGAATTCTGGGAGTTGAAGTCCACAAGTCTTCAAGTTGCCAAGATTGGAAACCCCTGCTTTAGAGAAACAATCCACCTCTTAAAGCGATATGACAAAGTGCCTTTTTTTTAGTTTCCAAAATACCAATAATGAGTTTTCACTGAGATGTGGGGCATTTCTTTGGGATTTGATATTTGTTAATTGATGATTTAGTAATAGCAGCTGTGGGATCTCAATACTGGTAACGAGAAGAGGTTCACCTCAGCTACGAATATAACTTTTCCCTATACTTTTAATCAATTAGGTTTCATTAATACATTGAAAAGCATTCGGCCCAGTGTGTCTGGATTACAAAGAAAAAGCATTACAACTTTGAAATATTTCTTAGCTTGCTCCTTAAATTAGCCCTGCTTGTTGAATATATTTGTCAGAGCATATTACTTTTTGGCATAAACTGTAGCAAGGCAGTGGTCAAAACTGTAGTTAGCATTCCTTAGATGCATTCTTTGTTTCTGTATATTGTTCATATCTATCTCTGTTATTGCTTGTATTTGGGTGTGCACATTCTTATCACATTTTGCACTGTTTGTTTTTCAATTTTAACAAGCATAAAATATTTATAAAAGCTTCCACTATGATCTAATTAGCCAGTTTTAAATTCCTGGAATGTTTATACACAAGATGGTCCAGTCTTTGAATATTGATAGCAAATGAACAGGGTTTGGAGACAATTCTCAAGGACATGGTTGAAGGAACATGTGAAATTGTGAGCAAATTCTACACCTTGCTCCTCACAAAATCTACCTTCTTGTGATAACACCAGGCTATTCCATAGGAGGTCACTGGGTGTGTTTATATGCTCATCCTATCATGCTGTAGAGAACAGCATATAATTACTGAAAAATTAGAGTTTATTTGGCATTAATACTCAATCTGTAAAGTTAAAAGAATATGTGTATAATTGAAGTGTATTCTTGAATCTCTTACAGGCATCAACTCTATAGTCGCCATAGCTTCATATACAGGTTATAACCAAGAAGACTCTGTTATCATGAACCGCTCTGCTGTTGACAGAGGCTTTTTCAGGTTTGGCTTGTTAAATATTTCACATCTTGCCACATTTCTATTTCCCTGTTAAAGAACTATTTCACATGCTTATGAGAAATAGGCCATTAGTTTTGAAGCATTCTTGGTATGCTTTTTGCAGTGGTCTGTTGTATCAAAGATTTCACTTCAATGGAGTATGTTCTTTCTAGGTGTTCGTCATCAAGTATTTTTTCCCTTTTGTTGTCAGAAACTCACCTTTTTGCTACACTTTTAGATTAAAGGTTAGTTGTGGTGGTGGTTTTAGCCCATAGGCTTCCAATCTCCAGTGGATATTTTGCTAATTATGTCAACATGTCATCATATTTTGTCCTGCTGCTGAAGAATGTTAGATCATGCCTCAACCTGAACTAAAAGAGTGCTGTCTGACTTGGAGCTGATGGTGTCACTTCTCTCTTCCATTAGATCTGTGTTCTATCGCTCTTATAAAGAACAGGAATCCAAAAAAGGATATGACCAAGAAGAAGTATTTGAGAAACCTAGTCGTGAAACATGCCAGGGTAAGAAATAGACAGTGACCAGGAATACATCATGAAGACAGAGACAGTAGATAACTGCTCATTCATAGAATTTCCTAAGTTTCATACGTTTTATGCTATTTGCAAAGAAGAATATGATTTCACAGGGGTTACAAGTGAGTGATCCTGCCTTACCTGTCATTGTCACGGAGGGCCACAGAGTTATGCATATGTAACATTAGTCTAAAAAAGAGATCTAGCAGAAATGGAGTTTTCTTTCTGAATTCAGAATGGCACTGGATTAAAAACAAAACAGTATTAGCCTTGAAATGTTATCTTATTGCAGAGATCCTCAAACTTGGCAGCTTTAAGACTTGTGGACTTCAACTCCCAGAATTCCACAAGTCTTAAAGTTGTTAAGTTTGAGGATCTCTGTCCTATTAGAAAAGGGGAACAAGCAGAAGCCCTGATCTGGAAGCACGTAATGTTATCGTCTTCTTCTCAGGGATGAGGCATGCCATCTATGACAAGCTGGACGATGATGGTTTGATTGCACCTGGCGTACGTGTCTCGGGAGATGATGTCATCATTGGCAAGACAGTAACTTTGCCTGAGAACGAAGACGAACTGGAGAGCACCAATCGTCGGTACACCAAAAGGGATTGCAGCACTTTTCTACGAACTAGTGAAACTGGTATCGTTGACCAGGTCATGATTACCTTAAACCAGGAAGGTTACAAGTTTTGTAAAATAAGAGTAAGTATAGGAGTTACGCAAATGTGTCTGAAAGAATAAATCCAGCATCTGTGAATACTTGGTGTAATAGACTATTATGATTTTATCTTTCCAGGTACGGTCTGTCCGAATACCACAGATTGGAGATAAGTTTGCTAGTAGACATGGTCAGAAAGGTACCTGTGGTATCCAATACAGGCAAGAGGTAAATGCCTCCAATTTTGTTTTTGATGTAGAGGATATCATGCTTAGCCGATAGGATTTGAAATAACACCTTGGTTTTTAGAATATATCAGTTGCTTTATCTGTGTTGTCAGGGTCACTTGAGTAGTGCAAATGGATGTGGAGCCACCTTGGAACTGTTGAAAGGACTGTGTTATAAACTGGAGATAGATGATGTCATATCCCTCCCCCTCTGTTGAGAGAGGGCTGTTCAATTTTGACATAGTTGACACAGATTGAACAGCCCTCTCTCAACAGAAGGGGAGGGACATGACACCATCTATCTTCAGTCTACAACACAGTCCTTTCAACAGTTCCAAGAAGGCTCCACACCCATTTGCACTACTCAGGTGACCCTGATGACACAGATAAACCTCCAGGTGGTCTTAACTGGCAAAAAGAATGCAAATGGCCAGCTGTCTGCAAGAAATATAAATCCTTCCATTCCCCACCATCCAGTCAGAGCTGAAAAAGCTTCATTGGATGAGAAGCGAAATGTCTTCAAAGAAAAACCAGAAAGTCCAGTTGCCTCTTGAAAAAGCACCTTTGGGACCACCATGACCTGGATGACCGAGAATCTCCGTAGACATTTAAGTTTGCAACTAATGCCTGCGATATCTCAGTCATGTGTTTACCATTAAGTCAGTATGTGTTGTCCTGTGCCTGACCCATTTTTTTCCTCTTATCACCACTTGCAGAGCAGAGAGATTGCCTAAGTAAGCTCTCTCTTCCTGAGTTTCTTTTCTCCCCAGTGCAGCATGTCCCTGAAAAGTGCTAAGGCAAGTTTTCCAGGTTTCACACTAAGGGCTTTTCTTCGCTTCCTGGGAAATTGCATTCATGTGTCTGCTTATTCCCATGTAATCCCTCTCCAATGGAAGTAAATTCGAAGGTCAATTGTCTTGCTAATTATCCCAGTGCTGGGATGAGCAATCCAAAGGGTGGGGTATGAGGGAAAGCGGATATATAACATTTGCCCTTTTTTTATAGCTTCCTTGATAGTCAAATTCTGGAAACCTTTCCTTCTCGTTGGGCTCTCAGCTGTTTAGGATTGTATCCTTGTTATAAAGCAAGTGTAAACTGAAGTAAAATCTTTAGCACAGTTTTTGGTCATCCAGGTCAAGGTTTTGATTTAAAGACTGATTTGCTTAAGGACTGATTTGCCAGTCTCAATTATGGTTGTTAAACAAGAATTACCTTTGCTCAGTGATACGCCCATCTGCAGATAAGTCGAATTCCTTTTTTTTAGTGTATAATGGCACGTAAAACTGAACTTATCCATGATTATATACAGTATATATAATATATATATAATTAATATATATAAATTCCCCCATGTATGATTGATGATTGGTTTTTAACTTTTGTAATCTTTTTAAAACTGTTATTATTGTGTTTTTACTGATTGTTCTTTCTTTTTGTTGTACGCCGCCCTGAGTCCTGGGGATTGGGCGGCCTATAAGAACAATAAAAATAAAATAAATAAATAAATAAATATAGAGGGAAATTCATAATTGATCAAATACCTGACAAAATAAAGAAGTTGTATAGTTTATTTTATAACATATCATACAAAAAAAAATCCAGCAGGGCCTACAGTTTCAGCAAACTATAATCAAGAAAAAATGGTGCTGTGGAAAACGTTATGATTCTGATCTGTTTTCATTTTTAGGATATGCCATTTACCTGTGAAGGTATCACTCCTGATATAATTATCAATCCCCACGCTATCCCTTCGCGAATGACCATTGGTCACTTGATTGAATGTCTTCAGGGAAAGGTAGGTCTCGCTGCTTGGAACTGAGATATTCTCCACCATGCTCTCTTTGAGAGCTTCCAGGGGCATCTCTGACTCTAGCATACCCAGCCAAGGTTGAATCAGATTGTTTTTATCTCTTGCGATCTGGAGCCATTTTATTTTCAAATTGAAAAGCTAACTCTCTGGCCCATGGCATTAATCTATAGATGCTGGGGAAACACAATCTTTGAATTTGCATAATATGATTTAAAATCCTTTTAATGTTTAGTTTATATGTTTACTCTTTTCTTCCTCTAAGGAAGTCAGAGTAAGTACTACATAGTCCCCATTCCTCTGATTTTTGACTTGCAGAAGCCCTTCAGTTTAAGAAAAGTGACTCAGTGAGCTCTACACTTCAATGGGAGTTGGAATATAACCTTCCCAATTTCATTTTAGACAGTTATTATGAGGAATGGTGTAATAATTGCTAGTCTTTGCTTCCCCCTTTCCAGGTATCAGCAAATAAAGGGGAGATAGGTGATGCTACACCTTTTAATGATGCAGTCAACGTGCAGAAGATTTCAAACTTGCTGTCTGATTATGGGTATCATCTGAGAGGAAATGAGGTAATCTGATACAATGAATGAGTGATAAGCCTCATTCTGTCTGTTCCCTGCACTGATAGGCTATTATAACAGGAGCAATTAACTTTTTGCAGGTTCTGTACAATGGCTTTACTGGTCGCAAAATCACATCACAGATCTTTATTGGCCCCACTTACTATCAGCGACTAAAACACATGGTAGATGATAAGATTCATTCCAGGGCAAGAGGACCTATTCAGATCCTTAACAGGCAACCTATGGAGGGTCGATCTCGGTAAGAAATAGATGCCTGCTTATTATGCTTTCCAATTTGTCTTTATTTTAGCAAAGTATTGAAGCCACAGTCCTTAGAAATCTTACTAGAAAATGCCACTAGTTTCTGGGTTTTCCCCAGGTCTTTTTATAGCTTTTAGTGATATTATTTGCAACTATGAGGGCTAGAAAAATAGTAAGACCAGAAATGCTAGGAGCCCAGATGGGAGTGTTAAAATATATTGTCGAGAAATATATTGTCTTTTTAAAATTATTTTTCTTAGCCTGCCTTGTATTGACAATTCGTATATGTAGCACTTCTTTGGAGCTATATTTTGTTTTTTAAGACTTCATTTCATTAGGAGCATTTTTGGTACATGAGCTGGCTTCTCTAGTAGCTTCTTACATTAATTGGGGGCAGGAATAATGGGCAGCCCAATTGGGTAGTTTTTCTAAATTGGAAAAATAAAGAAGTGAATTTGATTTTTTTTTCTCCCCCCAGCGATGGAGGTCTTCGGTTTGGAGAGATGGAACGAGACTGTCAGATTGCTCATGGAGCAGCGCAGTTCCTAAGGGAAAGATTGTTTGAAGCCTCAGATCCATATCAGGTTCATGTATGCAACTTGTGTGGGCTAATGGCAATAGCAAACACGCGGACCCACACCTATGAATGCAGGGGTTGTCGTAATAAGACACAGGTTTGTAAAGAGGGCAGGAAAATGCTGCCCATTCCATTTCATTCTTCTCTCTCATTCTTTTTAACTTTTATCTTTGTCTCACCTTGAGGCACTTTTTCCAATACTTGTCTACGCTATGTTATCTATCATTAATACAATATACCGTATTTTTCGGAGTATAAGACGCACCAGAGTATAAGATGCACCTTAGTTTTGGGGGAGGAAAATGGGGGGGAAAAATCTACCTACCAGGTATTCATCTGGCTAGTGTCCTTAGTCTGGTCAGCTTCAGCACATTATTTTATCCCCTGGTTAGGGCTGAAAAAAACTTCTTCAGAGGGAGTAGCAATGAAAAAATCCTGCAAGCCGGGAAGATCGTTAGCATCTCGTTAGGGCTGGGAAAAAAAGCTTAGAAAAAGCTACATTCGGAGTATAAGACACACCCAAATTTTCAGCCACTTTTGGGGGTGCGTCTTATACTCCGAAAAATACGGTAATCAAGTTCACTAGCTGCAAGAGGGAGAGCATAAAATTATCCCATCCATTCAGAAGAGTTAGGAAAATTTCTGAAATAATTCCATTGAATTTTAAAATGCTGAAAATGCTGTCCTCTTACAGTATTACAAAATGTTATTTTATTTTCCTGGCTGTAATCATCTTTGTTTTTAAAGTGTGTCTTTAATACTTAAAATTATGACGATGCCAAGCTCTGCTTCACTTCAAATTGACATGTAAATAGGTTTGTGTCTCTCTCTGTGTGGGTGAGAGAGAAAGAGGACTGATTCCAAACAATGGTTGGCTGGTGGTCAAGGGCCCCTTTAATGTACTCTTCAACATCCTGGAACCCCTAATACTCAATGGTTACATCATCTTTAAATCCTTCCTCACTCAGGTTAGGGGGGAGTCGACATTGAAGAAATTGGCTTTCTTGTCTGCAGCATGCTGTACATAGAAGGTTTTCTATCAGGCCCAAGCCCAGAGAAGGCACAATGAAATGCAATCAAGTTCAGTCCTCTATTTACTTACAGCTAATAGACAGAACCTTGCCAAACTAAATCTACAACCTACTAACATACTAGTTATATCCCGAGAGATTCTACAGTGTGGCTACCCTGAACTTCCCCACCCTCCACCTCTCCCTTTCTCCTTGTGCAGTCTCTTAATCCGTGCCTCTCTCTGGGAAAGTTCTGTGTTGCCAGACTCTTCCCACATTGTTCCTCCAGGTGCATATTCCATCACACCTCTCCAGTGAAGCTTGGCCAGTACTGAGCAGTGCCTTTCTAAATTTTCTCACATTTCCCAATTTGTTCCCAAAGATGTTTTTATCACTGTTACTTTTGCAGTCTTTGAAGCCTTTTAAAAATTATTTCATGGAGTTCTTTTCTGAGCTCCCTAACTCTGGGTTTTTTTAAAAGTAAAGCTATAGAATGTTTTCTGAAATGAAATGTTTTTGCTAACACAGGTCAATTTCATTTCCCCCCTCCAGATTTCTCTGGTGAGGATGCCGTATGCCTGCAAACTACTTTTCCAAGAACTGATGTCAATGAGTATTGCACCTCGAATGATGAGTGTGTAGTCTTCAAACAATTCGTCTTTTCCCGAAATTCGTATTGCCTACTTTAAACTTTCTTTTTAAATGTGTTTTAAACCCCAACAGGTGTTGTGTTTTATTGGAAGGTTTTTCCCCCCCAGATTATGAATGTGTGAATTTCATGTTTTATGTAAATAGAAATAAAAGCTTTCCAGACATTCGCTTAATACTTTATTGTAATTACAGCAAAAACAGTAGGAATTAAGGGACTACAGAGCCATGGCTGGTTGTGAGTTTTCCAAAAAATAAACTTGTTATAGATGAAAGGCACTGTCTCAATATGCAATATATATGGTTCACCTTTTACAGCTCAGTACTTTCACCTACAAAGAAAATGAGAGCGTGCTTTAAGAACACATCTTATTCTTGAGCTGCATTCCAGAGAAATGAGTTGCTATAGAAATAATCAAAGGTATTTCCTTGAAGCAAGAAAAATAGCAGAAATAGATAATAATTCCTTCTTCCTCCACAATTATTTCAGATTCATTTGAAATCATAGATAACAAGCAAGCAAACTTTTTTCTGTATTTGACTTTTTTTCAGAGGCTGCTGGTAGTAAGGAACATAAAAGGGATTCAGTGATACCACCAGATGGAGCAAAAATTTCATGGGAGAGATGGTTTACAAAAATAAATATGTTAAGCCAGTTGAAGCTTACAAAGATATGAAACACTTATTTTGGTCACAAATCATGACAAAACGTACTACCAATTAATAATCAATCCAAGCTATTTGATTTTTCTTAACCAGATCCAATAGAAAAGGGAGTGCTTACGCAGACCTACATACCTTTTGCAGGTATTTCATTTAAGGAATTAACCACAGTAATTTTTCCAGAAGCTGTGGCTTCTCCTTTAGAGTTAGATGCATGACATTCATATTCTCCAGCATCATCATTGCTCAATGGAGATATCTGTTGGAGTAGAGTCACAGTTAATTGCATTCCTCAAGGTTATTGATAATATCCTTGTATCATACATGCTATGGCCCTGAATGTTCTTTAAATAAACTTGTTAGTAATAGCAATAGCACATAGACTTATATACCGCTTCATAGTGCCTTAGAGCCCTCTCTTAAGTGGTTTACAGTGTCAGCATATTGCCCCCAACAATCTGGGTCCTCATTTTACCGATCTTGGAAGGATGGAAGGCTGAGTCAACCTTGAGCCAATCAGGACAGAACTCCTGGCAGTGAGCAGTGAGTTAGCCTGCAATACTGCATTCTAATCACTCTGCCATCATGGCTCTGTTATGTCTCCATTAGGTACTAATTCCGAAAGGATTAAGAACAGCTTCAGCAATTGCAGCCAATAGTGGAAAGCATTTGAGACTAAAGACAACAGTATCAGATGCTAAGAGCTGAGCCTTATATTTACTGATCTTTGTCTGCCCGGTGGTCTTATATGGAGTGGGGAGAAGATGGACATGGTGAACCTTCTAGAAACAAATAAGCAGCTCTGAAAACCATTTTTATGGAGAAGTTCTCATAATTGGACCTGAGTGTGGCAGGGATTTCTTGTCTTGATGGATGTTTCTAATATTAGCACTTAGACTTATATACCGCTTCATAGTGCTTTACAGCCCTCTCTAAGCGGTTTACAGAGTTCAGCATATTGCCCCCAACAATCTGGGTCCTCATTTTACCGACCTCGGAAGGATGGAAGGCTGAGTCAACCTTGAGCCTGGTGAGATTTGAACAGCTGAACTGCTGAACTAGCAATCAGCTGGAGTAGCCTGCATAGAGCTGAAGTGGTGCAGTGGTTAAATGCAGCCATTGCAGGCTGACTGCTAGTTCAACAGTTCAGCTGTTCAAATCTCACTAGGCTCAAGGTTGACTCAGCCTTCCATCCTTCCGAGGTCGGTAAAATGAGGACCCAGATTGTTGGGGGCAATATGCTGAACTCTGTAAACCGCTTAGAGAGTGCTGTAAAGCACTATGAAGCGGTATATAAGAAAAGTGCTATATATATAGTAGCTGCATTTAACCACTGCGCCACCTGCATCTCCCTCTTATGCTATTAGCTGGAAGGCACATAGAGATAGGGAAGTATATATATGAATGTATGTTTGCTTGGATTGTAACAATCTATATCCACAGTTTGACTTTGACTATGACAGTCCACTTTAATATGCTAAAACAAGACCCTTTGCACACCTGTAAGCCCCAAAATGGAATTCTGGTAAGAAACAAAAATGGTGAATATCAGAAAACAAATTTGGGGGAGGTGGAGAAGTGGGATTAAGTGTCCCTGTGGAAAAAGAAGTTTCTTATGATAAGTGCAGATTAGCAGGTACAATGATTTGAACTTTATGTGTTAAGTATTTTTCAATCTCTGCATTTTGTGGAGGAACAAATGGCACAGGACAAAGCTACCTCATTTTACAAAACACTCAACATACTTGGATTTTGCATTATGCTTTGGAAGATATGAAGTCAATATTCCTTCCCTGATCAATTAAGGATAATAAAAATATTAAGGATAATACAGTTTTGGTCGCCACGATGTAAAAAGGATGTTGAGACTGTAGAAAGAGTGCAGAGAAGAGCAACAAAGATGATTAGGGGACTGGAGGCCAAAACATATGAAGAACAGTTGCAGGAACTGGGTATGTCCAGTTTAATGAAAAGAAAAACTAGGGGAGACATGATAGCAGTGTTCCAATATCTCAGGGGTTGCCACAAAAAAGAGGGAGTCAAACTATTCTCCAAGGCACCTGGGGGTAGAACAAGAAGCAATGGGTGGAAACTAAACAAGGAGAGAAGCAACTTAGAACTAAGGAGAAATTTCCTGACAGAACAATTAATCCGTAGAACAGCTTGCCTCCAGAAGTTGTGAATGCTCCAACACTAGACATTTTTAAGAAGATGTTGGATAACCATCTGTCTGAAGTAGTGTAGGGTTTCAGCATGTTCTGTCCTTGGGCCTGTTAAGAGTTCTACATCTGGATGCAATATTGGCAGCATATTCTATATATACAGGCCTGCACTTCACTAATTTTGCATACAAATTGGATAGTTGACGGCATAACCATAATATATTACAGTATATACTAATTCTTAGGTGAAAGTTAATCATTCAACCTGGAAAGCCAACATGTCATTTACCTCATGATGTGCCAACATTCCTCTCAACCAACCTCCAAGAAGAAAAATTTCTCTATTTCTCTACTTGCTGCAAAATTCTCAAAATGACAATTTAATTTGAAACAGAATTTTACTTACCAATACCCACCCTGTCACCTCATGCTTTTCAGGACCACCACGAGTCTGAACAGCTAAATTGTCTCGGTCTCCTGGAAGAAGTTCCACTCTTTGGACACTATATTGTCCCCTTGTTACCTGTATATGAGCAGAAAGGATGGGCGTCAGGGGTGTGCAACCTTGGTAACTTTATGGCTTGTGGACTTCAACTCCTAGAATTCCTCAACCAGCCATGCTAAGGAATTAAGCCATGTCTTAATTTGCCACGGTTGGATACCCCTGATGGAAGTAAAGACTTGGAAAGGTGGGTGGGTAGAGTTTTGGACTAGTCAGGAGGACTGAACCTGGATATTTAATATACCATTTAGTTAAAACATTTCAGACTTTCTATACTGAACAAGTTGGTTAAGAGCAAAAATTATTTTCAGGAGACCCAATAGGTTTTAGAATAAACTACTATTTCCTTAAAAAGCAAATTTTCCTGAGCTATACAATGAACTACATTTAAAAAATAGATGAATTGCTTATATAATATTGTAGGGAGAGTTGCCAGTTGCTCAGAGAAAGTAACCAGTGTGACTAATGAAAAGCAGCCATGGGAATATAAACAATTATCTGCTGGTTTTGTGTTTTCACTACGGAGGAGGAGATGCACATTTTATTGCCTAGGTAATACTTTATCACCCAGGTATTAGAAACTCATTCCTTAAGATAAACAGTACTTAACTCTTCACATATTAACTGCGGCCACAATTACCTTTGCACAATACTGGAAGCAAAAAAAGATTCCCCCGGATGAAATGGTGATTAGTAAGATTTTAGAATGTGCTGAAATGGATAGGATGACAATGGAATTAAAAGAAAAAGAGGAATTGGACTATTATAGAATTTGGAATAGATTTTACAATTGGCTAGAAATTAGGAATCAAAGTAAGAAACAGAAAAAACTAAAACCTGAATGATAAAATATTCATGTATATATGAAACTATAGGTTAAATTACTAATGGCAAAAAACATGTACCAACTTAAATGGTGAAGTAGGAAAGTAGTATATATATTTTGACACGAAATACTGTAAAATATATTGTATAGTGTTCTTAATGTTTATATTTGTATGTATTCTGTATTTGTTCAATTTGATTTTTGTCTTATTTTTTACTTTTATTTTTTTTCTTTGTTTTTGTATTTTGTATTGTGTTTTTTAACGTTGGAAAATTAATAAAAACTATTTTTTTTAAAAAAAACTCATTCCTTTACTGGGTAAGTAAGAGAATGAGTGAGTTCAAGAGTTCAAATCAAAGCAGTCTTTTCTTTCCTAATGTTTTTATCACTGTTTTTAGCTGTCCAGAATTGTAGAAATCTTTTAAATAATAAAAACATATTAAAAACATATAAACTCCCCTCAAGCATTTTGACAAATAGGCATTTTTAGGTGCTTTTCCCTTCTGACAAATAGCTTATTGATCAGAAAGTTGGAATACTGAAACGAGAACAGTATTTGTGATTGATATCACACTATCTCCTTGAGTTAGAAAGGTCAAGCAAGGCAATAATTTAGAAGTAGTAAGAGTCAGAAGAGAGCTTTGATGCGCCAGCAGCTGTTGGTCAAGCAGAGGGCAGCTAGGCAAGGTCTGACCTGGTTTGTGCTTGGATAGGAGACCAGGAGGGAATACTAAACTGGAAGGAAAGGCCAAAACCAATTTCCATATTCTTGCCAAAAATAGGCAAGAATGTTCCCCTATAATCAATCAGCTGGAGACCAACTTTACTAAGCTTGGTAGTCACCCCACTGGAGAGAATTGTGGGAGGTGCTGTAAAGGAACACAAATCAAACACAACCACTTCTTTGTGGACATCGGAGTAACTTAACATTTTCTTTTAACCTTCTCTTTGCTCAAAGAGAGTGATTTATAAATAGCAGTTTTAATATGACTAGTCCATCCCTGACATGACTAGTAAAAGAAAAGATTGTAGCGGGGAAGAGGGGTGGAAAAATGGAAAGAAGCCAACAGAGGTACCGGTTCCCAAAGTTACAGTAGAAATAGTTTAAGTTGCTCCTTCTGACAATTGTGGAAGAGCCAAATAGAGTTGGCTTCTCGGCAGAAGGGATGAAATAGTCCTGCTTCTCTTCTCTCTGTAGTTCTCTTGCTACTCTGTTACATATCTTGGAAAATAGCCCCATTGTAAGAGTTACCATCTGAAATCCTATTTTTGTAATTACACTATTATGTCTTCTAATTATCAGTTCAGCCTCCATTCAATCCTCCCATTATTGCCTTGTGTTTCAATCGGCATCTGAACATTGTACACCCATGATGTCATATCCCAAACCATCTATCCATCTTCCTCTCTCGTTTTTTCTCTCAACCCTACGGCTGCCTGACCCAGCAACAATTGTGGGAACTTATAAAATGAAAAAAGGAAGAAGCCTAGAGACATAATAGTTCCTAGAAAGACGGCAATTACCCAGAGGGAAAACAAGGAATACTTTATTTCTCATGCCACATCCAAGTGAAAGGGCTCAACCCTCATCCCTGGGGCAAGAGCCAGGTTTTTAAGACCTGTGTTGTGGCCTGCCAGCTGCCACAACACAGGAGGTTGGGGAGGAACTTGGGCCATTTCTGGAGTCTGGGGAAGGTTCTGATGGATGCTCTGCATCGGACGCAGAGATAGAGCCAGGGCCGTCCGACATTTCCCAGCCACCGGAGAGGCAGCTGCCTTTGGAGGCTGATATGAGTGAGGAGGAAGAACAGCTGGGGCCTGTTCCAGATGTACGTATGCGCAGAGCAGTTAGAAGAGGTGAGCAACGGAGGACAAGGAGTCGACTCAGGAAGCAAAGCACACGTGGAGGCTGAATTGCCTCTCAGTTATTTCCATATATAGCGATTATATATATTTCCACACATAGCGATCAACTCGATTTTTTCAGCCCGGATCTAATAGCCCTACCGACTACCTAACTTTCTGGACATCCAGAAGCACATTCTGAAATTCTGGCTTCTCATGAATAAAGTCAAGTTAAATTAATGTTTAAGGAGAGACTGGAAACTAAGAAAATGGGTAAATCAAGGTCTTTCTAACACATGGCTCAAATTCTCAGCCACTACAAAACAAGTCAAGGTCATCAATATTATCTGATCTCATACTGCTGAAGCAGCAACTCTTTTCCAGCTCCTCTGTTTCTCTCATTCACAGGCAACCAAGAAATCTGCATCAAAAATAGGCCTTGTATTTGTTGCTTCATGGTCTGCAGAAATACACTGGCATTCTGTTCAAGTTATTCCTTAGCACTTGCTTCTTTTGAAGACCTAATATGGTGACAAGAGCTCATATACTGTAAAAGGGTAAACAGAACTGAATCCAGAACTAGATTTCTTCATAGCATAATTTTTTTGAAAGAACATTCTATAATTTAAACACCACTTCCAAGGCTCTGCAGAAAGTTTGGCTTGACAAAGCACTTTCTACCACATGCCTAAATTCATCTATCATCATGCTATATTCTAATCCTTTTGCATTTGTACTTGGGATGGTTTTAAATGAGCCGTTAATATGATGAACTGTTCTCTTTTTTCTCACAGTTTATTTTTTATTTATTTTATTTATTTGAGGTTCTTCTATGCTGCCCTACTCACTCAGGACGGCATACAACATTTTAGGGAACATCAAACAAATCATTAAAAACAATTTAAAAGAATTTAAAAAAAAACATATAGCAATAGCAATAGCACTTAGACTTATATACCGCTTCATAGTGCTTTACAGCCCTCTCTAAGCGGTTTACAGAGTTCAGCATATTGCCCCCAACAATCTGGGTCCTCATTTTACCCACCTCGGAAGGATGGAAGGCTGAGTCAACCTTGAGCCTGGTGAGATTTGAACTGCTGAACTGCTGAACTAGCAGTAGCCTGCAGTGCTGCATTTAACCACTGCATATAACATCATACATACATGGGGGAGATGTCAGATGCAAGGTCGTCTCAAAACCACCTCGCCTGCAGGAAGAGCCATGTCTTAATGGCTTTTCGGAAGGCCAGCAGGGTAGGGATGATTTGGATCTCTGGGGGAAGTTGGTTACATACAACATTCTATTTCTGTACCCTTTCTGTACTCTTAAGCATTACAAATAGCATAGACTTCAGGGGTTTCTGCATAGGATTCACTGCTGTAAAAAGAACCTGCGAGACCCCTTCATTTATGTGGCATGAACTTGGCAGGGTCCTGGCATGGCAACTCATTTATTCTAATGAAGCTCTCCAGGAAAATCTTCTGGTGGATCACCTTCAAAACTTGCCTAGTTTCCACTAACCTTGTTCCAGGTGAGAATTGGAGTGGGAACTCCAATGACTTCGCAGCTCAGGTAAACCTGGGCTCCACTGACATTCCAGATGTCCTTTGGAGGAGTCACAATGGATGGGCCTAGAAATATATAAAAAAAAGAATCCTTTTAAAAGAGTAAACAGTGTATTCATGAATTTATGAAATGAAAGCAATTTTATCATTAACCAAAAATTGTTAACAGCAACCAACCCCTCTCTGTTATTTGGTGATTATACTCAGAAGCCTGGTTCTTTCAACTTTTATGTTAAATCCTGAGAGGATTTAAACCTTTGTTTCTCTAGCTAGCTCGCCTGTGATAAGGAGACTTTGGGAAGCAGTTTGTGATAAGGATTTGAGTGATGGCTTCAAATCGGAGGGGGGGGGAAATCTCATCTAGGGCAGGCCTGGGACCATGTGGGTACCTGAAGTTCTTTGGTTTTTGGACAGTGACTTGTAACTGTCCTCAGAAGAATGTAAATCTTTCTTGATGCTACTGAATATATAATGAAGACTACCTGCACTTCAAAATAGAACTACTATTTGATTTCTAGCTATTGTGTTCCCCAAGATAATCAGGCAGACCGCTGCTGTGGGAAAGCCAGAAGCAGAGTGAGGGGATGCTCTTCCCATTTTGCAATTGAGAGAATTATCGCAAGGGCTGCTTGACATGTTGATATATAATCACCTCCTGCTGCCAACCCTTCCTCTTCTGTGTCATTATTAATATGTGACAATTATTCTTAGCTATCAAAGCATTCATCCTGACCAATGAAAAGGAGGCTGTACAAAACACACTGGATTTAAGCATTAAAAGGGGGGCAATGAGCGAGGAAGTGTGTAGCTTCAAAAAGCAAGCAAGAGAGAAAGATGTGAGTGAGGGATAAAACATAGAATTAATAAGGACCAAAGAGTTGTATCTTGTAGTCTATTTATATACAGGCGCTTTTCAACTCTGCTGTACAACCCAGGAAGCTGATGCAAGCCAATCTTATGGTCATACATGTTCATAAGTATGCAATATTTTCAAACATCAGCATCAACACCAGACACTGATAGAGAACAAGTCATACATAATAGTCTTTCAAGTCCATAGTTGACTTCCCAACAGGAAATTAAATATTAGCGAAGTTTGTTTTCAGAAACTTCTGTTATGTCATTTCAAAACTTAAAGGCCCATCTCAATCCTTAAATGAAAACACAGTTTGCTCTTAAAACAACAAGCAATTCCTCAGGACATTTCCCTTGCCACTACTTTTTTGTTTTGCCAAGTTTCAAAAACTAAAGCTGAGCTCAACTGTTGCTCTGGAATGATATGTGGGAATGATCTTGAGAGACAGGAAGAAGAACCACAGCCCCTAGACTACCATCATGCGAAAGGTAACTCAGCTCACAGAAGGAAATAGGACTGGGAATCATCTCAGAAGGGACCCTCCCTAGTTTTCTAGAGAGTAAAAATAAATAAATAAATAAATAGAGACTTGCAAGATCTTGCTACTGTAGCCTTACAATAAAGGTAGTGTTGGTGTTCATGGATTGGGCTTCTTGTCAGGATTACCTCAAAGGGCTGACATAAGGCTGACATATTCTCTCCATAAAACTTCAGCTTAAAGATTTAAAAATCCGTTTTGGCTTGGTCTCTACCACTGTAGCTTATAGTCATAGACATTTATTTGTTTAACAAATTTATGTAGCTGCCCAAGTACCAAAAGATGACAAAATAAAAACATAAGGAAATTTTTAAAAAAAACCACTTAAAAACAAACTATGTTGAGGCCCTGCTAAAATCTCCCATCCACCCATCAGCTATCCCATGCCAACTCTATCATTATCCTAACCCCAATGCCTAGGGGAAAAGCCAGGTCTTCAACTGCTTTCTTGAAGGTCAATAGGGGTGAGGGCCATTGGTACTCTCTGGAGGAGGCTGTTCCATAATGCAGGCCCTATGACAGAGAAAGCATGCTTCTGAGGCAACACAAACACATGCTTCTGAGGCAACACCAGGTGACACTGCTTCACCAAGCAAATCCAGACTGAGCCCACCCTATCATATCCAGCAGGATGGGCAGGAACTATAGGGAACGGGCAGTCTTATAAGTAATCTGGAAGTAATATTCAGTCTTAATTGACTGAGTGATGCCCAATCTGCTCCTAAACCATGAAAAGAAATGTGTTTCATTTCTTGCTTAAGAATCACCTAAGCAACAGAACCAAGATAGCAAAAAGGAATGGTTGTTTCCTATTTGTAAGCACTACTGTATTGTGCCTTCCATAGAATCTGCAATATATTCTCCTTTTCCAAATTTCTAGTGTGCTTCAGGGAGATTGATATTCCGAGACATCTACCATAATTCCTGTGTGTACATTATATATTTTTCTCAGGAAGGAATATTTGTCTTAGTTTTAGTTTTAGAAATTAGTTCTAAGTTCTAAAGAAAAGACTTCTTATCCTAAGATCGAGGTTTTTGCAGTATAAGACAAGCTGCTGTTCTTGAGATTGTTGGCTAGAATTACTAGATTTTTCTTTGGCTTAGCTGAAGTTGCATAGCTGTGACCTTTTGTTCTATTCTGCTCTGATCTCCTTCAGCACTGGCGAGGAAATATCCCTGGGGTATATTATTACCATGGGAAGAAACAGACCTTCCAACTCAAAGCGGCCAGTTTTCAGCAGAGGATAAAGTGCTGCCAACCGAAAGCATCCAAATATCATGAGTCAGATGGTCCTATCTAAGAGAGAGAGGAGCTTTTCACCAAAGCAATGTGACCTAGTTCTAAGATTTTTGTCTAATTTAACAATTTGGTAAACATCTTAGAAGAAACTGCTAATATTGACATGTACTCAGTCAGTTATCCTCAAAAAGAAAGTGTGATTGATGTAGGCAGGGCTGGATGAAAGCCATCTCTTGCCCCCCAAAATAAAATAAAATAAAAATAAAATAAAATGGCATCCCTCTCCCTATTTAAAGTCTAATGAAAAGCATCTTTCTGCAGCATCCATTTATATTTTACTCTCCGCTAAAATTTAGTCCCAAGGGCTTCTGGTGTGTACAATTCATTGTGTGTACAATTATTTGGGGAAGACTGTGTGGTAAAAATGGCAAGAACTCAAAATGATTTACAAATAATAGCACAAAACACCATGAATCCACAAAGCCACATTTTAGCTCCCTGCAACTCTGGTAAGAAGAACCTCAATGAGCAGAAGGTTCATTAGAAATTTTTGTCCTGAAGGAATTCTTAGACTAAGAAATCCTGTCAGTTAAAGTCTTGTTGGACACAACAGAAATCTAAAAGCATCAGCATTGAGTATTTCCCATTAGTATATTGATAATATATAAATATAGTACTGATTCTCTCTCTTTCTGTCCTCTGTCCAGATCTCATTTCTAGAAATCAGTGATTCTCCAGGGTTGCAAAGGACAGTTTACTCTCTGTTTTATTATTACAGCACGTTGAAAAAGGATATACTGCACATTTGTTTCCTGGTACCTGTCCACACAATTCCATCTAGTACAACTCTCCTTCTCCTTCCCTTCTTTTTCATTGAGAGAATAACCAAGGAAAGGAAATGTACTTGGTAAAGTGGAGCTTTTCTACTATACTGAGCAACTCCCCAGCCCAGTGATTGGTCATCTAGCAGGCTTGTCCAAATGATGAGTTTTGGTTATTGCTAATCCTGCCATCTAGCCCTTCGTAAAGACTAGCTGCCAATTACAGCATTTAAGAAATGGCGTTGTTTAACTTGCTCTACAACCTCACCATCAGAATGCCACCATTCAGCAGCAAGCCAAGGCAGAGGCCATGGGCTCAGGAAAGTAATCTTCAGTGATGACAATAAATGTTAGGTTGGTATAGTTTGCTGACAAGGATTGATGGATGGCCCGTCAACTCAGCTGGGGAATGGGTTCTGGCATAAGTTGTTCTTCTTTTGCCATATCTCTAAAAATCTTGATTTTGGGGGAACTAGATGAAATATTAGTGAATGTTGAAAACCATACATTAAGTTCTATTTAATTTAAATTCAATGCAACCCCCAAGACATTTGAAATACTTTTAGTAGTTGGGGTCAGCTTCTTATTCCTTCTATAATCATAAGGAAGCCTAGCATCTACTGTGCAGTCTTCCCAACGCGGAAAGGAATTCAGACCTGCTGGGATCTCTCTGGGAAATTAAAATATGCATAGTTGAAGTCTGGGAAAGCAAGACATTCTCAGGACTCTGAAATTAGTGACTTTTGTATGATGAACATTACAGTATACCCATTTCCCCCTGAGGGCTGTTATATTCCTATAATAAGCATTTCGGCCACTGTTACTTAGGCAGTGTATGTTTAATAGTAAGATTAGTATATTGTTAAGCCGGGTTATTTTTTACTTTTTGACACTAAAGAAGCACCGAGCACATTCTCCTTCTTATGAGAACATTAAATCATTGTTTCTTTTGTAAAAAGGGGAAAAATAAGAAAATGTTTAAAATAAATGGATGCTTTATATTAAACGATGAAAGTATGCATCATTAACACATTAATATGAACTATGCATGATTCATTTGTTAATGGAGGCCCCGCAGTCATTGCAACATTCTACCTGGTTGGTTACCTGATCTTAATTGTAGTGAGTGTTGAAAATCCACTTTTCATGGGGAAAGTAATTAACAATGGAACAATGTCAAATTGTTTATGGAACAATGTCAAATTGTTTGGGTAGCTCTAGTGCTGAGTGGAGCATAGTTTCAGAAACATGCTGATAGACAAAGTGCCTGTCCTCATTCCTATTAAGGTGGCCCAAAGATGTCTCAATAATTATTTTAAAGAACAATACTGTTGCTTTCATCTCATCCGTAGCCAGAAGCAAGGCAACTTAAGTTCATATTGACTTTTCTGTTATTTATGCAGAATATGAAGACAAAATCTTGAAAGCGTGACAGACTCTTCCCCACTTATTCCAAAGAGAATCAAGGTAGATGGATCCTGACTTTTTTTCTTACTCCCTCCTCCCTTCCAGGACTAAGTTGATGTCAGCCATAGACAAGAAGCACATCCAGAAGTACTAGCTTTATATTTTTTTGTACTCTTACATTAACAGAGTTTTGCAAGTCTGAAAGTTTATTTCTCCGTTCTAACCTTTACAATCAAAGAAGCTAAGAAGGGTTCCTTCTGAGATGTTTGCCACACTCCATTCCTCCTCCAGGTTCAGCTGCCTCTTATCTGAATGTTGTCTAGTTGTAGACAACATTATGTACAATGTTGTGTCTTCCAAGTTCATTCCCACATATAGCTGGTGTTTATCTAATAGTGGCTGAATTCCTACTTCAAGGCCATCTCCATAATTGTCTACAATTTGTGATGCTGGAATCAGGGCTTGGTTAGCCCCTTAAGACTGTTGTGGTTATGCACCCTCCCATCTTCTCACTGGGCACTCTCCTCTGTGATTATGCTGGCTTGGGCTGTGGGAAGGATGGGTCTCTGGGCTTCTTTGGAGGCATCTGCCTACCTAATGCCTGATCAGTGTTTTCCAAGTTCTCATTAGGTATTTATACAGCTAAACAAACAAACAAACAAACAAACAAACAAAAATGGTTAGAAGCTATTCCCTTGTTCCCTTGAAGTTTGGAAAATCGGTGGCTTCTGCTTGAGGAAAGGCACCCTGCATTTTGTCAGTGATGTTGTTTTCATGGCTTGGGCTGTGCCTCATGAATAAAAAGAAAGGTATTGGGGCTGGCAAAACTCAGCCTTGGGATTGCTGCAAAAGAGGAGCAGAGGGCTTCAAAACTCCAGCAACATTTTCAAGAAAATGTGGTTCTTGCTCCCATCCTGAGAAGTTCATTAAAATGAGGCAGAGCCTGATAGGAGATATGCAGAATGGTGGCCTCCAAGGATAGAGGACTCTGGAGGTGCATCCACACCAGGGAGGGAGGGAGGGAGGGAGGGAAGGAAGGAAAGAAGGAAGGGTTCACTGTTACTTGTACCCTAACAGAAAGCAGGAAAGTGCTGGCTGTGCTCTACTCCCATGTTTCCAGCAATCAGCAATGGTGTCTTGTCCAGCTTAGAAAAACATCAATCTGCCAGAACATTCTTTGATATCAGATGGGCTCAGGCTCTCCTGGCTTTTTGTAAAGCTGTTAAGACCTGCCTTTTTCAACAGGCCTTTGGAGTTTATGTTCTGTATGCATAATAGTCCTTGGTGTTGGGGATTTTGTTGCTGAATCTTATTTTTACCTGATTACTGAGTGGTAGTTTTGTAAGCTGCAAAGACTCAGATACGAGGGAGGCAGCGCATAAGCCTAGGAAAGGAATGAAATAAAATAATCTGTTGAACCATGCTGAACCTGTAAAAACAACATTCCTGGCTGGCTTCATTATTGAAGCAGAATGGGCGGAGGAGTCAGAGTTAGCACTTTAGGCAGCTCACTTTTCTGCTGACTCAAGGAGTGGAGAAATGTCTAACATAACCATGAAAAAGACCTCTGATCTGCTGTTGTGAGCATCCAGGCAAAAAGATATATACACGTACAATAGCAATAGCTGTAGTACTTAGACTTATATACCGCCCCATAGTGCTTTACAGCACTTTCTGGGCAGTTTATGATGTCAGCATATTGCCCCCAACAATCTGGGTCCTCATTTTACCGACCTCAGAAGGATGGAAGGCCGAGTCAACCTCGAACCCTGTCAGGATCAAACTCCAGGCTGAGGACAGAGTTGGCCTGCAATACTTACTTTTTATTGTTAACTAGCTAAATACCTGTGCTTCACTACAAAACTATGTGAAGGGGCTTGATAAATTGACACTTAAAGCTTGAAAATTAATGAGTAGTTATTATTTATTTCGTTAGAGATGGTAAGCTAAGTTTCTGTTACAGTTGAAGACATTATTTGCATAACATAGTCTTTAAATTCATCCCTCAGATGAATTGCTCAGGACCTCCCTGTAAACAACATTCCTGGTTTTGCTCTCTGGCTGGAGGATGACCAGGCTGTCAGGTGAACTGACTCTGGAGCATGCCACATAGAACTGGCCATGGAAGAAACAGGCAGCTTCCCTTACTTGTGTTTTCCTAATTGCATCTGTAAATCTTTTCCTGCGTTTTTTGCCTCTTTTCCCTTTAACTGGTGTTACAGTAGAAGGAACAGATTCATCTGAACCGAGGAGGAAAATAGGGGGGGGGATCTGTCTCTGCCTACCAGCATCCACCGGTATTCATCTGGCTAGCGTGGCTTAGCTCAACTGTTCTGTAGTAAAGCTACTTGCTGCTGTGAAAGCAAAAGCGAAACTGAAACTCCTCTGCTTGTGTTTTGCATTTGGATCAGATTTCTTTTCAGGTGGGGAGGGGGAGTAGAACTCCTTAGCATCAGAGCTTGTTAGTAATAATATAAGAAATACTCATGCTCCGATGGTAATTTCGAAAAATCCTTTCTTAGTGAGCACCTAGAAACTAAGAGGAACATATGTGGCAAATTTCAAGTTTGTAGGCTTGAGATTTCATGATTAATTTCATGAGTGGTTTTCGCTTTTATATATATATATATATATATATATATATATATATATATATATATATATATATATATATATTCTATAATAGTCTCCCTTTATTTTCATTTATCAGCAAAAAAATGTTACACACACACACACACACACACACACACACACACACACACACATATATATATATATATATATATTATATATATATATATATATATATATATATATATATATATATATATATATATATATATATATATATATATATATATATATATATATATATATATATATATATATATATATATATATATATATCTTTGGTGTGCCTCCTCCTGATTAAAAGCCTTCTCTCTCTTCTTTGGTCTTATAATCTCTTCTTAGAATGAAATAGATTTTCACTGCATAAATTACCGATTCATGCTGGAGAAGATGGTGTCGATTTTTTACTCTCTCATTTTAACTCTGGTTTAACTGACTGGCTGGAAGTCAACCAGCTGGCTTTCATGCCTAACCCAGTACTAGAACTCATCTTCTCCTGTTTCCAGGCTTGCACCTTAACCACTACCCCAAACTGATTCTCAATAATTAAGAAAATTAAAAAAAATTAAAATATAATTAACAATTATCCCATGCCTTATTCAGGTAAAATTAGCTTTTCAATTAGGAGTCTAGAAAGAATGTAACTGAATACATTCATCTGAGTTCTCCATACCATAACTTAGACCTAAGAGAACTTGGAGAATCAATCAAGCATGAACTTTCATAACTCTGCTAGATGATAAATGCAAAGTGTGTGGGGAGATGCTTTTCTGCAATACATAGGTCAGAGATGGGCAAATTATGGCTCTTTGAGGACCTGTGGACTTCAACTCCCAGAATTCCTGAGCCAGCCATGCATTCTGGGAGTTGAAGTCCACAGGTCCTCAAAGAGGGATAGTTTGCCCACCCCTGACATAGGTGAACAGAGTCACAGAAGGGTCATTATTAGTGCCAGAGAATAGATTCACCTTTCATGTGTCCTGTACAGTAGAGGAATAACTAATGACACAGTACAGTGTAGCCTTTTACAGTTATAGCTCTGCGCAGAACACAACAGGATGCAAGCGCTCCACTAACATCCTGCTGCTTGTGGAATTGTTCCATAAATGTCATTTCCCGTCCCAAGAGGATGACAATCATGCTTTTAATACTTTGGAAAAATAGCCCCAAATAACCATATTTTTCCCCTTTGGAATGCTTTCATAATAATGCAGGAAGATATTTAAGCTGCTTCCAATCAGCAGCATATCATAGTGTGCTGGATCCAAACTTTGTATACTTGCATGAAGGAGTTTTGCTGGAAGAATTTTAAGTGTGATTCCCAGGAAAGAGGTCTGAATTTCTGATTAAGACCTTATTACACTCTAATGGCTTTACAGTTCAATACACATGGGGAATGTGCAAATACTTTTATTTTACTAAGTCAAGCTGTTTGGATTCAACTGAAGGGAGTATAGAATGTAGGTTTAGGCAGTATTTTTAGACTTAAACTTGGAAGACTTAGAATAACTTTATTGTCACTTTGAATGTACACTAATCAGCATACATTAAAATGAAATTTTGTTGCATACAACTCATTGCATTTGAGGGTAAAATGACTACAACTCAACCTCTCAATCTTCTAAAGGCCACTGGAATCCATATGTTGACACTGTAATGTTGCTGGAAGGAATATGGGAGTTTTGTACATTTTCAGCTACATTATGTAATAACTTCTAGAGAAAGGACTGGGAGATACAAGAAGCTTCTCAAGAGACATGATTCTCACATTTCCATCCTTAACACACTGCAAAATCCTAAGAACGTACCCAAAATTCTGCTTTTCTGCCAAATTTCAGTAGTATGTTTCTGGGTACAGTATTGGTTGCTACCTGAGGTCCCTCCATAACTTTCTATCCGTGGGCTAATGGACCACAGGCAGAGTTTCAACTTCTTAGAACCAAGCTCTGGCTTCAGCTACTAGAAATCTTTTCCTCTCTACAATTTATCTGGCCACATCTTGTATTCAAAACACATCTAGAATTCTTTTGTTCAGTGAGTCTTACAGCAACGGTGTCAGTTTGATGTCAATTGCTACACTGACTGCAGTAATATCCCCACTGCCTATCATTATAAAATGTTGTGCTGCTGATATAATTGTTAACTGAAGCCTAAGGTTAGCATTAATATACTAATGTACTAAATTTATACTTTGAGAAAACAGAATGCCTCGGAGTTCAATTTGTGATGGATGCATTACTTGGAACCTGACACAGTAGATCTGGAACTTTTATGACTAGACTTAAAAACAGCCTTAATGGATATACACTTACTAGTCCTATGAGATGATTACGGGAAAGTAGCTGGGGGATATTGTCCTCACTAATGCAGATGGAAACAGAAGTGTTTTCCCCAATCCATATTTATCCAGACATCCTGGATTGCAGTTCCCATGATTGCTCTATTGGCCATGTCAGCTAGGGATGAGAGTTTCTTTCAGTTAACCAATCCAGAAATGAAAATTTTTGAATGTTTCCTGCAGCTTGACTGAAAAGCATGTAAACAATAACTTGTTATAATTCAAAGGACAAACATCTTGAACAAATTTCTGCAGCTGGCACTGACTCCGTTCACAAAGTTCAGTGTTGTGACTGAAAATTATCAGCAGGTTCTAGTAAACTTTCAGGAACTTCTGTCTTAAGGAGTGATATGAAACCTTTGACAACACACATCTGGCCTTGTTGTCAGAAAAAACTGTCCCCAACACACAAGTTATTTTGCTTTCTTTGTCCTTCATCTATTCATGAGAACTCTTTACTGTTTTTATTCCAAAACCACAACCCCTTCCATGGCTTACAAAACTATCACGCTTTCTGGAAAGAAAGCAACAGGATTAAAGAGATTAGTTTATTGTGAAAATTTGTTACAGCATCTGGGAAGCTAATCAGTTTGAACGCCTCCTCAAATCAGGCCAGCAAACAGATCTCATGAGGGAGGTCTCTCTAGAGCAGTGTTTCTCAACCTTGGCAGTTTGAAGATGTGTGGACTTCAACTCCCAGAATTCCACAGCCAGCGTTGCTGGCTGTGGAATTCTGGGAGTTGAAGTCCACACATCTTCAAACTGCCAAGGTTGAGAAACACTGCTCTAGACTCACTTTTGATAATATTGTAGTTTGCAAGAAAACAATGTCAGTTAGATTTAGAGAAAGTGGGTTGTTTTCTTAGAAACATTTTTACAGAGTATAAATGTTTGGTCGCTATGCAAATGCACCACAGATTTAAAGAATGAAAAGAAGCAACCAAGAAGCATGTGGACTCAGCATAATCCAACCCCTGATTCAGCAAAGGTCACTGAACACATCTAAAGAATGGGGAAGCTTAGAGGATTACTAAACATAACAATACACAATAATATATTAGAGAACAGGCGGGAATCTTTAAAAGTAGCACATTTCCCCCTCTTCTTCCATTAAAGGTAGTATTATTGAGAGTTATGAAAAACTGTCCAACATTTTTAGCTTAGTAACGTGTTAGTAATTAGCAATGTAGACAGAGGTGGGATCCTACCTCTGATTGCCGGTGCGGTTAATCGCTGAGTTCGCGGCAGAGCTGAAGACTCTGCTCGAGCCTGCTCCCGTTCGCGGAGCGGGAGCTTTCCCCGGGCGCTTTCCCTGCCCGCATGGATGCCGCCAATTGCGTTCATTTGCCCTCTGCGCATGCGGAACGCTTTGGGCATGCGCAGAGGGCAAAAGAACGCAATTGGCGGCATCCATGCAGGCGGGGAAAGCGCCCGGGGAAAGCTCCCGTTCCGCGAACGGGAGCAGAGTCTTCGGCTCTGCGCCGAACTCAGCGATTAACCGCACCGGCAATCAGAGGTAGGATCCCACCTCTGAATGTAGAGGGTCTACCTGCTCCACATTGCATTGGGAACTGGTTGGCAGCTGGGAGCAGGTAGGAAAACAAACAACATGACAGCATGATTTCGTATGAGGAAAAATATGAGAAAAAAGTCAGTGTTTTCATAGGCAAACCTTCTACATAACTTTATTTCTACTTCCAATCTTATTTTACAACACAGATGGGAAAATTTTCACCATAATGGATGTACTTTAGTTTTCTAATAGCATTCTTCAGGTGTGCTACCTAAGGCTAGTTGCCCAAGCAGAAGGTAACACAGACCAAGGTTAGCAAGTAAGGTTCTTCTCAGTATTTATGCAACCCAACAATTTGTATACAGAGCCAGAATCGCTCACTCAAGAATCCCCCAAATCATTCTTTTTTAGCAATGTTAAAAACTAAATGATCGTTACAGTTAGGCCATGGATTAATCCAGAAACTGTTGTTGAAACTGTAGATCAAATAGAGATCTACTATCCAGCCTTTTGTATTGCAGTAAAGAATTAAGCTGGGAAGGAGTGAAGGCATGGGGAATCAGGGGAAGCCGCAAGGCTGAAAAAGGTTAGGAATGTTTTAGAAATCATGACCTACAGGAATGCTGCTGGCCTCTAAGATACCTTTGTGCAAAAGGTTTATTGCATCAGAATGTCAAGTCACATCATGTGGCAGTTGTGGGTTCCTGGTGCTAGTTTGTTCTCTCTTTTCTCCTACAGTGTATGCACAGACACACATGGCATAGTAAGTGGATGGGCTTCTCCCACACCCAACCTGGTGCTCTGCAATGTGGCATTGGACTACTACCATTCTCATTGTTTGGTGCCCCCCCCCATGTCATGGCACCTTTGTGCAGTGCACAACTTGCACACATGTGTGCAGTGGCCCTGATGACCTATCAAAACCAGCTAGATTGCTGTTCTATGATAATAGCATTAGGAGACCCCAATCTGCAGTTTCTAGTCATATGCTATAGAATCCATATATTATATATGTGTCTTTAGGACTTTCAGCTTCCCATTTGTTATTCCATAAATATCCAGCTGTTACTTAACTGCTGCAGCACATCCTTCCCCTCAGTGGTGGGTTCCTACTGGTGCGGTCCACTCTATAGCACCGGTAGCAGCCTGCTGGTGATGTCATAGTACCGGTGCGGTCGGTTGCCGCTGACTGGGTGCCGCCATTTTTTTAAAAAAAAAGTTTTACTTTTTTTAAAAAAAAAGTTTTACTTTTTTTTAATTTTTCTTCTGTGCATGCCCAGAAGCTGAACTTCCGGCACTGTGCATGCACTGCCTTCCTACCCCACAGTGAGTCCAAGCAGGGAAGGATGGCTGAGGGAGCATGTGAGACGCTGAAAGAACAGGCGGCAGGAGCTATCTCCATTCCCCTCCCTTCAGCAGTCCGAGAAGACACGAACACACAGTGATGATCCTAGGCATTTTTGCACGTTTGAGGCTTCTCGAACTGCCAAGGGGAGGGGGAATGGGCGGCAGGACCTATCTCAGTTCCCCTCCCTTCAGTAGTTCAAGAAGCCACGAACGCGCGGTCACATGGCTGGCAAGCCACGCCTACCCGGTCACATGGCTGGCAAGCCACACCCACAAAATAAGCCACGCCCGCAGAGTGGTAGTAAAAAAAATTAGGAACCCGCCCCTGCTTCCCCTATAGCAGTTTTCCCAGAATTCAAACCATGTCATTCATCTCACTTGTCCAAGCAATGTGAATTCTGGAGCAGTAGAGTTTACTTTGCTCTAACTTCATTTTCTAGAGCTCACTCTCTCCCAGTTTCTAGCCTGGTGTCTTAATTACTACACCAACTGGCTCATCAAGACAGTCCTGTCTCAAGTCTAATGGGTTGAAGTTAAGGCTACCATCTCTCGCAAAAGCCTAGATCAAAACTCTATTCTGTGGTCCTTCAGAGTTTTGCAGCTCAAATCTGATAGTTCAGGCTGATGTTGAAGAATAGTAATTCCTTAATATCCCCTAAAGCTAACATTTAGCTGGCATCCTGCCATGGAAGCATCTGAAAGCAAATATAATGCTAGAAGGAAGGAACTGTTCCTTTCCTTTTGAAATGAAACAGAGAAAAAAGCCAACAAATTCCCAACTAGCTTTTGATTCTAGGAAAGAAACCAAGTATTGTTTGAATGGAAGTTGACTCATGTTATTTGCTTGGCAAGAAATGCAGAAATTGTTTGCCACTACTTTCCTCTGGGATTTTTCCCCCCAACTTCCCAGTCTATCTATAGCTCTGGTAATCAATGAAAATCTCCCATCCAAGTACTCATCAAGAGAAAAACTTAAAAAATCAAGTTTTAGTTCTTTTGAACCACGAAAGAAAGAAAGAAAGAAAGAAAGAAAGAAAGAAAGAAAGAAAGAAAGAAAGAAAGAAAGAAAGAAAGCAGAATGAAAAATAAAAATAAATCTAGACAAAAACAAAGGAAAAAAATTAGCAGAAACTTTATAATGTGGGGATAGGAGGGAAAGAGAGAGCTATTTACTTGCACAGACTGACAAGGCTTTGGTTGACTAATTCTGCCTTATAAGTCTATCTGCATTCCACTTTAAAAACTCAAAACAATCTCTGGGATTTAGAGGACAACTTGTCCTGGAATTTTTAGTGCCAAAGACAGCTAGGAGACATTTCGAGAAGCCCTGTGAAATAAGCCTAAAAACATCTGAAGGGTCTAATTTTTTCTGCACTTTTCATGCCTCTTACACAGGATGGCTATGGATGCCAAGGAATTGTTTTTAGTCCTATCTTACTGTTAAAAGCTTCAGGAACCTTACTGTACCCTTGCCAAGAACAGTGCAATAGAGAACTTATAATAAAAGCATTTAGACGTAGAATTTTAGTTTATAACACATGCAGCTACAAATTGTATAACATGATTCTAGCCTTATAAACATTGCAGTAAATGTTAATTAACATTTTATAATTTAATTAGGCATGTGTCCTAATTGGCCAGAGACCAAAATTCTACTCTCCATAGAAATGCTATGCAAATAGTCCTTGCTTAGTGCCCTGTTTAGCAACCGTTTAAAGTTACAATGTGCTGAAAAAGTAATTTTATGACCCCTGCAGTGTCCCATTAGTCACGTGATTGAGATTGGGGCATCCTCTAGTCATATGTCTGTCATTTGCACATTTCATAGCCAGTTTTCAAAACATAGAATCCATGAAGAAGCTGGCAGTAAAATCACAATTTGTGGTCGCATGATGTCTTGCTTAACAACTGTGGCTTGTTAACTTAATGACCAAGAAACTTATGTTGTAAGTCTGGAGCAACCAATCCTGGTTAAGTGAGGACTACCTGTGGAGTGATTATAATCAAATATATTAGCCAATTTCCCCCGTTGCCTGGAATATTCTATATCTTCTCAGTATTACTGAATTGATATTACTAACAACTATTATATGAAAGCCGTTGATAAGGGTAGAGATCAGTATCTGCGGCTCATTGTTTTGATGTACTTTGCTGTAGGAATCTGTAAGTGGTGAGAGTTTATGTTATGTTTCAGTAAATGATGATGATGAAAACAGGGTTGAGTTTTTGGAGAAATTATGTGGCGTTCTAAATGAATACTTTTATGGGGGAAGGCAATTATTCCATAGATGAAAGTATAGGAAGTTAATTTAATTTAATTTAATTAAAAGTTCTTATAGGTCGCCCAATCCCGTAGGACTCAGGGCGGCATACAACAGAATAAGAACAATAAGAAACAAATAAAACAATTTTTAAAAATTACAAAATATAAAAAGAAATATAAAAAGAAAACCAATCATCCATGGGGGAATAGGATCTTTTTTCACCCCGCCTGCAGGAAGAGCCATGTCTTCACGGCTTTGCGGAAGGCCAGTAGGGTGGGGATAGTCCGGATCTCTGGAGGGAGCTGGTTCCAGAGAGACGGAGCTCCCACAGAGAAGGCTCTCTCCCATGGTCCCACCAACCAGCATTGCTTGGTTGATGGGACCTGGAGGAGACCAACTCTGTGGGACCTAACCGATCGTAGGGAGGTATGCGGTAGGATGCAGTCCCGGAGGTAACCTGGCCCTGAGCCATGTAGGGCTTTAAAGGTCAAAACCAACACCTTAAATTGCGTCCGGAGACTAATGGGCAACCAATGCAGCTGGCGGAGAATGGGTGTTACGTGGGTGTATCTAGGAACACCCACCACAGCTCGCGCAGCTGCATTTTGCACCAATTGCAGTCTCCGGATACTCTTTGAGGTAGCCCCATGTAGAGCGTGTTACAGTAGTCTAGCCTTGAGGTGACAAGGGCGTGAGTGACTGTGACTAAAGCCTCCTCTCCAAGTAGGGTCGCAATTGGTGCACCAGGCAAACCTGTGCAAAGGTCCCCCTAGCCACAGCTGACAGATGTTGCTCCAATTTTAGCTGTGAATCTAGGAGAACACACAAATTGCGAACCTGTTCCGAGGGAGTTAATTTCTCTCCCCCAAGAACCAAGGAGGGGCAGTTGACATAATCCCTAGGGGGCAATATCCACAGCCAATCGGTCTTGTCAGGATTGAGCTTGAGCCTATTCATTCCCATCCAGACCCTAACATCGTCCAGGCAACGGCACATTACATCCACTGCTTCCCTGAACTGAGACGGGGTGGAGATGTACAGCTGGGTATCGTCAGCATATTGCTGATACCTCATCCCGTGTCATTGGATGATCTCACCCAGCGGTTTCATGTAGATATTAAACAGGATAGGCGAGAGGACCAAGCCCTGAGGCACCCCGCAAATCAGGGGCCTAGGGGCCGACCTCTGACCCCTGTGAACACCGACTGCATCCTATCGGAGAGGTAGGAGAACCACCGCAAAACAGTGCCTCCCACTCCTAACTCGCCGAGTCGGCGCAGAAGGATACCATGGTCAATGGTATCGAAAGCCGCTGAGAGGTCAAGTAGCACCAGGATGGAGGAATAACCCCATCCTGGGCTCGCCAGAGATCATCCATCAGGGTGAACAAAGCAGTTTCCGTGCTGTAGCCACGCCTGTTAGCAACCACCCCTCTCCTAGAAGAATGAAATATTCTAGGAAATATTAAAAAGGCAGAATATTATACCTCCCTGGAAGAGAAAAGGAGAAACATGCTCTTGGAAAGCAGCCCCCACCTTTGTTAATAGCCCCAGAAAGACTGGTGCCAACCTATCTACAAGACAAAAGGCTGGGCCAGCTTATCTACAAAACAAAAGACCTTCACCCTCAGGACATGATAGGATTAGCCCTCACTCAAGATCCAAACCAGGACAAAGCCATTAAGCCATAATAGGAATTGCCCAAAGCCCCTTCATTACATCACCCAGCAAGATTCAACCAAGCCTGGGACTCAAGACAACCTAAAAAGGTACCCCTGCATGGCCCCATGGGAGTCTGACAACCAATCAGAATACATTTCTTTCACAGGAACAGGAAGGAAGTTCAAAGCCCAAGAGAGGGTATAAATCTCTCTCTCACACACACCCATGTGTTCGATTGCCCAGGACCTCAAACCATGTGGTCCAGTAGTGGGTTCTAAAACCCATCGCTACCGGTTCACGTGCACGCTTGTGTGCACGTGCGATGCTTCTGCACATGCGCAGAAGCGTCCTGGGCAGGTGGGCGGAGCCTCCCACCGCCTCCGCTACCAGTTCGCTGAACCAGGCCAAACCGGGAGCAACCCACTGCTGATGTGGTCCTGCCCACCATTAAACCATCTTTCCAATCAGCCTCCAGGTTTCCAGTGTCTTTCTCCCCACTTGGAACTGGACCCAGATGGACATTTTTTCCAATAATTGAATAGATAGACGAAAATGAAGTAAGAGATTAAAGCAAAAACAACTGGACAGATAGAGATATATTTGGTGAGCTTAGAAAACAGTCTATTTCTATTACATGGTTTGTGCATAAATCTATTTTATGTGTACATGGATGGGGAATAAAAAAAGATACATGATTGACTTGACAGTTTATGGGGGGAGAGAGAATCAGTAATGTACACAAGATTGATGCGAGGATTAGCTATTATTTGGTAATGTCAAGTCTCTCTGCAAGAAAGCATAATCTTGTTTTCTTTAAAATGCTTTAAAAAAAAATCGAGATATATGCTAAATGCAGCATTGAGTTTAGAAGCAGAGCTGCCCAGCAAGGAAAAAGGGCAAGAATAAGACTGAAAATACTGCAAGAATAAAAAAAAAAAAGGGGGGGGCGGGCTTTGGGTTCCCAGATTGGGAGCTTTACTACCAGGCCTCTATACTCTCTTGGGTGAAAGAATGGATAAATCTTAGACATAGAAGATTACTATTGTTGGAGGGACATGATCTTCAGCTGGGATGGCATGCTTTTCTGTGGTATGAAAAGAACAAAACACACAGATATTTCCAAAGACATTATGTAAGAAATGCTCTATTTTTAGTTTGGGAAAAAGTTAGGGCAAAAAACTACATGAAAATATCAGTCTGGCTTTCCACAATGGAAGCACTGATATATCCAAATGTTGTAAATTTGGAAAAAAATGTGACGTATAAAGATATTTTAAATGAGAAAGGGAAATTAAAAACTAAACAGGAATTACAACACCAAGCGGTGAACCTTGCATGGTGGCCACGTTTGCAAATACAATCGAGATATGAGAAAGATGTAAAAACATATAGCTTTTATAAAGAGCCATCAACACTTGATCAGATACTATTAGGAACGGATGAAAAGTTAATAAAGAAAATATATAGCTATTTATTAAGCTTTAAAATGAAAAATGAACAAGTGAAAGAAACAATGATAGTATGGGCAAAAAGTTTTGGATATACTATAGAACTAGATAAATGGCAGAAACTTTGGGATAGAAATTATAAATTGACAATGGCAACTACTTACAAGGAAAACCTGTATAAAATGTTTTACAGGTGGCATTTGCCACGGGCAAGGCTAGCAAAGATGTTTAAAGATATGTCCGCCAAATGTTGGAAATGCAATCAGATACCAGGTTCATACTATCATATGTGGTGGACATGTCCAAAAGCAAAAAAAATTTGGATGAAAATATATACATGGTTAGAGAAAACGATAAAACAACATATAGATCTAAAGCCAGAAATATTTTTGTTAGGTATATTGCCAGAAAATTACAACAAAGGGAATGTATATTTAATATTGTTTGTTTTGACAGCAGCGAGAATTGTATTTGCACAATACTGGAAAAATGAGGAAACTCCTACAGATGAAAATATAATAAAAAAACTAGACTGTGCGGAAATGGATAGGTTAACGTAAAAGATAAAGGATAAAGAAGATACAGAATACTTTTTAACTTGGGATTTGTTTTATCAATGGTTAGACAATAAAGGTAGAAATTAGAAACTGGAAGATTATTATATACAAGTAAACAGCGATGGGTTTCAGCAGGTTCTGACCAGTTCTGGAGAACCGGTAGCAGAAATGTTGAGTAGTTCGGAGAACCGGTAAATACCACCTCTGACTGGCCCCGCCCCCATCTATTCTCTGCCTCCCGAGTCCCAGCTGATCGGGAGGAAATGGGGATTTTTCAGTATCCTTCTCCTGGAGTGGGGAGGGAATGGAGATTTTGCAGTATCCTTCCCCTGCCACGCCCACCAAGCCACGCCCACAGAACAGCCAGTAAAAAAAATTTTGAATCCCACCACTGCAAGTAAAGAATATTATGGTTACTAGAATTATGTATATGTAAAATGACCCAGACAATATACTGTTTAATAAATATTTATATATGTTAAGAAAAATGTATAAATAAAAATATTTTTTTTAAAAAGAAGCAGAACTGCCCAGGAAAAGAGCCAGAATCTGACGATCAGTTCTCTTCATTTGACTTTAGAGAACCTCCCTCAAGTTTCTCTTCAGGACAGATTTACCAAAACTCATTAAGAGAAAGAAAATGCCCTTTTTGTCTCCAATGCTACTGTAAATATTTATTTGTATCAATGTTGATGAAGTTATACAGCCACCTTAGCCAGAGACAGTAATGATTATTTATGAAGGTATTATTATTATTGGCTACTTTAAACTTTCTAAAAGAATTCAGTGAACTCAAGAAGTGAACTTTATCACAAAGCTTTTAAACCACCTGGAAGCTGACCACAATCTTGATTTATGGGGGTTCTTAGTATGCATGATCAGATAGACCTGCTTGTTATTGTTATTGTACTGTATTCCTTCTATTCAACTTTGATATGTGGAAATGATAATAAGTTTGGAAACTTGATTCTGCTATCTTCTCAAGCCTTAAAGCCCTATTCCCCAATGACTTGGTGTTCCTCAAATTATTCATCACAAATACAAGATTTCCTGTTTAGAGTACTCTTGACTTAAACCATTAACAACATTTGCAAATATTCTGTCTTACTGTAGGGTCTGGAGGCCATCTGAGGTTTAGCTAAGTATTTTGCTTCTTTGGAATTTTTTCTTTGGCAAATTTAAAGCATATCTCAAGCCTGTGTGGTCCTGTCCTCCCATTGCCTTTTATTGGTATGTGAGACTCAACATTATAGAACAACCAATAAATCCTTTCATTTAATCAAGTGTATCTTTTGAAAAGCTGTCAAGCGTTGGTATAATGTCACATGGTGTATAAAAAAATGCAAATGGTGAATAAATGCTAAATTTTGGAATAATTGGTTTGCTATACAAGTTTTAAAAGGCCTTTTACTGGAAGTCATGAGAAGTTAGCCATAATCATTATTTTACTCACCAAAAGTGTGGATTTTCATGCTCTTAAAAACAAAAAATAAGGATAGCATTCAATCTTTTAGTGTTCCTTGCACCTTCCAAATATTTATTTAAAGTGCCAAGGTTTGAGAAACACTTGTGTTGGGATCTAACCTGGAATGCCTTTTTGCACTGTAGATAATAAGATCAGGCAGATTTGATAAAACAATCCTCCAATTCTTATATTAACATTCTTGGTATGCAAGGCAAAGGTTGGGGGGGAAAAGACATTTGCTGGATGAGCCAAAAAAACAGGAATAAAGCAAATTGAATAGGCCCCTGGTGGTGAACCTATGGTACGCGTGCCAGAGGTGGCACACAGAGCCCTCTCTGTTGGCATATGCGCCGTCGCCCCAGCACAGTATGCCATAGGGAGGGTGTCGTCAAGCCGCGGGCTCTTTCATCCCTCCGCTGTGGCTCCCTGTTGGGTGATCCCACCACTGGCTGGCCCTGCCCCTTGCCCTCCCCTCCCAGTCACCCCAAAGGAGTCTTTGAGGACTGAATGCTGAGAGGCACGGATTTCCTCCGCCTTCTGCGTTCCCACCCCATGCTGAAGCGAACCAAACGGGCCAGGGTCTCCCTTCCAGCTAAGCAGCCCCGCTGAGCCCGCTTGCAAACTGCCGAGCAGGGCTCCAAACGTTTGGCTCGCATGTCCCTCCCAGCAGAGCCAGCGTGGCAGTGGCAACCAGAAGTGGGGCTGTGCACCACCGCCTCCCAGCCGGAGCGCCATGTGTTTGCTTGCTGGTCGCCTCCAAGGAGGGAGCTGCACTCAGGCCGCCCGGGCTCCCGCCATGGGGGGAGAGAGGGAGAGGGAAGGGGGGGTGTCTCCCGACAGGATCCAGGTTGGAGTTGCTTTATTTTGCATGGATCTCTAACGCTTGGCTTTGCCTGCCAGCCTCCACTCCCCCTCCATAGCCCAAGTGGTTGGATTCACACGACATGTGAAGCTGGGCAGGAGAGCATGGGTAGATAGATGGATGGATGGATGGATGGATGGATGGATGGATGGGTGGGTGGGTGGGTGAGGGAGGGAGGGAGGGAGGGAGGGAGGGAGGGAGGGAGAGAGAGAGAGAGAGAGAGAGAGAGAGAGAGAAGGAGGGAGGGAAAGAAAGAGACAGAAAGAGAGAGGCAGAGAGAGAGGGAAGAAGGGAAAGAGAGAAAGAGGGAGGGAAAGAGAGACAGAGGGAAGAGAGAGGGGGGAGGGAGGGAAAGAAAAAGAGAAGGGGAAAGAGAGAGAGAGAAAGAGAAGGGGAAAGAGAAAGAGTGAGACAGAGAGAGAAAGAGAAAGAGAGAAACAGGCAGAGAGAGGGAGAGGGAGAGAGAGAAAGAGAGAGAGGGAGGGAAAGAGAGATGGAGGGAGAGTGGGAGGGAAAGAGTGGGAGGGAACGAGAAATAGAGAGGGAGGGAAACAGGGAGAGAAAGAGAGAAAGACAGAGAGGGGGAAAGAGAGAGAGAAAGAGCGAGGGAGGGAAAGAGAGAGAGGGGGGGAAAGAGAGAAAGAGAGGGGGAAAGAGAGAGGGAGGGAAAGAGAAAAATGATATTACAAAAGTTTTTCTTTTTTATTGTTGATAAACGTAATATTTCAAAAGCAGAAAAAAATGAAGGTGCATAAAAGTGCATTTATCACATTTTTCTTAGAACAATTAGCTGAACTCTGCCTTGTTTATCATTATTTTAGGTAATAAAACCTCATTACTCAGGAGTGAACCGGCAGCGAGGTAAACCAGAACCCACCCAAGTAGCCATACCTAATTCATGATGGTTGCACCACAATTTGTTCTTCCCCTTCAATGATCACACAATTTCTATTTTATAGCCATACCTCTAATCCCATAATGATCTTTCCTGAGAATTTTTCTTGAAAATTTGATGTGAAGATACTAATAAATTTGGTAGTGAAATATTACAGTACTCTAAGTATTATAGTACTCTAAATATTGAAATAAATTATTTAAAATTCAGCTGAACCTGTTTGCCAGCAGGCAGGGTTGTAAGACAAAATTATCCATAGGATTCCCTTACAAATAAGGATATTTAGGACTATAGGGATTGCAATCCCAATTTTGGTTAAACTTGGTGCAGATAAGCTGAAATGCAAGGAACCATTGGAGACAAACAATAAAAGAATTGAACATTCTCAGCCCTAAATTAATCAATAAAAACTCATCTATGAAGTGCCAGCCAATATGGTGCTCCCACCACAGAAAGCCCTAACCAGGGTTTTACTGAATATATGAATCAACTCTAAAAGAATTAAGCTTTCAGCCAAAGCTTAAATTTATTTAATTAACTTTCCTTACCCAAACCACAGATTTTTTAAGAACACCAGAACTTGTTTTAAAAACGACAAGACAGGAGGACCAAACTTAGAGATAACATGGAAAAGACCAGATAAATCAACTTTTGTTTTATGGGACTCAACTTTTGCCATGGGCGAACTTGAGCTCCATTCAAAGGTGCCCAATTTTACTATAAACTCATATCCAGACATTAACAGTTTTGTTTTACATCCTTTGTGAGGCTAAACAACCATCAATAGTTGATTGAATGTTGCTTTTAAAAAAAAAATCGGATTGCTATGCTTGATATCCTAGGACGCAGCCTTCTTCAGAAATTACGCAAAGGGCGCTAGATCCTGTTTGTGCGCTTACTCCGAAGTCAACCCTAGAGAATTCAATGGGTTTACATCCGAGCGAAAGCGAGCGGGGCAGCATCTAGGAATACAGCCCCGCTCCGCGGATTCATTGCCCGGGACCCCCATCCCGACCCTTCCCACCTTTAATCCCTGGTGCGCAGGCGCCACCGTCTCCCGCCTGAACTGCCTACCTTGCTCGCAAGGCCCCTTGCTCCGCTGCTGGACGGGGCGCTCGCCTCGGCTCTTGGCGTGCAGGCTGGCCGCCCGCAGCTGGCAAGTGCTGGGATAGGTGAGGCCGTCGGAGCCGCACACCGGGTAGCGGCTCTTGCAGACGCACACGGCGGTGGCCCCGCGGGTTTTGGTTCGGCGGCGGCACTCCAAGCCGGTCGCGCAGCGTCCCCAGACGACGGTGACTCCGCCCGAGACTCCGCTCCCGCACGCTTCTCCCTCGCCGCGAGCGCATCGCCAGCAGCAGCCGCAGTTGTCGCGCACTTTGCCCAGCGGGCAACCCCAGGCTGGCAGCGGCGGGCACTCGTCGGGGACGCAGGGCGAGCAACCGCCGGCGGCAGCGCCTGGCTCCTCCAGAGACGCGGCGCAACCGAGAAGCAAGAGTAGGCAAGACGGAGCGCACCAAATAGCCCTCATCGTTGCGAGAGGCTGGGCTGGAGGCGGCAGGGATGGCGGGGATTCCTTTTCCTGGCAAGGGCTGGCGAGGGACCTTAATTGCTGGCGCAAGCTCTGCGTTAAAAGAGGCAGGAAAATAAGCCTGGAGTTAAGTCTCCGCCCCGTTCTCCGCCTGCCCAGCCTCGCCGTTATAAACAGAAATGATGGCAAGAGGTTTTGTGTGTGCTTGGGAGGGGGGGGGGTGAGAAGAGAATAAATCGGGGGCTTCAAAGTTTAAATGGCCCAGAAAGAGGTACCTCACGAGATGTGTTATTAGCGTACTTTCTGTTTCCCAGAAAGAGTAAATCATAATTAAATTTAGACAATGTCCTATCTCTAATTAAAGCAGTCAATTTGGCCATCTCAACAAATTCTATTGTCTTCGCTATCCACTCCTTCATTGTAGGTAAAGTCAAACCTTTTCACCTTTGTGCATTTAGTAGTTTTGTTGTAGTTATATAGTATAAAAAAGTGCCATAAATCAAGCTAATATTACTTTGCTTGGGCAGAGTACTTCAGAATACAAGGCAGAATTCTCTTGATTTAAAATAAAGATACATATTTATCCTTTTCTTGCACGCAGAAAGCCAGCATGCCTTTCAGACGAGTCAACCTTTTTCCCCCAACATGCTTTTTTAACATGCAATGAACTTTGTTTTAAAAATGAAATACAGGTAGTCCTCAACGTACAACAGTTCATTTAGTGACCATTCAAAGTTACAACGGCACTGAAAAAAGTGACTTGTGACCGTTTTTCAGTAACAACCTTTGCAGCATCCCCATGATCATGTGATCAAAATTCAGATACTTGGCAACTGGTTCATACTTATGACCGTTGCTGTATCCCAGGATCATGTGATCACCTTTAGCAGCCTTCTGACAAAGTCAACGGGGAAGCCAGATTCACTTACCAGGTTACCAACTGCAGTGATCCACTTAACAACTGTGGCAAGAAAGGTCATAAAACCCACTTAACAAATGTCTCACTTAACAGAAATTTGGACTCAATTATGGTCGCAAGTCAAGGACAACCTGTATATTACCTGACTTTGCGCAACATGCTGAGGCATGTTCAAGACTTAGCAATTCAAGACATACCATATTCAAACACGGGCAGCTGCACTGACACAACATGTTAAAATCTGTTTGTTTTAAACTTAGTTATTTTGGGGGTGGTCCCTGGGTTGTGTGAACCCAGCCCATTTGGTTAGTATATGTACTATGTTAACCCTGAAAGCAAGTTATCTTCATCACCAAATAGGATATCTATAAACCCAGTATTAAACGTCTTTCTGCTGGGTATTTAGCAAGAAAGAACACCACCTATGTATAACCCACCCAGTAAACCCGGAGGGCTCTTTTCATACAAAATATACAGCCACAAGAAATGGTAGGCTTGGCCAACCTCCAACCCAACCCAATCTCCAAAATCTCCCCAGAGCAAATAAAAACTATCTAGCTCAAATAATCATCTATCTTCTATCTATCTATCATCTCTCTCTCTTCTACCATCTATATCTATTGTCTTTCACCTTTCAGTCTTTCTTTCAATCAAACAACTGCAGGTTAGACTCCTCAAAAGAGGCATTAATGTAGGATTTTTCAATCTGACTTCCGGAGAACCCTTGGATTCTGTGTGAATATGCCGAGGTTCTGAGACTCAAGTTGTTCTGAATGCAGCCAATTTTTGATCACTAGATCACTTGCCTCTTAATTGGGGGTTCTACGATTTAATTATTTAAAGTCAGCTGTTCCAACCCCTGGTATAAGAAGATGGCGGTCTGCTGCTGCTAAACATGTCTTCCAATACTTGAACTTTCCCAGAGTTTAATTTCTGTTCATCGGGCATTAGAGAGATGAATCAGATGCAATGCAGCAGGCTGCTCCTTCAGAAGGTCTTTGCTTTTTGAATCTATGGGAGGTCTACATTTCTTTACAGAAGTCAGAGGAAGCTGTACTTGCCATTAAACAGCACCAGCTCAACCAGCAATGGAGGGAAGCGTCCAGACCTACCTTCAAATATAAGTATTATGCTAGAATTTCTTTTAATGAAATTCTGCAGCTTTCTTTGGAAACTCTCCTTGCTTACTGTTGGAGCAAGTTCTATCTGATGTAGGTGCTAAAGAAGTGGAGTTTAGTGTGACTCATAAGCTCCACCTACTGGCCGCAGTCAGATTACAGCTTCACTGAAATGCTACAGTGCCCACTTCTGAAAGCATTGCCACATGAATGGGCAGATGAAAGGGTTGGCAGCTGTTACTTAGTTTTTACTAGCACCTTTGGACATGAGATGCAGGTTAATGGTGGGATGAAGAAAAGGATTGACAAGGTTGAGAGAAGTAGAGGAATACTGTTCAAGCTGGTATTCATAAAACCACCCAAAAGATAACCCAACCGAATGGCACCTCTTATTTTCAGGCATAATCACTTTCAATTCCCACTGTAGTGTTCATGCTCATCGTTCAAGTTGCACTGTGATCTCCATTTATCCTCACCACCAGAAAAGGGAAGGAACAAGAAATATTTGATGCAGGTGAAATTTTTATTAGTTTACAATCAGGCTACTTTGTGACTTTCCATCTAGTTAACAAGACAAATATTTGAAATTCTCATAGAACTGAAACATAGAACACTAGAGGTTTTGCACCATTCCAAGTGACCGTTGTCCAGTCCTGGATAAATTACATAGAAGTAGTCAATTAAAGGAGCTTGCGATTATACCTAAGCATGCATAAGAGACGTGCACCTTCCTGTGTAAAGCCATCCTCGGTCATTGGTAGGTTGAAGAAGTCTCCTGGGAGGAAGGGAGACTTGGGAGAACAAACAGGCAGCCAGAGGTACCGCCGGGCCAGAGGGCTCAGCACAGGAAGCTGCTCAGCTTGTGCCTCCCACCACTGAGGCAGGGAAACATAAGCAGGAGCTGCTTCAGCTAAATGTTGATACCGAAACCATTCCATTTCTGGCACCTCCAATAGGCCAGGGATCCCCTGGTCTTTATCTATCTGGCTCCATCCTACAGCCCCCAGTTGCTTGGGATCAAGTGCCCGCACTGCTTTCAAGGTGGGCATCGCGGGATGAGAGTCAAACAAGTGCTGCAGGCGACTCAGGCTCTGAGCTAAGATTTTACGAAACTGTTTTGCCAGCTGAGGTGGGCACAGAGCCAGATGCTGTTCTGTGTTGGGCCCCAGTCTTGCATCTAAGTGATAGGAGAAAGAAACTCTCAAGGAATCTAGTTCTCCATAGATTCGGTGGGCCAGTGGCTCACCTGTCTGGTGGAGAAACCGTGCCATGGCCAACAGACCTTGGGCATGCTCAGCTACAAAAGTGGCTTCTGCCACAAGTTCCTTGTCATCCTCCACTAGGATACTCTGCAATTTCGCCATAATGGGTCCCTCGACTTCATCGGTTGCTACAAATTCCCTCAGAACTGGGAGATGTTCTGCAATGCCTATTGCTTTCTCCAACCAAACCTCAGGGCCAGCCTGCCTATTGCACACAGGGAGAGACAGCTTCAGTTCATGTTCTTTCAGGAATAGTGCATAACGGTGACGTAGAGTTGGACGCCGTCCAAACGTCTCCTCCAGAAGATGCTGCAGTGAAACCAGTCTTTCTAACTTATCTTGCCATAGCTCCATCACCAACTCCAGCTGATGGTACAAGCAAGGAACATGAAGGGCAGCTGGCAACACCGCACCTAAAATCCCATTTGCAGCAAAGGCCTGGATCATAGGCACCCCCCCTGAAGTGACCACAGCCAGTACCCGGTGGAACAAAACATGCCCTTCACTCAGCATACGGGCCACAGCACGGGCCACTAAGGGATGGTTCAACTGTTCCAGGATCTCAACCCCAAGAAGCAGTGGAGACTGCCCAAGTCTATTAAGAGGCAAAAGGGAGAGGCCAAGGGCTGCCCGTCCATCATCTGTGGTAGCCTCATGAAGGAAGACAAAGGCATCCCGATGCCGAAGGCTGTGGCAAAGAGCCGATTCATGCTGTCGTCTCAGGGCAGGAAGGAAGCTACGATTGAGCTGTGCAAGGGAGGGGAGTGGTCGTCTAGCCCCTGCCTGCCGCACAAGAGCCTCAAAGAACTCTGCCTCCGAAAGTGGGACTCCTGTCTGGGCCAAGGCCTGGAGCAGAGTCACCACGATTGAATCGGGCACAGCAAAGGATTCTGAGCGACGGCATCGGGACACATTCAATGGCGTTGCACGAGTTTGTCTCTCAGGGCGGAGAGGTGACGCAGAAACTTGCTTGTGAAGCTGGGAGCCCTTTGAAGAACAGACATCCGAACAGCGGCTGTGGGAAAGCAGGGCATGTTTCTCGTCCTGTAAGGTCTGGGAAGAACAGCGTTGAGAGAGCTTTGTAGATTTCCTCGATTGATTTGCCATGGATTCACTCTGAAAAGTAACAGACATAGCACTAAATGAAGGCAAAGTCTTTTTTTTTTATTTTTAATTTTTTCTCCACAACATCCATATATACATCAATACATATATCCTAAAAATATATCAATAACATGCATACTTTTCCAATCAATCAAAATTCAATAACCTATTTTTACACCTAACCTTGCTGTTATTAATCAGTCTGTTTATTTCTTTTCTCCACACTCCCCTCCCTCTGTCTCCACCTCCTCGGTCTACCTTCTTACTCCTTCTCTCCACCTTCCTGCTTCCCTCCCCTCCTTCCTTTCTACTTCCTCTTTCTCCTTCTAAACCTTTCCCTGAGTGATTCTAGTTCTGACGCTTATTTCATTAACGGACTGATAACATATTCCGAAGGCAAAATCTTTCCTGGAGCAAACCATATATTAAACACAGCCTGTGTTTGAACTCATTTTCTGCTGCCCAGATCTTGGTGCAGAGCAGAGGTGGCGCAGTGGTTAAATGCAGCTACTGCAGGCTACTCCAGCTGACTGCTAGTTCAGCAGTTCAGCTATTCAAATCTCACCAGGCTCAAGGTTGACTCAGCCTTCCATCCTTCTGAGGTCGGTAAAATGAGAACCCAGATTGTTAGGGGCAATATGCTGAACTCTGTAAACCGCTTAGAGAGGGCTGTAAAGCACTATGAAGCGGTATATAAGTCTAAGTGCTATTGCTATTGGTATCAATTTACCTGCAAACTGCCTTTTACACTTCATCTAACAATACAGCTGTGTCCAGGCTGACTACTTTATCGGTGTGTGTGTGATCCTTCTAGCTGCTGCTGCTACAATTTGAGAATTTAATATCGTTTTTGACACAGAATTTAAAGTCAAAGACTTCTTTTTCTTATCATTGCAGTTCCACTCAATGAAAAGCCTCATTATATGGGCTATATCTAAGATGGAACCAAAGAGTCTCCATAGCAAACATTTCTTTCCCATGAAGGGCTATCATTTTGGGTTAAGAGGTACCTGTGCTGTGTTTTTAGCAAGCAAAGTTTTTCTGTGGTTACTGTGATAAGAAAGCAGTTTCCCAACTTGCATCTAGCTGCTCATGCAGCCATTACGTTCACAGAATTTCTACTTGTAAGAAAGAAAATGTTACCTGCTCTTTCGTTATGCCGGGACTACAAAGTAGTCAATTCTGCAAATGCTAAAGAGCCAAGCAATCCAATACAACACAACATTTGGCAAGTTATAGTTCCCCCACCATAAAACCCAAAGTTGAGCCTATTATCAACATCATTTTTTCAGCTATTAAAGGCTGCAAATTGCTTTGGAAAGGTCACAACCAACAAGGGGTTGTTACCCCACAGAGCCCTCCCTTCCCAATAGCCCGGCATACTCCCCAAATCCTCATACTCACTTTCTTTGCAATTCTAGATTGAAGACAACACTTTAGAGCAAAAAAAGCCTTCCCTACACCCAATGTCACCACTTGATTAGAGGGGGAAAAAACTAGAAGACACAACAGCATCCAAACAAACTTCAAAATTCCACCCTTGTTGCCTTCGTCTTTTTTAACCTCAGTAATCTGTCTCCAGATGTGCTGACTCCTCCCAAATAATTGCGATCCACTGAGCACTAAGGGCTTTCAATCACAAAATGGGATATGTTAAGTATTGAACTTTTAACCCTGTGATAAACGTGGCCTTGTAGAAACGTGTGCAACTACTCTTCAGTGGTTGAGACTAGGGATCAGCAGGGGTATAATAATCACAGTAGGGAAACCTAGAAAGAGCAGTCAATGAATAGACATTATAATATCCATGCTTGCGAAGTCCCTGCCAGCATTTCCTTTAGGGATTGAAATAAAATAAGTGCTTCAAGTTCTTTAGGATACCAAGAGTAGAAAGGTGAGTTTTAGCTTGGAGGAAGGTCTCCTCTATAGTCACTGCTGAAGCTTGTCCCTTGAGTGATCTGATACTGATGTCTGCTGGAATTCCCTTTTGCCCAATCGTTTCTGGTTTGGCTTTCCAAAACATTTTTGTTGTTATTTTATGGTGGTAGTAACATAAATATCAATATTGGCAGCTCCTGCTTTGCAAAGTATTTTTGTTTAGTCTACAAGTGGTATCAGCGACCGCCAGTTACCATTTGGGTTTTTCCTTAAGCTTTTACAGGTGAAAGCTCTTGCTAACATTACATTTCTCAGCATCTTCTGGAAGATTTCATGTTGTCCGCCCCTGCTTGACATAATCAAGCAGAAACAATTTTTGTACAAATGCAAAAAGTTACTGGTAGAAAGAAATAAAGCTGCATTCAACTTTGAAATAGCCAGGTATTTAGATTTTATTCATTTTAGGAAGTGTATCACACCAAGGACACTTTGGTATACATCGACTAATTTCTCTCCCTCTCCCTCTCCCTCCATCATCTATCTATCCATCCATCTATCTATCCATCCATCATCTATCTATCTATCTATCTATCTATCTATCTATCTATCTATCTATCTATCTATCTATCTATCTATCTATCTATCTATCTATCTATCATCTATCTATCATCTATCTATCTATCTATCTATCTATCTATCTATCTATCTATCTATCTATCTATCTATCTATCTATCTATCTATCTATCTATCTATCTATCTATCTATCTATCTATCTATCTAATCTATCTATCCATCCATGGGGGGGGGAGTGGGGAGGTAAGAAATACACATCTATTTCTGCCTCTTTTTAGAGTTCATTTGGGTTTTCTCCCAGGAAAATATATCTAGGATTCCACCTTCTCCTTGGTAAAACTTCTGTGCCTTTAACAGTCGTTCAATAAGTAAAAAAGATGTCTTAATTTAATAGCTTTCCCCAGTACGTCCAAGATTAAGGCTGCTAGATCTGGGTTGCAGAAAATTGGATCAGCACTAGATGGCATAAAGAAATACAAATACAACCCCCTCCAACCCCCCCCCCCCAAAAGCTCAAATCCTTTGCTATCATCAACCAAATGCAACCGAGAGTTGATAGGTCTACTCTAGAGCTACTAGGAGGTACAGACATCCCGACCACACAGAATGCTGACTCAGAATGGTGGGGCTAGAGAAGCCAAGGAAAACTGACAGACATAATGGGAATATTTTTACCATGGAAAATATCCCTGTATCTAAGAGGGCCACTTATACTAGGCATATATTTTAGATTGAATTAATGATCAGAAGCTGTATTAAGAGCTGCATGAATAAAAGGAACATGTGACACTACCAACCGTGTGAATATTGTCTAAAGTGAAAACCAATACTTAAGTATCTTTATGACACACACATTATCTATATTAATAAAATGTATTCAGTTCAGTTAGTTGAACATTGTGCCTTTTATCTTAGTGAATCTTGTACCTCTTAGCAAAACTACATATAAAAGGTGAAGGGATGTATTTCCAAGGCACATGGAATGGATTTGAGGCAGGATTGGTTAAACATATTGGATTTTAATGTGCTAGTTTTGCAAACTCAAAAGTTAGTTGATGGGCGGGGCAGCCTAATTGCTTGCAAGATTTGAGGGAATAGCAATAAGGTTGCAATTGGATCACAGCTGGTCCAAAGGGAACATTTCTCTAATCTTTGTGTGCAAGATTGCTAGCTACAGTGCAGGCTAACTATTCACAGCTTGCTATTGATTATCCCACCCAATCTCTTAAGAATGTCTTTCCTCTACACAGGCTTGGATATCTAGCAAAATTTGCTTTTTGGATTAAATCAGTTGCTATGCTTTTCAGGTATATTTGTTATTCTTGAATATATTCATTTGGGATACCATCAGTGTACGATATATTATGTGTTTCTGATGGGTGTTCTGCATATGATCTACTTGCAGCATGTTCTTGTTGACCTATTGAATTTCTGCCTGCAACATTACTATAGCAGCTGGAAGGTGGGGAAGACTTTCTCCTCTAACCTGCATCAAACATAGATTCATCAGGGGCCTCTTTATCAAATGACTAAAGAAGTTTGCATCTGTTGAATGTCTGTCTGGATGTATTCTTTTCCAGCTGATTATGGATTAAAGAAACCACAATGATTCTTTGTACATATTCTTTGCAGATATATTCTGGTTGATGCCTGGTTGCCATCAAAACAGATGAGAAAAATATTAAGTAGAATATTTACCCCATTTGTGAGGTACAGAATGTAAGATGGTGTTTTCATATTACAATATTCATATAACATGGTTCTAAAAGCCTGAGGAGAAATTTCATTATTTAGTATATGATAGGACATTCTGTAAAATCTCTTCATCCTGACAAGGAATTTGGAAATTCTAGTTGATTGCTAAGCCTCCTTGTTCTTTACAAAGGCTTTACAGAAATATTTTTCTGCTTTTTGAGGAAAAGCAGATTTCAACTTGTAGATATCAACATCATCTTCATCAAAAACTGTGACTGATAGTTGAATAAACACTTCCTAAAAGCTTCTGACCAAAGTTGCAAAAGGAGTGAACTGCACTGCCCCTTTTCTAGTTTCTCTGCATCAAGAACATGACAGGCATAAATTAGAACAGGGGTGTCAAACTCAATTTCATTGAGGCCTGCATCAGCATTATGGTTGCCCTCAAAGGACCAGTTGCATGTAAGACTATGACGACTCACAGTGCCAGGTGGGCATGGCCGACTCCACGCTGCTCACTGGGGCTGGGTTGGGATGGAACAAGTTGCACTGGCTAAGTCAGACATGTCAAACTCAAGACCCGCAGGCCACATTGCAGATGCAGTTAGATCGAGCCCACCTTTGAAACGGCATGGGCAGGCTTCGGCCTAGTTTTCCAACACCCCCCCCCCTCCGTAGCACTCATGCACACCGCCAGAATCATATCGCAGGGGTGCAGGGGGTGGGAATCAGTAGTGGGTTCTAAATCCCGTCGCTACCGGTTTGCTTGTGTGTGCGCGCGCGATGCTTCTGCACATGTGCAGAAGCGTCCCGGGCGGGTGGGCGGAGCCTTCCGCCGCCGCCGTTACCGGTTCACTGAACCGGGCCAAACCGGGAACAACCCACCGCTGGTACATGAAGCCTCTGAATTGTTTCTGGGTAGTAAATTAGGCTGAAACCTGCCCTGCCTGCCTGCCTGCCTGCAGCTTTGCTCTCCCTCAGCAACACGGATCCCCAAATGCGGCAGCAATGGCTTGCCCCATTTTAATGGTAGGATAGCTCTCCTAACACAGTTTTATCTCCAGAAGACAAAGGCAGAGCTGAATCTAAAGCTTCCAACCTGTAGTTATTGCTCAAAAGCCTCTGCTGCTTGCCTAGCGCAACCCCCCTGCGATCGCTTCTGCATGCTGCCGCTGCTCAAGTTGCTTAGCACGATCGCTTCTGCAAGGGCCAGGTGGGGTGAGGCCAACAAGTTGCAACTGCTACCAGGTACTGCCTGTTGTGGCCCGCCAGCTGCCAGCGGAGCTGGTGGCAGACTTGGATGATGAAGAGGATGGAGAAGAACTTGGGCCAGTTCTGAAGCTTGGGGAAAGCTCTGATGGATGCTCAGCGTCAGACACAGAGATAGAGCCAGGGCCGTCTGGCATTTCCCAGCCACCGGGGAGACAGCTGCTTTTGGAGTCAGAGATGAGTGAGGAGGAAGAACGGCTGGGGCCTGTTCCAGATGCACGCCTGTGCAGAGCAGATAGGAGAGGTGAACAACAGAGGACAAGGAGAATTTGGGAAGCAAAACAAACATGGACACTGATGGCCCCTCCCTGTCTGGGAAATAAATAGGAGTGGTGGTTGTAGCAGACAACCATTCGCATTTCTGGAGATTTTGCTCATTGTGTTTCATGCGACAAAGACTGCCTTGCCAGAACTGAGGTTTGTTTATTTGAACTGATTTAATTTTCAGCCTTTCAGCTGGGAGCTCATGGTCTTGCAATTATCGTAATAAGCTGATAAGGCCTATTGCTTCAGTTAACTCCTTGCAGGACTCTTGCCTGGACTTTGTGGGTGAATGCAGTTAATACACAAAGTGTAAATAAAGAGGGGTTTTTCTTTGCGAGGAGTGTTTCTTGCTTCTGCGAAGGCTGGGTCAGAACACTGCCAGCCTTTGCGCGCACCTTTTGCAGGGTGCATATCTAACCGCATCGTGGGCCACATCTGGCCAGCAGGCCTTGAGTTTGACATGTCTGAACTAGAATGATGAATTTTGCCACATTTGCTGACTGCAAAAGAAATCTGGATTTCCCATGGTGAGTTTTTCAAGAAAATCTTTCTCAAACCATGAACTAGTCCGGTGTGTGTGTGTGTTGGGGGGGGGGTGAGTTTGAAGTATTTGACCCTACAGCTACCAGATCTGGAGCATAAAAATATGGATGGCCCAGAGAAATTAGTTAAAAGTGGATTTTTGGCATCTCTTTACTGCCATCTAGTGGTTATCTAGAGTTATATAGTTATATATAGTTATATATAAGTCGGCCTACATTCATTGTTGCTGATTAAACTTTTCTCTTTACTTGTTGCTGCTTCTATTCAGTGACTGTGGAATTGTTATTCTACAATATAGATAAATTTTGGGGTCAATGGACATCTTTGGAGTTTGGAGAATGCCATGTTCCCATCACCAGAAGGTAAACTGGTGAGTTTTCTCACCCACCATCTCTCTGACTTTCCAGCATCTACTATCTACCCTCCCTTTGTTTTTCCATACTCAGGTTAACGTGTTTCAAACCAATATCAACCTTGCAAGGCATTCTAAACAATAAGGAGGCAAAAGTAGCAATTCACTCTAAAGATTGGTTTGATACCACTTGTGTTGCAGCACAATATTAATAAATTATTAATAGTTTATATATAATAATAATTTAATAAATAAATAAGTCAATAATAAAACCCCAGTTAATAGACATCATAGCATCAATATAGCATTTCTGATCAGATGCACTGTCGTCATAGTTTTTGATCTACTCTCCTTCCCAAATCTCATGGTCCAGTATAGTTAAAGTGATCAGATTTTTTTTTCTTCAAGCAGGACACCATTGACGGGGGTGGGTTTCTCCATTTGAGTTTTGCCCTCTGCGCATGCGCAGAACGCTGCGCATGCGCAGAGGGCAAAACAGCAAATGTCGGCTTCCAGGTGAGGTGGGGGGGGGAGGCGGGAGGGCGCTTGGATGCCTGCAGCTCGCGACAGGTAAGCTGCCGGCTGCCTCCTTTCCCCGTCTCCCACCTCCCGTTCGTTGCTTGCCAGCCCGGCTGAAGGGAAGGCGGGAGGCGAGGAAAGGCCTCCCGAAAGGAGGGGAGGCTTCGGGAGCCCGCCTCCCTTTCGGCCCGAAAGGGAGGCGGGCTCCCGAAGCCTCCCCTCCTTTCGGGAGGCCTTTCCTCGCCTCCCGCCTTCCCTTCGGCCGGGCTGGCTCGCCTCCCCTCCTTTCGGGAGGCCTTTCCTCGCCTCCCGCCTTCCCTTCGGCCGGGCTGGCAAGCAACGAACGGGAGGCGGGAGACGGGGAAAGGAGGCAGCCGGAGCTTACTTGCTCCAAGCATCCAAGCGCCGCGGTCTCCCGGTCGCCCGCCCGGCCCCAGGGCAACGGCGGCAGCGAGGCGACGGGGGGAAGAAAGGGGAGGGGGACGAGGAAGGGCTGTTTGCACTGCTCGTAAGCTCAAAGCGGCGACGGCTCCTCGTCCCTCACTCCTCCCAACCGCAGCGGCACCTCCGAGGGCGGGGCTAGGGATGGGTCGGGGGAAGGAGAGGAGGAGCAGCCTCCCTTTCCCCTCCCCCCAGCTTCCAGCGCCCGCCCGCCGCCAACGCCGGCCCGAGCTGAGAGGCCTGCTGCCTTTCAGGCCGATTTTTTGAAAGAATGCCCTAGTCGGGCATTGTTTTAAAAAATCGGGACTTTTTAAGAGGGCGGGCGGGACGCGGGACAAATGGTGGAAAAGCGGGTGTGTCCCGCCAAAATCGGGACGTCTGGTCACCTTAAGTATAGTACAGGTAGTCCTTGAGTTACAAATGTAATGGAGCCTGCCCATTCCATTCGTAACCTGAGGATTCGTGGGAGTAAATCTTGTACCTTGAACGTGATCACTCCCTCCTTTCACCCACACATTCACTAATCGAATGTGAGGTTCATGAGATATTTCAGGGTGGGGAAGGCCATGGGGGGCCTAGTGATGGATGCGGCCACCTGCCTAAGACCACCCAAGGCCTCCCTGACCCACTGAAATACCTCATACTCCCCACAATTGCTCTCCTCCCAACCTGCCACACCGAGTCACCTATCTAAGAAAGCAGTTTCCTCTGCAGCCTCTTAGCTGTGTGCTCCCCTCTGCAGTTCCAATTAGGGCTGCGCAGGCCTCGCCCGGCATGTTGTAGGCCAAAATGGAGCTTCTGAGGGGCAGATCCGCCCCCAGAAGCTCCGTTCGGGCCTCCAGAGGCCTCGCCCAGCACGTTTTCAGCTGCAATGGTCTCCTTCAGTGAAAATGGAGTGTGGGAGGGGGTGCGCGGCCCTCCTGGGCTCCCTTTTGGCTGCGGCTGCCTCCTGCAGCCCTCTGTCAGTGAAAACGGAGCTTGGGAGGGCTGCACATGGCCCTCCTGGGCTCCATTTTCACTGAAGGAGGGACGGCGAGCTGGTCCTTCACTGTTTCCAGGGTGGCCCTGTGCAAGCTCTAAGCACCCCGTGGGCCGGATTCGGCCCATGGGCCTTGAGTTTGACACCCCTGATCTACTCTGTGTTGCATGCTACTGTTCTTGGTTTCCCTTTTGCCGTAGCCATTGCTGACAGATGCTTCTTTTAAGGTGACCAGACGTCCCGCTTTTGGTGGGACAGACATGCTTTTCAAGCATGTGTCCCGCGTCCCGCATTGTTTCCAAAAAGTCACGCTTTTTTGGAAAGAATGCCCGGACGTCTGGTCACCTTACCGTAGTAGCACCACCGCGCCTTTTGCAGTCATCCCAAGTCCAGGAGGCGTTCGCGGGACAGGCTCCCCCACAGCCGACCGGCCGCCATGCCTCCACTCCACCGAGAGGCAGGCCTGCGCGCCAGGAGATCACGGCCGCTACGGGGCGGCTCTGCCGTACTTGGCAAGGGACGAAAGAGACGAGCCGCGCCGCCTCGGTCGGTGCCATTGGCCGGGAACATGGCGCTGAACAGGAACCACTTGCCCGGTGGCGGGGTTGTCCCGCCCCATGGGGAAAGGTAACCGGAGGCGAAGATGTACTTGGCTAGCAAGGGGCGGCAGGAGGAAGAGTTGGGGGGAGGGCTTGGGTATCCTCGGGGATTGTGAAACAAGGCGGAGCATTTCTACCAGCCAGCCAGCCCAAGCCACTACCGGCTCCCGAAGGGGAGGCGGGAGGCGAGTAAAGGCCTCCCGCCTCTCCCCCCACTCACCTGGACGCCGACATTTGCGTTCTTTTGCCCTCTGCGCATGCGCAGCGTTCTGCGCATGCGCAGAGGGCAAAACTCAAATGGCGGCGTCCAGGCGGGCCCGCCCCCTGTCAATGGTGTCCCGCTTAAAAAAAAAATCTGATCACCTTATTCTTCATACCCTTCTGAGCTCTCCTGGCCTAGCTGATGCCACCATGCCCAGATCCTACTCCTGCCTCTGGCCAGCATATTTACCAAACCCCAGGAAGCCATTCTGTCTTCCCTGTGGCCATCTATCATTTCTCCTCTTTTTCTGTTAATCCTGATTGCCTATAATTTCTCTGGAAGGTATTTTTTTTTCTTGTCCCAAATCTATCCCCTCCTGGAATTAGATTTGGGTACTCCGTTTTGCCCAAGGAAGGCAATTTTGAACTGAAGGAAGAGGGAAATTGATAAAAATATTCTTTCCATCTCCCTCAGTTCTTATCTCATCAAATTTGCAACTCTCAGTAGCTGTATTTTTGTCTTTATGTGAGCTGAGTGATCTGTTTTTAAGCCTCATTTAATTTAGTTCAGCTAATGTATTCTCTAAGAGGCAATGCAGGTGGCATGCACAGATTCTCTTAAAATGATTTAGATTTAGATTTAGATTTATTATTACAGTTGGAAGGGACCTTGTAGGTCATCTAGTCCAACCCCCTGCTCAAGCAGGAGTTCCTACACCCTTTGAGACAGATGGCAGTCCAGTCTCTCCTTGAAGGTCGCAAGTGTTGGGGCTCTCACGACCTCTGCTGGCAAGCTGTTCCACTGGTTGATCGCTCTCACTGTCAGAAAGTTTCTCCTCACTTCCAGGTTGAATCTCTCCTTGGTCAGCTTCCATCTGTTATTCCTTGTTTGGCTTTCTGGTGCCATAGAGAACAGCCTGACCCCCTCTCCTCTGTGGCATCCCCTCAAGTATTGGAACACTGCTATCATGTCACCCCTGGTCCTTCTCTTCGCCAGACTGGCCAAGCTCAGTTCCTGCAACTGCTCTGTATGTTTTATTTTCCAGACCCTTTATCATCCTGGTTGCTCTCTTCTGCACTTTCTCTAGAGTTTCAATGTCTTTTTTGTAGTGTGGTGACCAAAACTGGATGCAGTACTCTAGGTGTGGTCTGACCAAGGCTTTATAGAGTGGTACTAGTACCTCTCTGGTCCTTGATTGTATCCCTCTATTTATGCAGCTCAGGACTGCGTTGGCCTTTTTGGCTGCTGCTGCACACTGCAAATGACTTTAAAGCACCCCATTCAAAATGCAGTTGGGCAGGCTATGTCTGTTCATTGTTTCTGAAAGAGTATTATTGTGCTTAGGCAATTAGCATTTAAACATAGACTGGGACTACACAATTCATATGATGATAAAGAGCAGTGAGTGTATTCTGCAGACTTTCCTTTTTCTTACGCCCACTGGGCAGAAAAATGCATAATCATATCTTGCTCCTAGATGAAGAATCGCTTTGAGAGGAAATGATTAGGAAACCCTTCTCCAGGCACTTCCTCTTGTGTAGCCATAAATGAGACTCTATGGCAAATTTTGATAATTCATTTTTACTATTGTCATTTCTGATAAAGGAACCTAACTTTTTTAAAAAATCCAAATGCACTTATCTTTCAGTGCAACACAAAATGATTCTAATATGGTCTGTTTTGGCCCCGCATATATACCAGCAGCCCCCGTGCAGTCTCCTTCAAGTACACATACAAGATTAGAGGTGTATTTCTCTATGATATATGCTATTCTCTGCCAGCAATGCCCCTCTGGATTCCGTGTACAGAAATCCTTACTCATGTGAGCTAATGGACACACATTTGCCATTTTGACTCAAAACAAGAATGAAATAATATCACAATAACAGCTTCCCGTAAGAAAGTAGTCAAGAAAAGAATTGCTGCTAGTAAATACAAATGAAAGGAATGACCGGGGGGGGGGGGAAAGGATGTGCGAAGTAGTTCATTTGGCAATATATTCTGAGATATGAAGGGTATATACATTTATTTGGCTGTAGGTCTTTGGTTATTCGGGTTTTCTCCCGCGTGAAATTGGAAGTGTCTTGGCGATGTTTCAACGAAGTCTCATTTGTCATCATCAGGCTGGTGTCTTCAGCTTAATGCTTCTAGGAGCAAATTTATTTGGCTGCTGTCCAATTTCAAGCATTCATCTCACAAATCTGATCTCTCACTGCAGAGAGGATATTGACAGGATCCCCAATGGTAGTTTTATATATCTTTAGAATCTTTGTTGTGAAAAAAATGACAGTAATGAGTGATGGGGTTTCAATAATCTCATTTTTGGCTAGATCAAACTATAAGTCACTAGTGGGTATTCAAGTTAAAAGAAGGTCTGGAATGAAAACTCTTAGCACAAACCCCATAGATTTTCTGCTGTAAGTGGAATTGCAAGTAATTGTCCATATTCTACAGAATCTATTGCTTTTTTTGGTTTAGGGAAAAAATGAGAAAAACTATTTTTAGAGACTGGAAACATACAGATTTTTTTCAGTGGTGAAATCCAATTTTTTTTACTACCGGTTCTGTGGGCGTGGCTTGGTGGGTGTGGCAGGGGAAGGATACTGCAAAATCCCCATTCCCTCCCCACTCCTGGGGGAAGGATATTGCAAAATCTCCATTCCCTCCCCACTCCAGGGGAAGGATACTGCAAAATCTCCATTCCCTCCCCACTCCTGGGGGAAGGATATTGCAAAATCTCCATTCCCTCTCCACTCCTGGGGGAAGGTATATTGCAAAATCTCCATTCCCACCCCACTCCAGGAAAAGGATACTGCAAAATCTCCATTCCCTCCCCACTCCTGGGGGAAGGATATTGCAAAATCTCCATTCCCTCCCCACTCCTGGGGGAAGGTATATTGCAAAATCTCCATTCCCTCCCCACTCCTGGGGGAAGGTATATTGCAAAATCTCCATTCCCTCCCCACTCCTGGGGGAAGGTATATTGCAAAATCTCCATTCCCTCCCCACTCCTGGGGGAAGGATATTGCAAAATCTCCATTTCCTCCCCACTCCAGGGGAAGGATACTGCAAAATCCCCATTCCCTCCCTATTCCTGGGGGAAGGATACTGCAAAATCCCCATTCCCTCCCCACTCCTGGGGGAAAGATATTGCAAAATCTCCATTCCCTCCCCACTCTGGGGCCAGGGGTGAAATTCTCCCTGTTCGGGCGGGCCGGTCAGTTGTCGTAGAGCCGATAGCGATTGCAGCGTGAGGCTTCCCCCACCCGCCTGGCGCTGCCATTTGGGTTCTTTTACCTGCTGCGCATGCGCAAAGCGTTCTGCGCATGCGCAGAGGGTAAAAGAACCCAAATGGCGGCATCCAGGAGGGTGGGGGAAGCCTCACACTGTGATCGCTATCGGCTCTACGACGACTGACCGGCCCGCCCAAACCGGGAGCATTTCACCCCTGACTGGGGCCAGCCAGAGGTGGTATTTGCCGGTTCTCCGAACGACTCAAAATTTCCGCTACCGGTTCTCCGAACTACTCAAATTTTCCGCTACTGGTTCTTCAGAACCTGTCAGAATGGATTTCACCCCTGGATTTTTTGTTGAGAGAAAAAAAAAGGCTGAATTGATGATTTCAGCATTTGGGGATTAAAAAAGGCAAAGAAGATGAGGGGAAAATAAATGGTAGTTGATAGAAAGTATACCTGACCAGGTAATTAAAAAAAATAAAGGGGCTGATTTCAGGATTGTGGCTGGCTGGTGGTGAAAATAGATTATGTCTTGCTCAGGTAGTGGGAGATGAGGAAACTGTAAAAGGGCAACAGGGAGATATTTAAATTATCCAGCTTTGGACTAAAACTGGATTTAAAAAGAAAATTACAGCTTTTCAGATGTCCTAGAAGCCACAAGTCCTCAGATTTGCCATTCCTGATATATATGAATTAGTTTTTCTTATAGGATACTTTTACCCAGAAAGTAAGCTGCACTGACTCCGCTGAAAGTTACTTCCAAGATTACAGGATTAGTAAAGGCAATTAATCCCAGCTTTATTTATTTATTTATTATTTATTATTAGGTTCTTCTATGCCGCCCTACTCCCTAAGGACTCAGGGCGGTGTACAACATTTTAAGAGAACACTAAACAATAAACTTATATAAAAACAGTTTTAAAAAGTTAAAAAAAAGACGTCCAACAACATACACACAGGGGGAGATCTCGGATGTAAAATTGTCTCAGACCCCTGCCTGCAGGAAGAGCCATGTCTTAATGGCTTTTCGGAAGGCCAGCAAGGTGGGGATAATTTGGATCTCTGGGGGAAGTTGGTTCCAGAGCGCGGGCCCCCCCACAGAGAAGGCCCTCCCCCTAGGACCCACCAGTCGGCATTGTTTGGCTGACGGGACCTGGAGGAGACCCATTCTGTGGGACCTAACCGGTCGGAGGGAAGTGTGAGGCAGAATGCGGTCCCGGAGGTAACCTGGTCCTAAGCCATGTAGGGCTTTAAAGATGATATTTACACAATATCCCCAAAGTCTAGGGTGTGTCCTCCAGAACTTCTCCAACAATTGCTGATAAATTTATTATTATGTAATTTATTATGTAATTTATGACTACATGGAAATTGTATGAACTCTAATTCTGATTTCATTTCAATTTAATGAATAAAATGTAATGTAACCCCAAATTTATTTTTATTTTTAGCTTTTGTGCATAGCCACTGGAATGCCATTTAAAGGATTAGTGCAGGTCTCAACCTAAAACATATTGTGGTTTCCAGATATTTATGCTCAGCACTTCTACAACTTAGAGCTCTTTAAGGCTACAGTTGTGGGTCTGACAACAGATTTGGGCAGTGTCGGTTGGAGAATGCCTAATAAACTGTCTAAAAGTATTTTCATAGCTCTAGTCCAAAAATATCCAAGCCATCAATATCCAAGCCTAACCCAAACTAGTGTTCGGGAGGAAGGCTTAAGAAAAAGGAAGTATCTCATAATTGAGACAGCGGCGTGAATGGTCTATCACCAACATCTTGACACAAAGGGAGAAGTGGCATAATTTCTTAGGGTTTAACAGTTGCTTAACAAGAGGGGGAGTGCATATTTCTAAAAGGGATGAAAAATGTTCAGACAGTCACTTATCGTCTGCTGAAGAATTATATTGGAGCACTTTCTCATCTCTGCAGAATCCTCCTGATAAGTAAAATTTCCATTTCTTCTCGTTTTTTTTCTTTTCTAAAATTCAAGTGTGTTTATACATTCCATCAAATAACAGACTGCTAATTTAGAAACCCAATAATATTACATGATCTGAAAATGCTTCAAGATAAGGGTTAAACTTGTTTCAGAGATCTGTTTTGGTTTGGGGCTGAATTTCAACTCTGAAATGCTTGATGCTTCCACTTTAGCTCAAGCCATGGACTAGAACAGCGGTTCTCAACCTGGGGGTCGTGACCCCTTTGGGGGTCGAACGACCCTTTCACAGGGGTCGGGAGACTTCGCCTGGACGCCGCCATTTGAGTTCTTTTACTCTCTGCGCATGCGCGGAACGCTTTGCGCATGTTCAGAGGGTAAAAGAACCCAAATGGCGGCGGCGGGCCGGGGGTCGCGGCAGCGGGGCGGAGTCGCGGGGGTGGGTCACGGGTCGCGGCATTAGGAAGGTTGAGAACCACTGGACTAGAATGTTAGAAACGAAGAACTACTTTTTTTAAAATTTAGGACTCTCATCCAAAATACAGATGTAATAAATAATAAAATTGCATACACACTGCTGAAAGATTGAGCCTGAGGAATTTGTTTTGAGTCTTAGAAGTGAATGGAGCTTTGGTTTTTCCACATAAAATCCACTCCTACATGTTCATGGCCAGCCTAGAGTGTTATGTGGAAGTAAATTGGTTGGGAATTAGAAATCCCACCCAAAAGTGGGCAATTTGCTAGCCCTGTAAACAGTTTCTGTTCTTTTTTTGGCACAGGATAGGCTCTCCTAATATAGGTATTGCAGGATTGGTGATTATTGGGGAATCCTAGATTAGGAAGGCAGCGACAGAGACCAGAAAGAGACAATGACACAACATTTTCACTCTGTTGCCGAGAGAACTACATAGATGCAGACTTCCTCAAAGAGCTGAGTTTGATCAAGGATATCTTTTCCTTTTATAGTAATTTTAAAATAAAAATAAACTAGATTATATGTTTCCCTGAGAAGAACTTGGTAGTAGAAGCTTTCTTCCATCTGCTTTTATACTTCTTTTTTGGCTAAGCAGGAAAGAAGATGCTCAAACCCTGTCATTCAACACGTTTGGGTCTATATAATACATTAAATCAGTGCCCATTTTAACTAGAATTTGCCACACACAGAGCAGTAAAGCAGACATTCCATTAATCCCAAATCAGAATAACAACATGATGTGATTAATTAGCTCTGCAATTCTGGATTTTTTAAATAACACAGATTGTTCATATATTGTAAAAGAGATGCTGTCTCTTTAATATTATGGTCTCTAATCCATTTATGAATTGAGACTTTCTGAACTGAGGATGGTCTGGATGTGTGCTGGATTTTACATATGTGGCAAAGCCTATTTCAGAGGAAGTAATGAATTAATCTTGATCTTTGAGCGGTATACAAAAAGAATAAAAGAAACCTTTAATAAAGCAGTCAGCCAGCAATAAAACCATCCACTCTAAAACAACATACAAAAAAATGGGGTGGGTGGTGGGTGGGGGAATGAATTTATTTATTTGTCATTCAATTTGTCATGTAACTCTGGAGAATTATCCTGCTAATGGGGATTCATTGAATTGCTACTGAACTCTTTCAGATTAACCAGAATGAATTGGCAGCAAGTAGCTCCTGGAGTCGTCCTTTTACTAATCAAGCTCACAGGCACATCTCTATTTTTTGTTTTTTGTGAGTATTTCTTCCTGTCTTGTATATATACTGTCAGGAGTTTGGGGTTTTGAAATATGGATATATATATTACTTTGTGTGTGTGTGTGTGTGTGTGTGTGTGTGTGTGTGTGTGTGTATGTATGCATTTTATTTATTTATTTATTTATTTATTTATTTATTTATTTATTTATTTATTTATTTATTTATTAGTTGTATGCCACTCAACTCCCAAAGGGACTCTGGGCGGCATGCATACACACACACACACACACACACACACACACACACACACACACACACACACACACACACACACACATACACAGACACAAATATATATATTTGTGTCTTTCCCCCAAAATAAGACATCCCCTGATAATAAGCCCAATCGGGCTTTTGAGTGCATGGCAATAAGGCCAAGCGCTTATTTCAGGGTTCAAAAAAATATAAGACAGGGTCTTATTTTCGGGGAAACACTATATATATATAGTGTTTATATATATATTTATATATATATTCAAACTTACAAAGAACTGATAAAGAAATAAAGGGAGAGTCGTATAGATCTATTTCAAGCTGTTTAGCCATACCCTTCTAGGATTCGAATTTGGGCTGCTTGCCTTGTTTAGGCAGTGCTTTTACCCTGTAAGCCACAAGTTCTCCTCCCTTATCAGCTGAGCCAGGGGAAAGATTAAATGTTTTTCTGTCGAGTCACCTGGTATACCCAAATATGGGAGGGAGCATACTGCTTCCTTTTGCCTTTGCCTTTCAGCCCCCACTCCAGGCTACAATCATATTTTCAAACTTACAAAGAACTGATAAAGAAATAAAGGGAGACTAGTATACCGTATTTTTCGGAGTATAAGACACACCGCAGTATAAGACGCACCTTAGTTCTGGGGGAGGAAAACAAGGAAAAAAGGCCTCTGCCTCCCAGCAATTTGCCAAAGAGCAAACAGCAAACAGTACATATGATATACACTGTTTGTTGTGTATTTCTGTGCATGTGTGCCTGACCCATAGAAATGGCAAAGAATTGAAGAAATGTACATTATGGCAGTATATTAATCCCAGAAAGTTTTCTTAAATGTAATCACACTAACTCCTCCCAATGATTTAAATAGATCTACTCCAAACATAACTAAGTCAGGATTTAACTCAGCTGCCTTATTTTAATACTAATACTTAATACTAATACTTAATACTAAAACAGGACATTTCAGATTATACTTTTACAGATCTTTAAAATTGATGTGGCTTTCTGGAAGTATTCTCTGCTATTTAAAAGAAGATACAATAGCACTGGGCCTCTTCAGAGCAAGCATTTATTTTAAAAAGCTTTTTCATTTTGTTAAGTTGTCTAGAACAATAATAAAGCAGTCTTTAAAAATAAGTCTTATAATTTGAACACTCTACAAACATTTAACAAAATAACATATTAACAGAATCTGCCTCTACCTAGGATAGAACTCACAACCTCGTGATTGTGAGGCAAGAGCTCTACCTCTAGGCCACAGCAGCTATAGCTTACCTCCTTGCAATTTCAGCAGTCTAATATTGCCAGCAGTTCATCTCCCAGCAATTTGTCTCATTACAGCCACCGTAGTTAGTTTCATTTTACCACGTGGCTTGCAAGCCTCAGTCAGATGTAGGTCGAGAGGCAGATAATCTCTTCTTGTGCTAATCAGGCTTTGCCCTGTTTGCTGCAAAGAGGTAAATTGCTGGCAGGCAGAGGCCAAAGGGTGGGGGTGGCTGGATGGGGCTACATTCAGTGTATAAGATGCACCCAAAATTTCACCCTCTTTTTGAGGGTAAAAAGGTGCGTCTTATACTCCGAAAAATACGGTAGATGTATTTCAAGCTATTTAGCTCTCATCAGCTAGCCATACCCTTCTAGGATTCGAACTTTTCCTCCTTTCGGGAGAAAAAGGAAGCAGTATGCTCCCTCCCATATTTGGATATACCAGGTGACTCGACAGAAAAACATTTTGGTGGGTTTCAGCAGGTTCTGACCAGCAGGTCCTGGAGAACTGGTAGTGGAAATTTTGAGTAGTTCAGAGAACCGGTAAATACCATCTCTGACTGGCCCCGCCCACATCTATTCTCTGCCTCCCGAGTCCCAGCTGATCAGGAGGAAATGGGGATTTTGCAGTAACCTTTCCCTGGAGTGGGGTGGGAATGGAGATTTTACAGTATCCTTCTCCCTGCCACGCCCACCAAGCCACGCCACGCCCACCAAGCCACGCCCACAGAACCAGTAGTAAAAAAAATTTGAACCCCACCACTGGCGTGTGTGTGTGTGTGTGTGTGTGTGTGTGTGTGTGTATATATATTTATATATATATACACACACACATATACACACACACACACATGTACGTACGTATATATGTGTGTATATATATGCGTGTATGTATGTATATGTATATGTATATGTATATGTATATGTATATGTATATGTATATGTATATGTATATGTATATGTATATGTATATGAATATGTATATGAATATGTATATGTATATGTATATGTATATGTATATATGAAAAAGTAAAGCCATAATGTACAGTACATAATCTCTTCTGTTATCTTTATTTTTTATTTTTTGTTGATTTTATTGTAGTATCTTCGATTGTCATGAGAGTTGGGTAGCATATAAGGTTAATTATATGTATAGCCGAGGTGGTGCAGTGGTTAAAAGCAGCACTGCAACCTTCAGCTGATTGCTAGTTCAGCAGTTCAGCTGTTCAAATCTCACCAGGCTCAAGGTTGACTCAGCCTTCCATCCTTCCGAGGTGGGTAAAATGAGGACCCAGATTGTTGGGGGCAATATGCTGAACTCTGTAAACCGCTTAGAGAGGGCTGTAAAGCACTATGAAGCGGTATATAAGTCTAAGTGCTATTGCTATTGCTAATTAAATTGAATTAAATGAAATGTTTTGAGTTTCCATATTTTACTATGCCTCAATACGTAAAGATATAAATAACCCTTATTGTTTGCAGCTGTTATTTTTGATTTTTCAAAGAAGTGTTTTATATGCGACTGTCATTCCACAGAGTGCTTTTTTATAGTATACTTTATTATCCCATTGAAAACAAGAGGCAGATTAACAGATGGACTGATATGGAGAGACAGAATTTTACCTAGGGAAAAGTTGAGATTTAAACTAAGGGCTTGACTTTTATCTTTCCATTGAACCTGGTTCAGCTCCCTCAGCTGACAATGAATAACAATGACAAATGATTGCTTTTACTTCTGCGGGGGTCCCGCCCATCCCCCTCAGTCAGGTTTATATGTCTTGGTAGCAATTTATGTTTAATTTTCTTCTTTTATATCTCCCTGACCAAGGGTTGAGCCCTCTGTTTCACTTCTCTCTCTTTAGAGGCTTGATTTTACTTTTTCAATATCTCTATGCTCTGCAGAATTGCTTAAGATATGCTTTATGTGAGAAATAGAAAGACGTTGACACATTTCTTGAACAAACAAGAAAACAGTTTATTTAAACACAACTTCTCAGTAAATTTCAAATGAATTTGTTACAGCCACAACCAGCTATTCAATTCTTTTTCTTCTTTTCTTCCCCTCAGAGACTTTCCTAGTTCTCCTGACTAAATCTTAGAAAACCCAGTTCTTCTTTGAATTAAGGCCTATAGATAAGAGCATTTTTCACTGTTTATCTCTATCTACAAATAACACAATATATCAATCAATAAAGTTCCCTGACCCTGGCACCTGCTTCCCACAGAACTGCCTAGAGCCTATCTTCCCTCCTGTTAACTTCCCTCATGGACAGTTAAACTCAGGCAGAGAATACCTATAAACCCTCCCTCTTGGAAGTTACACACACACAGAGAGCTCTTCACACTAAACCTTCCCTCTTGGAAGTTAACCCCAACAGAGCTCTCCTCAGCTATTCCAACTAGGCCTTTTATAGTTCCTGGCCCTGCTATCTATGATCCGATTGGCTGTCTCCTTATGATGTAATCTATCCCCCCTCCCTTCTGGAGCACTGGGATAAACACCTCCCCCTTTCTACTTACCATACATTTAAAAGCTGTTTGGCTCCATACTTACTTGTGTATACAATTCCTTTTAACCACACTTTAACTTTATACAACAACTTACTCTTTTACATTCAGTACCTGTATGTGGGCACCACAACTTCCTATTTTATTTTAGCAGAAATATTGAGGAATTTTTATCAGCTGTCATTTAAAAATATTCTTCTTTTTTAGTTCCACAGATCTTTCCCAAAGGGAACATCTCTTCTATCTCTACAGAAAATTCTTCAGGTAACTCTACATAAAAATCCAGAGATTTCTGAGACTAGAAAATAACTGGATGGGGGATAAATGTACTTTGACTTCTGTTGAGAAAAAAACTGTATTATGTGGCATTCAGTGGGGAAAATTCTTGAAGGTTGAAACTCCCTTTTCTCAATCAAAGAAGAGGAGTTTTCAACATAAAAGCATTTCCCTCATTGAATGGGTGGGGATTAAGTAGAATTAAGTAAACCTCATCCAGGTGTCTCCAACATTTTGCAGCACTAGCCAACCTGTTATTGGTAACCAGAGGCAAAGTTATTCTCAGCTGCTTATGCAGTAGTGGAAACAGTTGCGAGTCAATGAGTAATAAGTTGGTTCAAAAAATGTTTGACATGTGCTGTTCTTCAGCTGATAGCTGTAGATGACCAGCCATACAGCATGAATTCCAGCAACTCTTTCCATTTGATTGCCCCTGACTTCCAGATGCTCTCACACATCATCTTCAACCAGCAGATGGGTGGTGCCCTCCTTGTGTCACTTAATGCATGGAGGAAGTGTCAAGATTCTACAAGCAGCAGGTCCGGACTCTTAAGTCCATCTCACTCATTTGATCCAATTGAGGTGCAGTGTGTGCTTATTACTTTGCCTCACTGTACACTAAGGGGATTGGCTGAGAAATGAGAGATCCCTGTTATGAAAAGTCTCATCTCTTCCTATGATACAGGCTGAGGAACATGTAGATCCTGCTTCATACTAAGGTGCTAGATGTTACTTTACATAGCTGATGAAGGGAATGTGGCCTTGAACTCTTTATAGAGAACATGGGGCTGTATTAAAAACCTCAGCCGTGACTCCATGATCTCACGGAGTGGGCCTAAATATAAAATGCAACCCATTACACATCATAGATAGTCTTCTGCTGTATTGATCATAAACTGTGTCTACAGCATATAGAGGGGAGTAATTGGTTCTTATAAAACCAGGAAGAATTAGTCTGCCTATTGACAACAACAAATACATAGCCACAAAACCCAATTCTGGCACAGGATTCTGGTTGATTGCCTCCTGGGAAAAGCTTTTGCCTAGGAATTTGAAAATCAAAGAACTACGGTACCTGATTGGTGGGCTTTTGGAGTTTGTGATGATGTCATCATTCCTTCCTTCCTTCTAACTGATTTTAGGGTGCTTTTAAAAATAAAAAACCCTCTCAAAATGCTAGAAATGCAACACAATTTAGATACATATGAGGCAGTGGTGGGATTCAAATTTTTTTACTACCGGTTCTGTGGGCGTGGCTTGGTAGGCATGGTGTGGCTTGGTGGGTGTAGCAGGGGAAGGATACTGTAAAATCTCCATTCCCACCCCACTCCAGGGGAAGGTTACTGCAAAATCCCCATTCCTCCCGATCAGCTGGGACTGGGGAGGCAGAGAATAGATGGGGGTGGGGCCAGTCAGAGGTGTTATTTACCGGTTCTCTGAACTACTCAAAATTTCCGCTACCAGTTCTCCAGAACTGGTCAGAACCTGCTGAATACCACCTCTGATGTGAGATGGTAATGTTGCAAACCTCAACAATTCTGGAAATTAATTCATTGCAGAATGGAATAAATTCTGAAATTTCAACCTAAAGTACTTTTAAATTAAACTTTACCAAACCATATATTCCTTCAAAATATACTGAATTATAAATGATAACAGCTGCAAGTTTGTATGCTTTTTATTGGGAAAGACCTCTGATCCCCTCAGTGGAAGAATAATTAGTTAAATTGTGGGTATGTGTTTCAATGCCAAGAATAATTTCGTAACTAAAAAATAGATTTGATATACACTTCAATCTTACTTGAAAACCATTTCTGGATTACAATTCTATATGTGCAATCATGCCACATTCCAAATTTGGGTTCCAGTGTGCATAATTTAATATATAACCTACATGTTATTTACATTATTTTAATGTATCATACACAGGTTTTCTGTTTCCTCTTATTGATTTCAATTGTGCCAACCAAATAATTTTACCATTCAACAGAGTATGTTTTGACTAGAAATTGGATATGAAATGTCTTAGAATACTCTAAGTTGTTAATGGTGTATTACAGTATATTAACCCTTATGATAGTTTAGATTTGTCAGTTAGTTGAGATCTGATAGTCAGCTGCCTATATTATGTTGCTTACATTGTTTTCCTCTCTCCTTTTCTTTTGCTTTTCCCCCCATTGGTATCATAATTATAATACAAAAGAAATTTAAAAATAAATATGTAAAAATCTGTTTACTGGTTGACTTGCTGAACATAGGTGTGTGTGCTTTCTCTTCATATCCTTGTATACTGTTGCTATAGTCCATGGTTTATTTTCTTGCAAAAGTATGCTTGAACTTGTGTTTACAGTTATTACCTGTTTGTTGCAGTTATTTTCTTTTAGTGTCAAAAGAAGACTAGTTTTGATGAGGAAGGATGTATATATGACTTAGGATTGCTTTTTTATTTTGGGCACCACTGAGTATTGATGATGTGAATTCAATTTACATTTAGGATGTAAATGATGGATGCCATTTTTTTTGTTTCCTTAGTGTGGCCCCCTTCTTCTGATCAGACCTCTTCCCTCTCTCCCTTGCTTCCTGCTACAGGTAGAAATTGAAATTATTATTTTCCCTCCATATCTGATAGTCAGTTGGGGATGATTGGAAAGGGAGTGGAGAAAGTGGTAACTCTGCTAGTGAAACTTTGAATATCAAGGTAGAGGAAAATAGCTCATTTTTATGATTGTCAGGTTTGACAACATAAATTAAGAAGTTTCTTTTATAACAGAGTGGAGAAGCCAATTAACTGAAATCATCTTGTGTGAGATATTAAAAATCCCAGATCAGTTGTTTTCCCCTCACATTTTTATTAAATTATCATATCTATATCCCAGGACAAAAAGTTCCCTCTGGGCAATAAATACACAAGACTTAACATTAGTTACATTTTATTATTACTTAATGTCTTTCAGTGATGTTTTTCACACTGACTCAAATATGTCTGTGGAGTTTCTCAATCATCCAGGACATGGTTGTCCCAATGTTGCTTTTCAAAAGGCAACTGGATTTTCTTGTTTTTTCCCCCTTGAAAACATTTCACTTCTCATCCAAGAAGCTTCTTCACTTCCTCAACTGAAGAAGCTTCTTGTATGAGAAGCTAAACGCTTTCAAGGGAAAAAAAACAAGAAAGTCCGGTTGCCTTTTGAAAAGCATCTTTCGGACACTGACCCAGCTAGGGCTGCCATGCAATATATGGGCTCCAAAAAATCTAGGGAAGACTCTCTCTCTCTCTCTCTCTCTCTCTCTCTCTCTCTCTCTCTCTCTCTCTCTCTCTCTCTCTCTCTCTCTCTCTCACACACACACACACACACACACACACACACACACCCCCCTATAGTGGTCATCTATATGAATGATCATTCAGTTACTTAGTCATTTCCAAGTCATTTTGTCCAAGATTTTCTGCCAGCCACTGGTCTGCTAAGTTCTTGTACTCTCTGGTTTGTGTCATCAATGATAAGATTTATCCACCTTGTCTTCTGACAACAATTGTCTTCTACTTTTTTTCTACATTACGTGTCTAAAATCTTTAAGTTGCGCCTCATTATTAGCATTTCTAATGAGCTGTATCATTGAAATATTGTAGCCCATATCTAAGAGGAAAGAGTATTTCTCCAAGATATGTAATAGAACGTCTTGCATTATTGATATCATATAGGAGTTGTCTACAGAGGGATCCCGGTAAAACATTCTGAGGAAGCAAAGTTTAGAAGCTTTCAGATCAGCATTGTGCAGTACCCATCTCTTTATGCAAAAATTCCTATGTCTGTAACATTTCCACCTTACAAGAAAACAGACCTTGAGCAGATCTTTAAACAATATAAGTCATGACATTTTGTTTTCAAGGATACAAAAGATTTATAAAATTGCCTGTAACTTTGATTCCCATGGAATTTTCTGCAAGGAATATGATCCTCTAATTAGGCAAACGGTGAACAGCCAATTGTTCTGAAAACAAATACATTGTTGATATTCATTAATGCATACTCAAGGTTTTGTAGTGTTCCTTACACTATTTATTTTATTTATTTTATTTATTTTATTAAGAGTTCTTATAGGTCGCCCAATCCCGTAGGACTCAGGGCGGCTTACAACAGAGATTAGAACTACATATTAAAATAGCATCTAAAAACATCATATTACAATTTTAAAAAACCATTCATACATGGGGGAGTCGTCTCTTCACCCCACCTGCCGGAAGAGCCATGTTTTTACTGCCTTGCGGAAGGCCAGTAGGGTGGGGATAGTCCGGATCTCTGGCGGGAGTTGGTTCCAGAGAGATGGGGCTCCCACAGAAAAAGCCCTCCCCTGTGGGCCCGCCAGCCGGCATTGTTTGGCAGACGGGACCCGGAGGAGGCCCTCTCTGTGGGACCTAACTGGTCGTAGGGAGGCATGTGGCAGGATGCGGTCCCGCAGGTAACCTGGCCCTGAGCCATGTAGGGCTTTAAAGGTCAAAATTAAATATTTTTAATTGCAACTTCGGCCCTGAGATTATGTCCTAAAATGTAGGTGTCTGAATTCAGCCTAAGCCAACAGCACTCAAACCACAGTGTGACAAACCTACACAAAAACATTGAATTCTGGAAATTCTATTGTCCTGTTTTGGGCTAGTGACATTTCAGCAGAAACTAAACCTGAAACACTTTGACAGTTCTGGGTTCCAGATATTTCAGTCAATATTGGGGTCCTGAACAAGCCTCTTGTGCTACAAAAATCTGGATGGCCACTAGTTAACAAGAAAAAAGATGCAGAAAACTTTCTTCTGTTATCTTGTGATCATGTGGATTTTGGCACCTAAGCTCTGGTTACATTAGCTCTACCTGAAGTTAAAGCAACCTCTTGCTCTGCGGGATACATATTTTAATTGAAAGGAAGGCCAATGGGTACAGTTCTCGTCTCTTTTTGCGTTCACTTAATGTCATGCTGGAGGAAAGGAAGAATCAGATCAAGAAGCAGGAAGTAGCAGGGAAGCTACTGAATAATGGAGAACCAGACTGCGAATTCAGCAATTAGATCAGCATCTTCCTCCAATATGCAACAGAAAAACAGACTCACAGTCGCTATAAAAAAGACCTTCTCAAGAAATAGTAATGTGCCTTGTAAATAAGACAAAAATGCTTGTATTGGTACCAGGAAATAACAATCAAATTCCAATGATAAAATTTGAATGGGACGAAAATTGCCCTACTTAGACTTTATATGCTTTATCTTTCTGGAACTCCTGAAGCTGCAACTATTATTATCACTTTCAAAATCATTTATTCCTTGCATCTTTTGCTATAGTCAGAATTCCTTTGAAGCAACCAAAGTGGGAACGATTCAGAGGGCATGATTACTTGTTTTCTGAAGAGAAAGCTATGTGGATGATCAGCGACTTTGATTGTAAAGATTGGAAATCAAACCTTGTGATCATCAATGACACAAAAGAACTGGTAAGTTTATGGTCACCTGAGAGGAAACCAGGGGTGAAATTCAGTAGGTTCTGACAGGTTCTGGAGAACCGGTAGCGGAAATTTTGAGTAGTTCGGAGAACCGGCAAATACCACCTCTGGCTGGCCCCAGAATGGGGTGGGAATGGAGGTTTTGCAATATCCTTCCCCTGCCATACCCACCAAGCCACGTCCACAGAACCGGTAGGGAAAAATTTTGAATTTCATCCCTGGAGAAAACCAACTTCATCCTTGAAGTGTTTATGCTCTTATACCCCTTTAACCTGGGAAAAGAATCATGTCAGGATCTTTAGACCATCCAGTGAATGAGTGAGGCAATCACAATGCTCTGACAAAACAGATATAACTTTAGGATTCCAGAGGAAGCTCATTTATCGTAGTTCGAATATGGATTGTAGGATGGAGTGTGAAATACAGAGGTGTCCAGGTTAATCTGCAAAGCAGACTTTACTATTTTGGATAGATTAACCATGAGTCAAAAAAAAAATCAAGAGTTAGCAAGGGCTTGAAAGAAATATAAACTTTGCCGTGAGGGCTATGGATGAGAGGAATGAGAGCAAGTGTATCCTGAGGGATGCATGATATACGTCATTGGGTTCTCCAGTAGGCATTGTTTTTACTTGTAAGGAAACTCTAGTTTTGAAGGGTACTGTTTTATGTTTGATGGGTACTGTTGAATTGGAGAGTGAATGTCACACAATGTTAACCACTCAAGGTGCACTTTAAAATAGAGGAGGATGAAGTATGAACATACTATTTTAGATGCAAGAGAAACAAATATGGATTATAACTTTCTGTGCTAAGCAAGAACTTATTAGCATCTGCAAATATAGCTGGTATGTTTAAATTACTTTTAAAGTGTCCTCATAATCTGGAAGGGACCCAGGCATTCTTCTATTTTGCAGTGAACTCTGAAAGGAGAAAAGTTAGCATAAGTAGCATCAGCAATATTTCAGCTTCCCATATCAAAGGGTTCATCTTCAAAATCATCTTGAAGTGAATCTGAATACCAAAACAAAGCTGTCTGCTTTGGAGATTGGTCCAGTCTTCTTCTTTTTCTTTTCCAAAGCAAAACATGTTTTAGGGTCCAAACTGAAGAAGACCATATGAGAAACTTCAGAACTATTTTGGAATAAGGCTGCAGTACTCTATATTTGCTTCCAGTCAAAATTTGCCTTTATTGGGTGACTCAAATCACAGTGTTTCTGGAAATGACATGTTTTTTCTGTTTCAGTTTCAGTTTCAGTTTCAGTCTCTGTCTCTGTCTCTCTGTCTCCCTCTCCCTCTCCCTCTCCCTCTCTGTCTCTCTCGCTGTCTCTCTCTCCTCTCCCTCTCCTTTCTTTCTTTCTTTCTTTCTTTCTTTCTTTCTTTCTTTCTTTCTTTCTTTCTTTCTTTCTTCCTTCCTTCCTTCCTTCCTTCCTTCCTTCCTTCCTTCCTTCCTTCCTTCCTTCCTTCCTTCCTTCCTTCCTTCCTTTCTTTCTTTCTTTCTTTCTTTCTTTCTTTCTTTCTTTCTTTCTTTCTTTCTTTCTTTCTTTCTGGTACAGCCAACTGATGCATCATCATCAGTAGAGAACAAGACTTCTCCAATCTGCCATTCCAAAGTCTCACTACCATTTGTCTATTGGGTGGCTGCTGCGGAATAAGTCTGTCGAATCATCTGAGTCTCCATAATCTTAAAGCAAAAGGCGTCTGCACTAAGAAAGCAGCATGTGATTTACCAGATGGGTATACATGTCTGGCACATTGAAAACAGCATGATTTTTTAAAGCATTATTTATGTTTGTTCCCCACCTACCACCCTTAGTAAACAGGATACAGAACAGATTCTGTCATATGGCACTTGAGAAGCTAGAGATGAAAGTGAACAAGATTCCTGTAGCTTTATACAGTAATTATGGGACTTTGGCAGATGCATCTTCTATCATTTGAATCTGGTAATTTACTCAATTTACATCCTTCATCAGGATGAAAAGCATAGGGAATTCACACCTCTCTTTGAGACTACTTCAGGCTGCTTGTGATTTTCATAGTCTCTGATAAGAACCTTTGATTTTCCATATTTATTTTATTTTTCTCACCAGGAATTTGTTATTAACAAAACAACAATGGCTAATTATTTCATTGGACTCACCTATTCAGAATCAACAAAAAAATGGGAGTGGATTGATCGCAAAGAGCACAACATAAACCTGTATGTTTCATTTCCCCCCACTCCTCTGTTTTAGGGAGGGATCTATTTTCCCCATATGCAATAATTTTATATGTTCTGCTTCAGTGGTGGGTTCTAAATGATTTTGCTAATGGTTTGTGCACGCGCTCAATGCTTCTGCGCATGCGCAGAAGCGTCCCAGGCAAGTGGGCGGAGTCTCCCGCTGCTGGCGCTACAGGTTCTAAGAACCGGTCGGAACTGGGAACAACCCACCACTGTTCTGCTTCCTTTCATAGATGTGCAACTTCCTTTTTAAATCTACATGAAAATATTGCAACTAGCTACTTATAAATGTATTTTCTCAAAGGTTTATATGTTTACTTTTTTCCTTTCTTAAATGATAATACGGACCATCTATAGCTCATAGAATATTTATTGATCGAATCCAATACTTTCCATGTCTCCAGTCCCTAACACATTCTCTAACACATTACTATTTTTTAAAGGTCTACATTTAGTTTGCACACTATTACTGACAATTTGGAACTATAATTGTGTTCATTCACAATTCTGAAGGAGCACTGGCATAGAATTGTGTACACAAAACGCGAATGAAGTACTGCTGCAGCAGTTGTTCACTTTCTATGGCTCTTTTATTAAAATATATCTATTAAGCTCTTTGATTTTTTTTTACTATTTTATGTTTTTCAATGCGCTGATCCAACACATTTATATTTAAAATTAGGATTTGTCTCTAGCCAATTTTCAGCATCAGGTTTAGATGGGAGTTTAATTCTGGAATTCTTAACTCATCCATAAAGTTGAGGATGATGATTATTAAATGAATGCTAACTTACACATAAAGTAGCGTGTGGTGAGTAAGCTCTGATTCAATTCTTTGAGAGTTAAGCAACATCTATTTGCCCAGAGACAACTTGTGGAGTGTCTACTTCCTTCTTTGGTTTTTTTGTGTGTGTGTGCAGAGGAGAACAATTCATTTTCATTATAAAGGGGCATTATCATATGGTGAACTTTTGAGACAGCCAAATCCAGTTGTTATTTAATTAACATGATTGGCCCAGAATAAATTGAAATGTTGATCACTGTGGTTTCAAATGAGTTGAAGTTCTACAGGAACTTTTCTCCTTTTGATCCTGTAATTATTTGTCAATTGGCCTTCAGGAAAGCTGTGAAGACCTGGCTTTTTCGGCAAGCCTGGGGCCAATGAATGAACTGCTGAGAAATTATTGATGTAGGCCCATGATTGTTTGGATGACTGAGTGTTTTTGATTTTATTATACTGTGTTTTTAACTCTGTTTTTTAAAAGTCTTTTTATATTGATGTTATTTGTATTGATGTGAGCCACTCAGAGTCCCTGCTGAGTTGAGCGGCATACAAGTACAAGTAATAAACAAACAAACAAACAAACAAACAACAAATGAATAAATGAATAAACAAACAAACAAACAAACAAATAAATAAATTCATTTAACTTCAAATAATTTCTTACTGTACTTCTCCTGGTAAAAAATCAAGAAGAGCTCAAGAATTCAGTTTGTCTTAGCTCCGACAGGCCGAAGGAGCTAATTCTGCATTCTGGATACAATATTTTAATTCATTAGGATTAATTCCCAATTTAATTTATAATCAGACGTTTATTTTCTTTTTGCCTTTAATAAGTTAGAACAAAAGAAAAAATTAGAAATAGTGAAAAAAAGCAAAAAAAAAAATCTTTTATTAAGGTTAGATTTCTATTCAGGTTTTTTGCCATTTTAAATCTGTCCTTTATAAAAGTTAATCTCCAATGTTGGTTTCTTCATGTATATCATATTTTTGCTAGTGAAACGTACATATTTTAGCTTATTTCTTCCTCCATGTTCCTTCTCAAGCAATCAAAAATGAATGGTAACCATATAAATATCCTAGTTTTTTTAATGATAGTATTATAGGGAAGGAATATTTGAAGTCTCTTCTAAATTCTTAGTTACTAACTAACTACTTTTCTTAAATTTATCTGGTCTTTTGGGCTAAGTAACTCAATCTGGTTATAAAATCCTTGATAACTTCTTTTCACTGTTGTTTCCCGAAACATATAAACTAATTAACTTGAACTGTAACATTAATATTTTTTATTTTGGGTCGGACACATGTTTTGTTACTAGATTTGTTGAACCAAATTCAGATTTTTAAAAATTGTTCTGTTGTTTACAGCTTTCCAATTAAAGCAACAATGGATAAAGAATGTGCTGCTATCGGGACAGGAAATGTGAGTCCAGTATCGTGTTCTGATGAATACAACTGGATTTGTGAGAAGACCTATAGTTAATTGATTGAACAAAACCTCTGCAGGGCTGCCTAGGAGTGAAGACTGAGTAAACAGCATACCTTGTTGATTAATAAAATAGTTATATCCCTTCATGATCTCACTTCTTCATTTACTATAAGCTACTATATTTGCTACTGAATCAAGATCATCACGGCATTTTATAGTGTAAGTGGGGGAATGGAAATACTTCTCAAACTTCAAGGATTTTGCATCGAGGCCTTTTTACCTATATAGAAATCTTTGTACAATTGTGTGAATAGAGAATTATGAAGCGACGAGATACTACCTGTGTAGTAAATAGCTGCTGTGGCCTAGAGGTAGAGCTCTTGGCTCACAATCAGGAGGTTGTGAGTTCAATCCTAGGTAGAGGCAGATGTAGGGTCTCCTGCTTGGGCAGGAGGTTGGACTAGATGACCTGCAAGGTCCCTTCCAACTCTTTAATCTGTAATCAGTAGTAATCTGAAAAAAGGTACAAGGCTCATACTGTATATGACTCTGTTGTCCCTCTTTCTTTCCCAAGCAGAATGAGATCTTGAGGGCCCAGATCAGGCTCATGTTAACATATTTGCTTAATTGTCCCCTTTGGTGGCTGTTTCAGGATCCCTCAAAGAGAAAGTCCTTTTTCCTGTTCCTGAAAACACTGCAAGATGTTTGTGAACTGTCATAGAATTCACATGTCATTCTAAAATGTGACTTCTTTAATTATGGTCTCCTGACTCAAAGGGCCAGGGTTTACAGAATTATATTGTGTTTAGCCAAACACATGAACCAAACAAAATGTTTTGTCCTAAAAGGAAGGAAATTGTGTTCTTGGTAAATGGATACTGTGGTTCATTGCCACATCAAATTAAGGAACTAATTTTGCTGTCAAGTCACTCATTGCCATTTCAGAACAGTAAACAGTTCTCAACTAGTTGTAAAGAATGTAATTTCCTCTAAATGTTACTTTTGAGGACATGGAAGTGGTTATAATATTTAATTTACAAATGCACGCACAGGAAATAATGTGGGAATATCTACTTTAGGCAATCCAGTAGCTTGTCTGCATCTATTCTCAAAGACAGCTGCTGCACTTGAAGAAAACATCAACAAATCTCCAGTAGTCCGAACTATCCATTATAACTATACTCAAAGGCATTACAAATTTAATATTTCTTTGTTAATCCTGATTACCGACATATAGCAGGTCCTCATACTAGCCTCTATTGGAAAAGCTCATTCCCATTAGTTTTAAAGGCCATTGTAAAATATCACATCAGTTTTTGTGTAACCTTTATTGCTTCCTTATGTCATAACAAAAAAGTGGAACTTTACTTGAGCCTGCTAAATAGTGTGCATGCCATTCCCATGAAGCAATGTATCTTATATTGTGATTAAGGCATCTCTGTTAGATTGCTTCCTATATATGGGTTTCTCTGATAAAGAGATCTGTTTTGCATTATCCAACCAAAACACCTCAATTGTTTTTCTTCTCTTACAAAGAAATCCTTTTTGTTAGGACGGACCAACACATTCATGTTTCCCCCCAAACTTCCAACTTCTTCCATTTGTGAATCCTCCACTTTATTTCTGTCCTTTGGAAGGGAAGTCACCAGGTTAATAATGTAGCTAAATTAATCAATGGGGATTTCCATACAGGATCTTTCCTGCAGTTCAGACCTCCCCAGTCTTGTGATATCATGTGGGATGGAAATGTCTATTTTCTTCTGGGTTTGGATGGCAACTCCCACTGGGTCAATGGGCTAAATGAGTTAACAAACTGAATCAGTCAAGTGTTTCTCCCAATGATGAAATTCACCTTGTCACATCTTTCTTTGTTAGTGGAAATAAATTATAGAGCAGCGTTTCCCAACCTTGGCCACTTGAAGATGTCTGGACTTCAACTCCCAGAATTCAATTCCCCATTCGCTGGCTGGGGAATTCTGGGAGTTGAAGTCCAGACATCTTCAAGTGGCCAAGGTTGGGAAACACTGTTATAGAGGCACATAAAGGCCCCTTTCCACAGGTCCAATACAAGGAGACCAAAATAGTTCATCTAATATGCATCAGCATATTATAGGAGGGGGAAGTTAACCTTTAAAAGACCAAATAGGAAACAAATTATTTTTGTATACTCAAAACATGTAAAGTGTAATCATAAAAGGCAAAGGCATATATGAGAAATGAACCCATTGTTTTATGCAAGTTTATGAGCACAGTAACCATCCAACTGCTGTCTTTATTTCTGCTGTGAGGCAAAAGCAACCATAGTTTCTTTTTATCTGTTGGCCTGGTGTGGAGAGACCTAATTATGTGTTGCTTTATGTGAACCAGCACCCAACTGATTCACATAAAGCAACACAACATACACAACTCAATATTTTAACAGGCCATACAAACAAATCATCTTTAAAACATTAAATTGTTAACCTTCTACAGAAGACAGGAGAATGCTTTTGCATGAAAAGAGCTTGAAATGAATGCATGTACATATTTTGCTCTTAAGTATAGCAGAGTACAGTACAATAGTCCAGTTCTCCAATGTCTGATAATCATTGGCATTTATTTTGCTGCTTTGAAATAACAGCCACAGTTCCTCTGGAAAACCTTTATTTTTAAAGCAGCAAGATAATACAGGTTGATATAGAATAGAATAGAATTCTTTATTGGCCAAGTGTGATTGGACACACAAGGAATTTGTCTTCAATGCATAAGCTCTCATTGTACATAAAAGCTATAAGTGATAAATCATGATCATAGTCATCATAAAAATACATTCATCGTACATCATAAGATACAACACTTAGTGATAGAATCAATATAAATCGTACTAGGAAACTAAATAAAACAATATAAATCGTAAAGATACAAGCAACAAAGTTATAGTCATAAGTAGAAAAGGAAATAAGCAATAGGAAAGATGATGATAATAATAATAATAACAATAATAATAATACAGTCTTACTAAATAGTTTGAAAGTATTGTGGGAATTAGTTGTTTAGCAGAATGATGGCATGGGGGTGGGAACTATATTCATTCAAGGAGGAATTAGATCTAAGAGTAGAATTCCATGTAACCTGAAATATGTTGGAAAGGCGTGCTCACTCCACATTTTTTAATTGCATGACGGTATATTCATTTTCTTATCAGGGCCAACGTTTATGAACTGAGGATAGAATTCCGATTCTATCTTGCTTGAATTTCCATTGCCCAAAGAGTTTTTATACCTTCTCCTCACAAATGAAGCGGTTTAATTCAGAGCAAGATCTCGAGACGATGGAATTTAATCCAATTGCAGCACAGTCGTTTGTTTTATGTTGAACATTAAATCTATGTAGGAAAATTGAAAAAAGTCAGAACTTTATTTACAGGAAATGGAGCACAGCAGTAATCATGCAGAATGTCAGAAACCTCATTTTTATATGGGAGCTGCAGAATAAGAATGAAATAAATATACATGGAAATGAAAAACTGGCAAGATTTCATAGAAATTCTTTACCACAGAAGTTTGAAACATAGGCAATAAAAAGATATACACAATCCATCAAGACAACTAGGTTTTGTGAATATGCTTGCTGGCCTGACCCATCTGAGAGGCAGAGGATATATTTTTCAGCTCACACAATTCAGTCACGCAACCCACCAGGAGTCATTTGACCAGTTTTATCCTTATTGGGATTTTTCAGACACAGATAGCCAGAGGTTATTATAGAGCAGTGTTTCTCAACCTTGGCAGTTTGAAGATGTGTGGACTTCAACTCCCAGAATTCCCCAGTCAGCGTTGCTGGCTGGGGAATTCTGGGAGTTGAAGTCCACACATCTTCAAACTGCCAAGGTTGAGAAACACTGTTATAGAGAGTTCACACTTCTGATGGGAATTGCACTCATAGATTTTTGCACTTATATATACTGGACATTAGTAGTTGCAGAAAGAGATAACACCAGCAGAATAGTATATACATTTCACTTTCCAATGATGGATGAGTTAATGCCTGAGTATTTGCCATATGTCATGTTAAATCTAGGTAACTTGCGGTCTTTTTTTTTTTAGGGGTTACTTCTCCATTTAGGGTTTTCCAAAAAGATCAGCACATTCCATGGAATGATTACTCTATCACACTTTCTCATACCCGAACATCTATCAATTCAAGGATAGACTTATCCACAGGTGGGCTTATCTGTAAGTATATATAATAATGTTTTTTCCCCACAACAATCCAGAATAGATCAATATTACTAGCCACAGGCAAGGAGAGCTGACTTCCCCTTTATTCTTTGTTAGGAGCAGACAACCTTTGAATGAACAGGGGGCCTCACTTCTTTAAATGCCAAAAGCTGCAGTGGACAGAGTAATGGATGAAGATCAGGGTCAGGAGTTTTGGAATTTTAAATGTTTTTCTTGAAGGCCAGTCAAGGTATACATCCATGCTGGCAGGTATACATACTGCCAGATGCAGTCAGCTGTCCAAAGGTGCCCTACTCCTACTCTGTGTAAACAATAATGATTAGAAGTCTAATGAAACTTACATGGCAGGGTCAAACTTTGTGTTGTCAATCCACTTCCACTGTCCATTGGAATTTCTCCATCTCAGGCCAATAAAGTAATCTGCATTTTGTGTTTTGTTGTTCAGGAATGCCTGAATAGGATACACAGGAACAAAATGTTATGAAATACAGTGACACCAAATTCTGTTATGGACCTGCAAAGTATCTATAGCAGTGATGGCGAACCTATGGCACGGGTGCCAGAGGTGGCACGCGGAGCCATATCTGCCGGCACGCGAGCCGTTGCCCTAGCTTAGCTCCAACGTGCATGTGCATGCCGACCAGCTGATTTTCAGCTCACACGGAGGCTCTGGGAGGGTGTTTTCGGCTTCCAGGGGGCCTCCCTGGGGGCGGGAGAGGGCATTTTCTCCCTCCCTAGGCTCCAGGGAAGCCTACTGGGCCCACCGGAAGTCGGGAAATGGACCATTTCCAGCCTCCAGAGGGCCTCTGGGGGGGGCGGGGGAGGCTGTTTTCGTCCTCCCCAGGCATTGAATTATGGGTATGGGCACTCGCACGTGTGCGACAGCGCACTCGCATGCGTTTTCGGCACCCAAGGAAAAAAAGGTTCGCCATCACTGATCTATAGAATAAAGGAAAAAGACAGACCCTGTGTAAACCTACATTATTTGTATAAGTTGCATACAAATTGCATCAACATAAACCATGCATAACTTATGCATTACAGATAGTCCTCGACTTACATTAATTGGGCCTCCAATTATGATTGTAAGTTGTGATGGGCAGTATTTGGGTTATCACATGATCTCGCCCAATTTTGTAATCTTCTTTGCTGTTATTATTTGTTGTTGTTATTAAGAGAATGTGGCAATTGTAAAGCAAACAACATAGTTGCTAAGTGAACTCTGTAGTTCTTAAGGAAACCCACCTCTGGCTTTGAGACATTTTTTTGACATAAAATAGAAGAAAATGCTGGTTTCTGGCAAAAACATTGCAAATCACAGTCACATGACTGTGGGATGCTGTAAACGGCCATAAACGTGGGCTGGTTGTTGAGTGCCCAAAATGCAATCATGTGACTGTGGGGGAGGGTGGAGAGGCCTTTGGAACTGGGTTATCAGTACCTTTTTCAGTATCAAGTTTATCTCTATCTGTACAAGCTTCTATTTCAAATAAATACAAAGCATTCCTTGTAGGTTTCAATATGGTATCAATTCTAAGCTCTATGGAATTGGGCCAATCAAATGCATATTCTTTAAGGAAAGAAAATTAAAAAAGAATTAAAAGCATTTTAATTTCAAGATCTCTCCTACACACACACAGTATTTGTGAAAGTCATTTCCTCACAGTAGCTGAAGAGAACGGGCTTCCAAATTTGTCCTGTTCTACAGTACTTTTAGAATGTTTTAACACTGATTATACCACTACTTTTCCAAGCTTAGAACTACGTCGCCTTCGGCACGACCTAAGCATAGCTCATATAATTATCTGCTACAACGTCCTTCCTGTCAACGACTACTTCAGCTTCAACCACAACAATACACGAGCACACAACAGATACAAACTCAAACTGAACCGCTCCAAACTTGACTGTAGAAACTACGACTTTAGCAACAGAGTGGTAAATGCCTGGAACTCACTACCTGACTCTGTGGTTTCATCACCAAACCCCCAAAACTTTACCCTTAGACTGTCCACTGTTGACCTCACCCGATTCCTAAGAGGTCAGTAAGGGGCATGCATAAGTGCACCAGCGTGCCTACCGTCCCTGTCCTAATGTTCTCTCTTATCAGTACTCATCTTATGTATATAAACAATGTTATATCTATGTATATTACTAACACGTACTTGACAAAAATAAATAAATAAAAATAAATAGTAATTTAAAAAAATACCTCACTAACACTTCAAAAAGATTTTGCTTGTTATTTTCTTCTATTTGTGTGGTTATTTTTCAGAGGCAAAAATACCCTCTCACCTGAGGGAATAGTTGCCATGGTCTCTAATATCTAGAACAGCTTTTAAAACTAATTTCATAATAGTTGGGGTAGCTATACAGTTGCTTAATATCTGGAATGTTGCTGGTTCTAAATCTATCCCAAATATGTATGTGTGTTTTTAAATTACTATTTTTCTTTTCCTGAACTACTTTCTTTTCACAAGGCTTTCTTCTTTAAAATAGGTTCAGTAGTGCACCGTTTCATTGTTTTTCTGGTCACTTGAGGTAATTTTATCTCAGGTGACTGGAAAAATGATGAAACAATGCACTGTTGGAATTTAAAAAGTGAAAAAATAGGTGCAGGTAGTCTTCGACTTCATTTAGTGATGGTTTAACGTTACAATGTCACTGAAGAAAGTAATTTATCACAATTTTTCACACTTTGCAGCATCTCCATGGTCACATGATGAAATTCAGACGCTTGGCAACTGATTCATATTTATGATGGTTGCAGTGTCCTGAAGTCATGTGATCATCTTTTGTGATCCACCGTCTGACAAGCAAAGCCAATGGGGAAGCCAGATTCACTTAACAGCCGTGTTACTAACTTACCAACTGCAGTGATTCACTTAACAACTGTGGCAAGAAAAGTCATAAAATGGGCAAAACTCACTTAACAAATGTTTCACCTAGCCACAGAACTTTAGACTCAATTTATAGTCGTAAGCTGAGGACTACCTATACTTCAGAGTAAGAAATAATATTTTTAAAAAATGTTTCAGACCTCAATTAAATACTTTGCGAGCTGTTGCCAAAGTACAGTAGCTCTGTCTGGCTAGACTTTCTTAAACTCAACTAGAGTCAAACAGGCATGAGCAAAAGGAGGACTTAAGGAGGGCTTCAACTATGCCCTAATTTCCATTTAAAGGTAAATTGTTTGCCCGGGAAGGGGGACAGTTACACATTATTTTATGGAAGTGTAATGAGTTTTAAATGTTTGTCCCAAAATACTTGCTAATTTTTTTTTATTTTACTATCCACTCTGTCTACTCACCAGTTCTGCTTTGCTGTTGATAATGGCAAGATGAGAATTTAACGAGACACATTCTTTTTGACTCTCATTCCATGTTTTTTGCAGCGTAGAAAAGTAGAAGCACTTTCCTTCATACAGAGTCCACCTTAAGGGGCAGCCTAAAGAAAATGAGGAAAATGGCTTCAGTGCACACCAGGGAGGAGAGTTCACATTGCAAACTCACTGGTTGCATTCACATTGCAAACTCACTGGTTTTTCCTGGTGAGGTGATTTTGGGGACTCCTGAGAAGATCTGTGAAACTGAATACAAATGACTCTTAATATAAGCAGGCATTTAAAAAGCTCTCAAGGTCATTCACAAAAAAATGTTCACTAATTTCAAGACCACCTACTCCCTCCCAGCTGTATTATCCTTCTCATATAGAAGGTGACTCTTTGCAGTTGAGAATTTCCTTTCATGATACATAAAAACTTCCCATGATAGTTAAAACACTGATGGAAATGATGTGCAACTTGTTTTAATAGAGCAGGGGTGTCCAACTCGCGACCTGCAGGCTGGATGCGCTGGCCACACCCACGTCCGGTTTAGCGAAGGGGAAAAAAGTCGCGATAAGTTACATGACTGCATGATGAAGCGAGTTTGACACCCCTTTAATAGAGCATTGAAGTTTGAATATGATCTTTCTGTCTCTCTCTCTCTCTGTGTATGAGAGAGAATAACAATAATAACAGCAATGGCAATATTGTCGGCTGGCGGGTCCGTGGGGGAGGGCCTTCTCTGTAGCGGCTCCGACTCTTTGGAACCAACTACCTCCCAAGATCCGTACTACCCCCACCTTACTGGCCTTCCGGAAAGCGGTTAAGACCTGGCTTTTCCGTCAGGCCTGGAGCCAATGACCCTAAGATGTGGTCTTGTTAGATCGGCCCATGTATGCATGTGTGAGTGAAAGTTCTTCTTTAAAATATTGATAGTATTTTAACATGTTTTAAAATTGCTTTTATTGATTATATGTTTCTATACCTGCTGTTAGCTGCCCTGAGTCCCCCGGAAGTTGGGCAGCATAGAAATTTTAATAATAAATAAATAAATAAATAAATAAATAAATAAATAAATAAATAAATAAATAAATAAATAAATAAATAAATAAATAAATAAATAAATAAATAAATAAATAAATAAATAAATAAATAAATAACAATGGCAATATATTTTGCATATGGAATTTTGGTCAGTGCTATATTGGTCAAAAGAACTGCTATGGTTGAAAATGGACACATCACAAGAATGGCATGATGTGCAAAGGAAGCATTATTAACCATTATTTTCCAAAATTAGAAGACTGATAATAATAAAAAAATCAATATAATACATACTATATATAAAGAACAGAGAACTGCCTATTAGCTTAATAGTCAAAGTTGGCACTAGTGTACTCATGAGTTTCCAATTCATATTAGTCTGTAGTTTAGATGCAAAACACCAAGATATTTTCTTTTTGCATTCAGACTGAAATCTTCAGTTATGAGTCAGGCTTTGCTTGAATCTGAAATATAAAGTGAGCTATTAAATTAAATGAGATATAGTACTTGTTACTACACGGTCAGGCAAATATTAGTAAGTTAGTAAATGGAAATCAATATGTTTACTTAATCAACTGATAATGACTGCACGGAGAATATGAATTTTACAATTTCTGAACTTCCTTTTCCACTTATTTTATTTCAGGTTTATTGTTTCTCCATACAGTTGACAAACAGAAATTTACAAGACTTAAGGTTTTTCCTCACAACAATAACATGCATTTCTCCAGGTTTTGACTCAGCAAAACAGTATACCTGTATAAATTGTGTTGCAGCCCATAGCCCTATTCTACCTCAGTAACAAGGTCAGCAATGGGGTAGAGAGTGTGGGATAAGCATAGGCAAATCCCTGGGAAGGAGGCTTGAGTCACCTTCCAGTTTGCCCAAGGAACCTGATTTCTGAAATGTAGCAGTGTACTTGATCCCAAGACTACAGATGTAGTTGCAGGCATGGAGGACAAATGGGGGCCAAGGGGGGGGAAGGAACTTTATTTTTCTTTTCTCCTTTATTGTATGTTCACTCACACAAACAAAGGAATCTGCCAGATGTTCAAAACTGAAAAAACCGATAGCTCTACAGCATTAGACCCTTTTTCTTTCATTTCTCTTCAAAATGAAATTGTCTGGTGCCTTCCCCCCTTCCCCTACACAGCATGCTCTCCTTCCATTATGTGTGTTTGTGTTAGATGTGGGTATGGGGGAAAGTGAGCTTCTTGCACCAACCGACTGGCCTTAGACCAGCCCAGCATGGAAAAAGACAGGTTTCTTCACAAGCAGCTCCAACCAAAATTGTAATATTGGAGACTCCATCATCCTGACCTGGGCATGTTGCTCTGCCAAGGTGCAGGATGTGCTACCGCTTGGGAAGGCTATGGCTAGTAGGCAATGTTCTTTCAAGTTCTTCTTCTTGAAAGGTCCATGCACTTTTTCTTCCTGCCATCACCTTTCTGGATTAGGTTCCCCTTTCAAATGGGGAAGCCACAATTGCATGATGTAGACTTTAGTTTTTTTTTGTTTTTTTGTTTTGCTCATCACTGCAAAGCCTTGAGCATAGTACACAGGCAGAGGGCAGAGGATATCACACAGAAAGGAAGTATTCTTTGAGAGAATCCCACAGGTTTCTGCCTATAGATGCCCAGTCCTACGATTGCCTCTCTCATCTCAAAATCCCTCTTGGCAGATCCTCCCCCTCCCCCACCAACCTTCTGCCTCATTCCATTGTTTCCTTCTCCAATGACGTGGTTATGTGTTAAGCAATAACACATCCTCCATTCTTCATGTCTTGCTCAACCGCAGCTGGTTGTTACAGGAAGATTGCTTCCTCTCTTCCTCCTACCTTAGCCAGATTTGATGAGCAATGGAATTGTATTTTTATTTACACACCTACGTCCAACCACAGAGCAGAAGGAACAGGAAAGCTGGGGAAGAAAACAACAAAAATGAAGTAGGGAGAGAAGACAGACTGAGATAGGATTTGCCAATGGACCAAAGTCATTGACAGTGACTTTGACCAACTGCCCCAGCAAAACAAGTCAAACCAAACCAAACCAAACCAAACTAAACCCATGCACATATTTATACATGTCCAGTCTCTCTGGTAGCCGGTGCTCAAACTCCAGCCAATTAAAGGGAAAGGGGCATGTCCATAGCAGTCTCAAATGCCAATAGAATTGAGCACATCCCACTCCCTATTCATGTCTCAACATCTCATCAAGCAAGCAAAGTAGCTCAAGGCCATGACCAAAGTTTTATCAGGAAAAGAAGAGATAAAACACAGCTTTAAAATTGGAACAATTAAATAGGAATTTAAACTGTCTCCACTGTTTGATAGCTTAAATTGGTATGTCATGAGGTGTTGTCCTTCAAAACCAGTTATTGTGGGGCATAGTGGGGGTTAAGATTTAAGATTCTATAGGAGTCAAGCAAAAGGAGCGTAATTAATTCCTTATGTATCTGGTCCAGTGAAAGTCATTAGTTACAGCTATTTCAGGCATCAAGTGACCATATGGGATCTACGGTACTTGCTATGTTGTTAATGAGGAGGAACCAGTCCCAATTAGAAGGGCAGACAAGAAGGGAAAAGGGGACAACTCTAAATTAACACCACAAACATAAAGAGCTAAGTTTTGAAACCTTGTACTTGGATGGGCAAATTCATCCATTTTATTTCCTATTACATTCAAAGCCATTATGTCATGTGCTGTTATCAAATTATGAATATAGTCCAGCCAAATTCTCCCTCATTCCATTCTGAATGGAAGATTTAAATGTCCAATTCAATTCAATTGAACATGAATCCCAGAGAAGGTCCCTGGAATCTGAGCCATGATTAATTGTTATAAAGTTAAACTGATCTGAAACAACCCAGAGAGGTTGTTAGAGAAAAAGAAACAAAATGAGCTTACTTGAAAGCAAATGAGATACTCCTTCTGTTGTCTTCCACAGTAGAATTCTTTCTCTTTATGCCTCAGAAGTCTTAATTGCCCCATTTCTCTCTTCTTAGCTCTTGAGGGAGTCTTATTTTCTTTCCTTCCTCATTTGCTTCACTTGGACCGTGTTCCACTTCTTCATTTCATAAATATAGCTGTGGAAATTTTCTCAGCTGGTTAGACTATGTGGCTGCCTTTCTTAAGATATGCTATTGCACTTTCTCCTTTTAAAAGCTGGCATGTGCGGGCATCTACATGCATATGACAGCAGTATTGAGAACATAACTGGAAGAGTGTGTTTTGTTCTCCTCCTCCCATTTTAACCTCACAACAACCCTATGAGGTGATTTGGGCTCAGAGCAGAAAAATGACCCAAGTGAACTTCATGGATAGTTGGAGATCTGAACTTGGTCCTGGTCAGCTTTTCTAACATCAGAGTTTATTTAGCTTCGTTCTAAATGTTAGAAAGATGTTGATTATCCCTTTAAGATACATGGCTGAAACAGGGAGGAATTGCTGTGCCATCCCAAGAAAAGATGCCAGTGGGTTAAAAGAAGTGCAGCAGAGGTGGGTTCCTACCAGTTCCAACCCAGTTCTTTAGAACCGTTAGTAACTCAGTGATGACACCACGGAGCCGGTTCTGTCGGTGTCTCCGTGGGTGCCGCCATCTTGCTAATTTTTGCTTCTGCGCATGTGCAGAAGCTATTTTTTGATTGCTGTGGGCGCTCGCGCGCATGGCGCAACCCTGAACGAACCGGCAGCAAAAGGATCCGGAACCCACCCCTGAAGTGCAGGTATGGTCCTCTTAGGTACTCTGAATCACCTTTTTGGAATCAAATCTGAGCACTGTACAACTCTAATGAATTCACTTTGAATGAATCCCTCAAACTTCAGAGATTGAAGGTGGCATGATTGTTCTTGGGTTTTTTTAATGTTTTCATTTTTTTATGGTTTTCTTTGACCTGCAGCAATTCTTCATTTCATTTCGATTACAATTTTGCAAAACCACAACTATGCTCAGACAAATTACCCATATGGGTAGAAGATCTCTACATGTTTAAACTTTACATTTGTAAACTCTAAGTTTACTACTGATTAATGAAGTACTGATTTACTACTTGTAGATCTGGATCAAATATATATCCCCCCAAAAAGAGTCAGTTCTGGCTGGGGGTGGGGTGGGGGAGGGGGGTTTGTTCATATTGGCAAGAAATTCAGAAAATAAAATTGGAGGTCATTAAGGCAAGGGAGATTCTTCAAGGCTAAATTTCCAGCATAAGAAGACATTGACAAGTGAGAAGGAATGTCTTGGACAAACCATGAGCAGATTTGTCTTGTTAAAAATAGTCAGGACAAAATAGAGTGGATGTAGTGAAAATATAGCATATTGATGTGCTGGCAAGAGAAAGTGTATCATTCAGGAGGTAATGCAGCAAACCTCCCCCCCCCCAAATTTGAGTGGACTGATAGTTGTTTCAATAATGAAGCAATTGAGAAACATTTACCGTATTTTTCGGAGTATAAGACGCACCTTTTTACCCTCAAAAAGAGGGTGAAAATTTGGGTGTGTCTTATACACCGAATGTAACCCCACCCAGCCACCCCCACCCTTTAGCCTCTGCCTGCCAACAATTTACCTCTTTGCAGCAAACAGAACAGAAACAGAAGCCTTATTAGCACACTAAGAGATTACTTGCCTCCCGACCTACAGGTGACAGGCTTGCAAGCCACGTGGTAAAATGAAACTAACTACGGTGGCTGTAATGAGACAAAATGCTGGGAGATAAACTGCTGGCAATGTTACACTGCTGAAATTGCAAGGAGGTAAGCTACAGCTACTGTAGCCTAGAGGTAGAGCTCTTGCCTCACAGTCAGGAGGTTGTGAGTTTTATCCTAGGTAGAGGCAGATTCTGTTAATATGTTATTTTGTTAAATGTTTGTAGAGTGTTCAAATTATAAGACTTATTTTTAAAAGACTGCTTTATTATTGTTCTAGACAACTTAACAAAATGAAGAAGCTTTTTAAAATAATTTTTTGCTCTGAAGAGGCCCAGTGTTATTGTATCTTCTTTTAAATAGCAGAAAGCCTTCCAGAAAGCCACATCAATTTTAAAGATCTGTAAAAGTATAATCTGAAATGTCCTGTTTTAGTATTAAGTATTAGTATTAAAATAAGGCAGCTAAATTAAACCCTGACTTAGTCATGTTTGGAGTAGATCTAGTTATCTAGTTAAATAATTGGGAGGAGTTAGTGTGATTACATTTAAGAAAACTTTCTGGGATTAATATACTGCCATAATGTACATTTCTCCAATTCTTTGCTATTTCTATGGGTCAAGCACACATGCACAGAAATACACAGCAAACAGTGTATATCATCTGTGCTGTTTGCTGTTTGGCAAATTGCTGGGAGGCAGAGGCCTTTTTTCCTTGTTTTTCTCCCCCAAAACTAATACGTCTTATACTTCGGTGAGTCTTATACTCCGAAAAATACGGGTATATTTATTAAACACCTACATGTCTACATGTCCATATAGGTATAGCTCAATCTTCAGGCATAAATTGAGGTGAGGGACACCAGAAAGACTGATAGCTTTAATGTTGAACCCACAACCTCAATAGGAAAGTATTTTTTTCAGAGGAGCACAGGCCCAGCCTGCCCCCTAGTGATTTGGAAGGAAACTTGCAAGTACACTAAAGAAGACAGAAACAGTTGCATCTATCAGATAAAAATTTATGTGTGACTGTCATAATCAGGTATCTGCCTTTTTTTAAATAAACAAAGACTTAATCAGATGAACATTTTCTTATTATATATACATCTATTCAAAATATACTAATATATTAAAATAATTTGTTGGACAATAAATTATTTTGTTGGTGAAATATGAAAGTAAACCTTATTTTAATTACAACATTTACAAATTAATTATTATTAAAGATCTTAAAATCACTACTATGAATATATTGGATTTTAGAAAGTTTTGGGTGGGAAGCGGCTCCTTGCGGTAATGGTGATTCCGCCCTCCGTCTTCGTTGCTGAAACAGAATAACAGAATAGAATAACAGAGTTGGAAGGGATCTTAGAGATCTTCTAGTCCAACCCTGCTCATGAACAAGTTCTCAGCATCGCCTCTGTCTGTCTGCTGTGCTAAATAGCCAGCTTCTGGTGCAGCCCATCAACAAGGGCAAGACTGCCTCCTTGCAAGTAATCGGGATGACCTCCGCTGCTCCTGTCTTTTCTCTGCCCTACCTGTTCTCAGATGAGGTGCAGAAGGCAGTTCCTCCTCAACACTGAGTTCCACTCTGACCTATCTGCCTTGGGTGGCCCTGCACGGCATAGCTCATTGCTTCATTGAGCTGCAAAAGACTCTTTGACATGACAAGGAAGTGCTCCATGAAGAATCTGAAATAGATACCTTTTTAAATTAAAGAAAGAGGTCCAGGGAGTCTTTGTCCAGGATGCTAAGATCTTCAAATGAGACTTAAGGAGATGCTGTGGGGAGGGGCACTTGTTGGGAACAAACGCTGAGTTCCTGGAGTGTTGTGTGCAGACGTTTGAACTTGCCAAGAATCCTTGCATTCCTGTGTGGCGTTCTGGACTGATTATCTGTATCTCTTGCCCCCTGAACTCCTTGCTTTGTTCTTGTTTTACTAGATAAATTTGGGATTTATTGCCGTGCAGACAGCGGCTGGGCTGGACTAATTGCGACCAGAGGCTGTTTGAGGTTTGTTTGGGGGAGATTTGTAGCACTAAAGGGCAGGTTTGAACTGTCAGCTGTTTGTGTTATCTCTGTGCCATGCCCTGGGTCATCACAAAAGTCTTCTTTGATGCTCTTCGTATGAACACCTTTTTCCAGATGTTCTGTGAAGAGAAGAGAAATAGACATGAGCCAGTCAGAAGAGCTGGAAAGCATCACTTTTTCTCCTGCTGCCAATTTCTTGGCATCTGAGTTGGCCACACTTACTCTAAAAAGCCTTCTGACAGCCATTATCAAAGTGGCTATTCAGACAAACTGACAACCTCGTTCCCTGGGCAACCAGGTAAACAATGGCCACATTCTAAACCTGCAAAAGGAGGGCATCTCACCTGGGACTAGGAGTGGCCCGTGGCTGACTCTCTTATTGGCCTTTGGCTACTGCCTTTCATATGGGAAACTGTCTGTTCATGAACAACAGAGAACCACAATCATTGTGGCACAAAGCACAGAAGGAATCATAGAATCCTAGGGTGGAAGGGACTTTTAGTCCAACTTCCTGCCCACAAAAGGGCTCCTCATACCATCTCAGACAAATGATTGCCCAATCTTTTCTTTAAAATCTCCACAATGGGTCACATACAACGCTGGGAAGCAAACTGTTCCACTGTTTAATGGTTTTCACTGTCAGGAAATGCCTCCTTATTTCCACGGTTGGATCTCACTCTGATGAGCTTCCACCCTCCGCTTCATGTCCTTCCCTCAGCTGCTATGGAGAATCAACACCTCTTCCCTGTGGCCTCCCTGCAAGTATTGGAAGACTGCTCTCATGTCTCCCCTCCTTCTTTTCTTCAAGGGACCCTGGAACCCAAACTGCTTCTCGGCTGGGCCTCTTGGGCAATTTCATCTTCCTTTCCCCTTTGGGCCAGCACAGACTGGCATCTCTTGCTCGCCGGTTAGTGGCTCACAATCCTGTCTGCTTAGAGGAAAATATCATTTCTTTTTGCTAATATACATTTTCAGATTTGTGTTTAAGAGGCTCTGAACTCCACACAGTATACTTACACACAGTATAAAATCTGATATTTCCAATAAAATAACTAATCTCAGCAAAAACAACAACAACATCATTCTTCCCAGTTCTGCTGACACAACATTAAATCCACAGACCTTGTTTGGCTATTATTAGCATCCAACTCTTTCTGTAAGGTACAGACAAGGGTGGATGACGTCTTGCAATGAAATGTATACATTCATGCATTGCCATGGCCTGGAGGGCATCGCGGGGAAGCAGAGCAGGCGCCACTTGAGCCTCACTTGCCCGACCATTGTGGTGTCCACATTTCCAAGAAGACCGGCTGTGCTAGGGGCACATGCTGGGTCTCCAGAGGAGCCAACGTTCGGTCGGTGCCGGTCTGTGGGCGCCGCCATCTTTTTTTGAATTTTTTTTGGGGGGAATTTTTTTATTTTATTCTGAGCATACACAGAAGCCGAGTTTCCAGCACCATGCATGCATCACCATCTTGCTTTAGGGTTTTTTTTGGATTTTTTTTATTTTTTATTTTATTTTTTGGCACTGCGCATGTGCACGCATGCCACGTGGCATGGGAGGAAGCAAACCAGCAGCGAGGTAAGTTAGAACCCACCCCTGATCTACAGGTACATTTTATTGTATTTAAACAAGCCATTCATTATAGGTAATCCTTGTTTATGACTGGTTGTATATTTAAAGTTATGAGGAACTGCTCCAGAGCTACTTCTGACTTATTTTAGGAGTTATGGTGGCCGCATATCCCTACCTCTGTGTTCACTTAATCACATTTTGGATGCTTGGCAACTGACTTACCTTTATGACTTATGACAGAACGGCAGTGTCCAGACGTTCACTTAATGACTTCAGCATTTGCTTAATGACTACAGCATTTGCTTAACAACTACTGTAAACATGTTGAAAATTTGGGTCCAGTCACATGATGCCTCGACTTACGAATGCAACAAGTTATGAGTGTAATTCTGGGCTCTATGGCAGTCTTATGTTGAGGACTACCTGTATTGATAATGCGACTTCAGGTTCAAAGTGAAAAAAGTTACACATTTTTAATGACCAGGAGAGAGATGCTGTACTTAAATGTTTTCTAAATAAATTTTGAAGCATTCACTGCCCTAATAAATGCAGACATTTCTTATTTCTTCAGAAATGGGCTTGCGAGTAGTAAATATATTTTAAATTTCCAAATATCATAAACTAGGAATAAAAAAAAATAAACACTTGGTTCAAATTAACAAGCTTCACAACTTGTACTTCAGATACAGTGAAATATGAAACCGCATGCTTCACAGAAACACAACAAATTCTTATTTTCTTTCAAATCCTAGTTTGCAGGTTTACTTCTAAAATGTCTATTGTTTCATATAGATACAACTATTTTTCTTCCTCCAATGGGAGAATTCTCAGTTATTTTCACATTTTAAATGTGTCCTTGTATTCTCTCTGAATTTATAAAAACATCTAACTTTGATATAATGCCAAAAACAGGAACAGACTGAGTTATTGTTATGACTACATTCTTGAAGGCTAGGCTTCAGAGTTGTGAAGTGATTAGAGAAATTTCAAAGGAAAGCTGAGGCAAAATATTGGGAAAAATATTAGGTACACTTACAACACTTTGTTTAGTGACCGTTGACAATTACAATGGCACTGAAAAAAAAGTGACTTATGACCATTTTTCAAACTTACTACCTTTGTAGCAGTCCCATGGTCATGTGATCAAGATTCAGACGTTCAAAGTTACGACGACACTGAAAAAACAGACCTATGACTTTTTTAACACTTACAACTGTTGCAGCATCCAAGTCACATGATCATAATTCAGGCACTTGGCAAATGGTTGCTGGGTCATGTGATCACCTTTTGTGACCTTTTGACAAGCCACATCAATGGGGAAACCAGATTCTCTCTTTTTTTTAATTCAAAAAGTTTTACTGGTACAAAGTACAAACGTTTTTTAAATTTTTCTCCCCCCTTCCCCCCAACCCCCCTCCCCTCCCCCCCGACTTCCCAGAAAGAACAAAGGATATAATCTTCAAATAAACACAGACTTAAAATATACTGACAAATTATAAATTCAGAGATTCCTCTTATTTTTTAAAACTCCACATTGTTTAAAATCTGTTAAACCATTCTGAAATTCTAACCATATATCATTATTAAACTATATATATCTTCTTAATCTGATACTTTTTTTGAATATAATCAGTCCATCTACTCCATTCCAATATGTATCTTTCATTTGAATGCTCTTTTAGGTATGATGAAATTCTTGCCATTTCTGCCAGATGTGTAACTTTTATTGTCCATTCCTCAATAGTAGGTATATCTTCTTTCTTCCAGTATTGTGCTACCAGCAATCTGGCAGCCGTTATCAAGTTCAAAATCAATTTAGTCTCTATTACAGTACAGTCCGTAGTTATTCCCAGCAAGAAAAACTGTGGTGTAAACTTAATTTTTTTCTTTAAAATATTCTGAATAATCCACCATATTTTAATCCAAACAGCCTTAATTTTCTTACAGGTCCACCAAATATGAAAATAAGTAGCATCTTCACATTCACATCTCCAACATTTAGGTTGTAAATTTGGATACATATGAGCTAGTTTTTTTGGATCCAAATGCCATCTATAAAACATTTTATAAAAATTTTCTTAGATTTTGAGCTTGTGTAAATTTTACATTTCTAACCCATATATTCTCCCATGTTTCCATCATTATAGGTTCACCAATATTTTGCGCCCGTTTTATCATACAATCCTTAATTAGCTCTGTTTCATAGTCTAATTCCACTAATACATTATATAATCTCTTTATATGCATTGGTCCTTTGTTCTTTATTTGAGTTATCAAGTTATCATCTTGCTGCAAAATACCTACTTTTGAATCCTCTTTCCATCTGGTCTGCAGTTGCCCATATTGGAACCAAGACTTAATTATTCCTTCTTCTCTTAATTGCTCCATTGATTTTAATTGTAACCTCATTCCTTCTTCATAGAGAAATTCTTTATAGGTAATCTTATCTAACTTTTGCTCTATTTTATATTCTCTATCGCGTGTCTGGGCACTGTCCATATAGATAACTTATCATTTAATTTACATTGATATTTCTTCCAGACACGTAATAAAGCATTTCTTAATATGTGACTTTTAAAGGCTTTAACTACTTTTTTATTATACACTAAATAAGCATGCCATCCATAAATCAAGCCATACCCTTCTATATTTAGTATCCTCTCTTCCGTCAGGTTAATCCAATCCGTAATTACTGAGAGGGTAGCTGCTTCATAATACAATCTTAAATTAGGCATCTTTAATCCTCCCCTCTCTTGTGAATCTTGCATTATTTTCTGATTTACTCTCGGTTTTTTCCCTGCCCAAATGAATTTATTAATACCCTTTTGCCACTCTTTCAAATTATCATCTTTTTTGAGTATAGGAATCGTTTGAAAAAGAAATAAAAACCTTGGTAAAACACTCATTTTTACTACAGCTATCCTGCCCAGCAAGGACAACTGTAGTTTTTTCCAGTTTTCCAAATCTTTTTGTATTTTTTGCCATAATAGTTCATAATTGTATTGATATAATTTCATATTTGTTGACATAATATTAACCCCAAAATATTTAACCTTTTTGACTGTTTCAAATCCCGTAACCCTTTCTATTTCTTCCTCTTGACTTCTAGTCATGTTTTTAGCTATTATTTTAGTTTTATCTACATTTATTTTAAAACCAGATACTTGTCCATAAGAATTAATAATTTCCATCAACCCTGTAATTGATTGGTGTGGTTGAGTTAAAGTAACTACTAAGTCATCCGCAAATGCTCGTAGTTTGTATTCTTCCTGTCTTATTTTAATACCCTTAATTATCTCAGACTCCCTTATTTTGCTAAGTAAAATTTCCATAGACAAAATAAACAGTAAAGGTGATAAAGGACATCCTTGTCTCGTTCCTTTCTCTATATTAAAATTATCTGTTAACCCACCATTAACTATTATTTGGGCTGTTTGTTTTTGATATATTGCCTTAATGGATTGTGTAAAATATTCTCCAAGCTGCAACTTTTCTATTAATTTTAATAAAAATTTCCAATTCAGTCTGTCAAAAGCTTTCTCAGCATCCAAAAACACCAGTGCGGCAGATACCTGGTTATTCCTCCCCAAATACTCTAATAAATTAATTATTTGTCTTACATTACTCTTCATTTGTCTGCCTTCTATGAAACCAGTTTGATCTTGGTGAATCAATTGTTGCATAAGTATCATTAATCTGTTAGCTAATATTTTAGCAAAAATTTTGTAGTCTATATTTAAAAGTGAAATTGGCCTATAGTTTTTAGGGTCTGTATGATCTTGATCCTCTTTTGGGATCAAAGAGATAAAAGCAGTCTTCCAGGGTACTTCTCCACCTTGTTGTATATTATTAAATAATGCCTTCAGAGGTTCCACCATTTCATCCTGTAGGTTTTTATAGTAAACAGCTGTTAGGCCATCTGTACCTGGAGCCTTACCCATTTTTAGCTGTTTAATAACCGCCAGGATTTCCTCTGAAGTTATCAGTTGGTTTAAAGTTTCAGTCTGCTCCTTAGATGCTATATGTATATACCCATTTTGCAGATATCTATCTATATCTTCCTCTTTGACCTTGTCCCCCTTATACAACCCTGAATAAAACTCTAAAAAGGATTTTTTAATCATTTCGCATTCAAAAATTTCTTTCCCCTTATACTTAATTTTTTCAACTATTCTTGATTTTTGCTTTTTTCTTAACATATAAGCCAACCACCTGCCCGGTTTATTTGCATTGCAAAAAGTGTTATGTTTAGCATACTGTAAATTGGTTGCTACTTGGTCTGCCATTAACATATTAAATTGAGCTTTTAATAAATTAATTGTTTCTTTAATTTTCTTATCTGATGGTTTGGAGATTAGAGCCCTCTCTTGTTTTTTGATTTCTTCCTCCAGTTCTTTTCTTTTAAATTCCTTCTTCCTTCTATATTTATTATTCAAATATATTAAAACACCTCTCATATAAGCTTTACTAACATCCAAAACCATCTGTATTGATGTACCCTTCTGCATATTCATAACAAAAAATTCATTCATAAATTTTTTACATTCTTTTACATTATCCTCATATCTAAACAGGTTATCATTTAGCCTCCAAGATCTTCTGGGTCCATAACCAAATTCCATTTCCAACCAGACGGGGCTATGGTCTGACAATACCCTCGTGCAAATTTTCGTTCTCTTCACCCTAGAAAAAAGATCGTTAGTAGTTAAAATAAAATCAATCCTTGAAAATGATTGGTGTCTATCTGAATAAAAAGTAAAATCCTTTTCTTCAGGGTTTCTTTCACGCCAAATATCTCTCAGCTCCCATCTCAAAAACAGATTTAGGCAATCTTGCTCTTGAAAAAATACTTTGCTTAGGACCCTTCTTGTCTTTCTTAACGTCCAAAACACCATTCTAATCCCCTAGAAAAATGCAAGTTTTGTCTGTCAGACAGTCTGGTCTGTCTTTGTTCTTTAATCATTTCCTGTCTGTTAAGTACCTCTAGACTTTGTTCCATTTCAATGGCGAGCGAAGCAGCTCCCTCTTGTACCACTTTCAACAATTCTTCTCTTTCTTGTTGTGTGCCATCCCCCTTTCGTTTTCCTTCTGGAGGCCTTGATGTGCCAGGCATTAAAACATCTTCATAAAAATCTCTGGCTTTCTGAACTGTATTAAGTCGATATCTCACTCCCATATGCGTAACCACCAATCCACTTGGAATTTCCCACCTGTATTGTACTTGTTGTCTTCTCAACTCTTCCACCAAGAAGGTATACTCCTTCCTGGCTTTCAGCATTTTGGGGGGAATTTCCTTCATTGTCATCACTTCTTGTCCGTCCACTTGGAGCTTATTTACAAATGTTGCTTGTAGAATATCATTACGTAGTGTTCTTGTAGTAAAATAGATCACAATATCTCTTGGTAGATTTTTGTTTCTAGCCACCCATGAATTAATTCAATAAATTTTATCAATCTGCCATGCCAAATCTTCCTTCTTCACTCCAAGTGCTTGCTCAAATGCTTCCAGCATAATTTCCTTCAGGTTCTCCTGTTCAATCTCTTTGACATCTCTTACCCTTATTGCAAACTCCATATTTCTGTATTGCATAATTATTATTTCTGCCTGCTCCCTCTCAACTTTATTTTCCACTTCTCCTACTTTGGCTCCCAACACTGCAGTAGTTTGTTTAATTTCTTGTATTTCTTCTTCCATAATCTCATAATTAGTGGCCAGTCCAGAAAAAGCATCAATTATATCTTCTCTAATCTCTTTGTTACAAATTGCAATATCATCAGAGACCTCCTGTATTCTCTCATTAGTCTCATTAATTTTTTCATTGATTTCAGTGATTTTTTCATTGGTTTCAGTAATTTTCTCATTGGTTTCATTGATTTTAAGGTTAAATCCGGCTGCTAATTCAGCTTGCATTGATCTAAGTGCTTCTTGTAGCATTGGGAGCGTTAATGTCTGAGGGGAGGGAGCTGGTGTTTTAGAGGCATGGCTAGGAGAGTATCCACACTCCCTGCTCCTCTCGAAGAGGTGATTTTTTTTGAAGCCATTAGAAATTACTTCAGTCTTTATGTTTAAAAATAAAGAATAAAAAAGAAAAAAGCCAGAGGCCAGGCAGCCAAAAATGATTTTTATCAAAAAAAAAAGTCAGAAAGAGATTTAAAATCCAAAATTTTCAGAGAGGGAGCTGATAGTAAAAACAATACTCAGCTCTTAACTTTTGCTTTCATGCCCAGAAGCCTCCAGCACCATTTTTTGTCACTTTGTTAATTAGTTACTTCCACACTGCCAATCCACAAAGAAAAACTTTCACTACTTGCCGTTTGCCGTTTCTATCTCCTGGGTCTTTCCGCCTGCTACAGTTTCTTTCTTTATTCAAGTTTGTTGATTGCAGGGCTTGGGTGCAGCTTCTTGCTCCGCTAAAGCGGAGACTTCCCGAGTCCGGAGCTGTGGCAAGGTTCCAGGGAGCCCTCCTTCGCGCCCCAGAATTTCACCTGGGGCACTAGGGGGGCTCTACCTTACCCCACCAGCTCTCCTCACTCCCCTTCACCCAGGGAGGAGATGGTCGAACTGCCAGACAGCTGTTTGGCTGCCGTTCTGGTGGCGAACGGTGTTCAGGAACGAGCGCTCTAAAAAGAGTGTCTTCGGAGCTGCGGAGCCAAACAGGAGGTCCGGGAAACCAGATTCTCTTAACAACTGTGTTACTAACTTCACAACTTCAGCGATTCACTTAACAGCTGTGGTGAGAAAGGTCGTAAAATGGAGCAAAACTCGCTCAGCAACAGAAATTTTGGGCTCAATTGTGGTCGTAAGTCGTAACGCTTAGCTTTCCTAGGGCTAAGACTACAAGGTTTCCTCCCATCTGTCCTTCCACTCCCAACTCCCACATTTCTCACTTCTGATCCCTCCAAGAATATAAAAGAGGAGGAGGAACCCAGCATTACTGTCCTTGATAGTTCTAAGATCCAATCACCATTCAGTGACTTTGAAATGGCATCCTTCTTTCCCAACACAGGGCCTAAAAATGAGGCCTGTGATGAGAAAGGTCTGTGGTCCATGCTGTTTGTCTTCCTATAGTTGTCACTCAAGGTGAGACAGCTAGTGTTTTCAATGGTTTCCACTCTATTTTAAAGAGAACACACACACACACACACACACACACACACACGAGAGAGAGAGAGAGAGGGGGGGGCGAGGGAGAGAGAGAGGGGGGGGGAGGGAGAGAGAGAGAGAGAGAGAGAGAGAGAGAGAGAGAGAGAGAGAGAGAGAGAGAGAGAGAGAGAGAGAGAGAGAGAGCGCATTAGTGGTCTACCAATTGTATTGAAGCTGGATAACACATTATAATTTTGCTAGGTTCTTAGTTTCCTCTCAACACACTCTACTAAAACAACAGCTTAGTGAAGGCGGGAAAGAGCTATAACCATTAGCACTTCATTTAATTATCTGATTATACTACAATATGAAAACATGACCTCTTAAACTTTACTTTTTCTTATGCCTTTCTCTGTTTTGCAGGATATTGTGGCAAAACAGTAGCAGCTCAGTTATCAGATGCGGTGGACTTACCCAATGAATGGACTTTTTGAGAAGAATCGTGGAAATGGCAAGTGGCATGTTTTCCATAATCGGTTAATGACAAATCTATGGAACACTTGCTCTTGTTGTTCTTATCATATGGCAATAGCATCAGTGATTGCACTGATTAAAATAATAGGTCTGGTGTCTCTTAAAAATCTAACATCTCTTCTGTATTTATGCATTCTCTGTCTGTTCAGCCTCCTGATAAAGGAGGATTTATTCTTGTGTTATTGTATTTTGTTTTGGCAACACATCGTATTTGAGAATAGAATAGAATAGAATTCTTTATTGGCCAAGTATGATTGGACACACAAAGAATTTATCTTTGGTGCATATGCTCTCAGTGTACGTAAAAGAAAAGATACATTCGTCAGGAATCATAAAGTACAACACTTAATGATAGTCATAGGGTACAAATAAGCAATCAAATCACATTGGGAAACAGTCAATATAAATTATAAGGATACAAACAACAAAGTTACAATCATGCAGTCATAAGTGGGTGGAGATGGGTGATAGGAACAATGAGAAGATTAATAGTAGTGCAGACTTAGTGAATAGTTTGACAGTGTTGAGGGAATTATTTGTTTAGCAGTGTGATGGCGTTCGGGGAAAAAATCTGTTCTTGTGTCTAGTTGTTTTGGTGTGCAGTGCTCTATAGTGTTGTTTTGAGGGTAGGAGTTGAAACAGTTTATGTCCAGGACGTGAGGGGCTGTAAATATTTTCACCGCCCTCTTTTTGACTCGTGCAGTGTACAGGTCCTCAGTGGAAGGCAGGTTGGTAGCTATTGTTTTTTCTACAGTTCTAATTATCCTCTGAAGTCTGTGCCTGACTTGTTGGGTTGCAGAACCAAACCAGACAGTTATAGAGGTGCAGACTCAATAATTCCTCTGTAGAACTGTATCAGCAGCTCCTTGGGTAGTTTGAGCTTTCTGAGTTGGTGCAGAAAGAACATTCTTTGTTGTGCTTTTTTGATGATGTTTTTGATGTTAGGTGTCCATTTTAGATCTTGCAATATGGTAGAACCTAGAAATTTGAAAGTCTCTAAAGTCTTAAACTTGCCAAGTTTGAAGACCCTTGCACCCCTAACCCCTAACCCAGGGGTCTTCAAACTTGACAGCTTTAAGATTTGTGGACCAACTCCAATTCCTGAGCTAGCATGACTGGAGGAGGAATTCTGGGAGTTGAAGTCCACAAGTTTGAAGACCCTTGCACCCCCTTGGCAAGTTTAAGACTTGTGGACTTCAATTCCCAGAATTCCTTCTCCAGTCATGCTAGCTCAGGAATGGGAGTTGAAGTCCACAAGTCTTAAACTTGCCAAGGGGGTGCAAGGGTCTTCAAACTTGTGGACTTCAACTCCCAGAATTTCTCCTCCACTTGGCAACCTTAAAAAAAAACCCTTTTAAAAAACCATTTAAAAAAGTTCTAACCTGTCAGCTCTCTTCGGACAGCAATGGCAGCGGCGGCTCCTCAGGTGCCTCGGGAGCAGGCTTCAGGCGGTGGGGAGGGGGTTTGGGCAGTAGCGGCGGTGGTGGCTCACTTCGGGTAGTGGCAGTGGCAGCAGCAGCCAGCAACGGCAGCAGCGGCTCCTCAGGCGGCAGGCTTTGGGCAGGAACAGCGGCAGGGGGGATTTTGGTGGCGGTGGGGGCAGTGGGGGCAGTGGCGGCGGGGGCAGCAGCGGGGGTAGCGGCAGCAGCAGCAGTGGCCAGCAACGGCAGCAGCAGCTCCTCAGGCGGCAGGCTTCGGGCAGGAACAGCGGCAGGGGGGATTTCGGTGACGGGGGCAGCGGCGGAGGTGGTGGCAGTGATAGTGGCGGGGGCAGCGGCAGCGGCAATGGCGGCAGTGACTCTGGGCAGCAATGGCTGCGGTGGCGGTGGCCAGCAATGGCTGGAACAGGCCGAAAATGCGACGCGCGGAGGCCGAAAACCTCAGAAGGGTGGGGGCTGGCAGGTGGGTAGGGCTACATTCAGTGTATAAGACGCACCCAAATTTTCACCCTCTTTTGGGGGGTAAAAAGGTGCGTCTTATACTTCGAAAAATACGGTAATAACATTTGGCATCTTATTCCAGTTTTGTCACAGGACTTTTTTTGGGCAGGGCTTTCTTTCTCACAGATTTGTTTTTTCCCAAGCCAAAATGTAGCAAATGATTATACAGCTAGTCCTTGACTTACCACCATAATTGAGACTGGAATTAAGGTCATAAGTCTTACTGGTTATTAAATGGGTCATCATGTGACCAATCCTATTTTCCAATCAGTTTGAAGTGGGACTCTGTGTTTTTATTAGAAGAAATTCCTCATTCAGGTCACTTTCCCTCTCCTAGGAACCACCTGGTTAGGGAAAGAAGCCCACATACAGCACTGCCAGCAAGGGAAAACTTTGCCACCATGCAAAATGTTCTGTTTTGAGGCTGGGCTATGTCCAATTTATCAAATCACTTCCTGTTACATTAAAAACAAAATGCCCAGGACCAATCTTGGAATGGCCAATGTGAACGGGAATTAAAATGGAATAGTTTCCCAGAAGGTTCTGTCCCTACAATGGAACATTTTGCACACGACAAAATCCAAACTATTTATATTACCTTTTATGTTTGTATAAAGGGAGAAGTTTTCATGTTTAGGTGTGGACCTGAGTGGTGAAATGAGACGCCTAGTTAACGATCAGTCACAAAGCACTGATTGGCTGGTAAGTTTTCTGTACTTGCTTATTGGCCAGACATACCAAAACTAATTGGTAAGAGGTTTTCTGTATAAATCTACAGATTTTTAAACATGTCCATGCAAATAGTACACTGACAACTAAGTAGTTATGAAAATATTCAAAATAGTCTGGATGAATTGTCTTGAGAATGGTTGAGAGAGGAATGGTTGATCATGTTAAAGAATCTCTCATCTTTTCCCAGAATAAAAAGAACAAGCTTTGGAGGGATTTTTTTTTTGTGGTAAATGTACAGTTGTTAATTTATATGGAAACAGTTTCCCTAGATTACTGCATAAACATAGGGCAGGACTTGCCTCAGCCAGTTTGGGAAGCCATGGGTTTCTAAAAAATGAAATATGCTTACAGCCAATATATAAATATTGGAATGGAATCAGCTATTTTATGATGGAATTCTGCAAGTCAGAATTTGCAAATTTTGAGCATTTACTAGAAATATATTTGTATGCTTCAGATGTTCAGATCCATGTAATGCAGTTGGGAAATTAAATACAGGAGGCAGGATAGGGATGAGTAAATGAGAGAATTAAGTACAGGTAGTCATCAACTTATGACTACAATTGAGTCCAAAATTTATGTTGTTAAGTGAGAAATTTGTTAAGTGAGTTTTGCCCCATTTTACAACTTTTCTTGTCACATTTGTTAAGTGAATTACTGAAGTTGTTAAATTAGTAACATGATTGTTAAGTGAATCTGCATTCCCCATTGTCTTTGCTTGTCAGAAGGTTGCAAAAGGGGATCACGTATGAACCAGTTGTCAAGCATTCAAATGTAAATCACCTGACCATGATTTACATGCAATGGTCATAAGTGTGAAAAATGGTCATAAGTCACTTTTTCAGTGCCGTTGTAACTTTGAACGGTCACTAAATGAACTGTTGTAAGTCGAGGTCTACCTGTATATGACTAGGTATGGACAGGATACAGCAGGCCTTTTCAGAAATCAGTCAAATAATCTATTAACAGCCAAAACCTATTGAAAACTGAGCTTGTCCTGCCCCTTTCTATCAATGCACTAAATAGCTCTTCGTTGGTTCAGGGGTAGAATATTATTTTTGAATCAGAATGATTGAACTGGAAATGGCAGGTGCTTCTGATAATATGTTGGAGAGGGAAAATAGGATTACAAGGCGAGGATCGCTTAAGAAAAGATATAAAAAACTTGGTTTCTTGCCAACTGACTTGTATTTATGACCGTATTAGTGTCCCGGGGTCATGTGATTCCCCTTTTGCGACCTCCTGACAAGCAAAGTCAAAGGGGAAGCCAGATTCACTTAACAACCGTGTTGCTAACTTATCAGCTGCAGTGATTCCCTTAACAACTGTGGCCAAGAAAGGTCGTAAAATGGGGCAAAACTCACTTAACACCTGCCTTGTTTAGCAACATAAATGTTGGATTCAATTTTTTTAAATTTTTTTATTTATTTTGGCAAGCATATATAAGATAACATTTAAAAGTATAAACATGATTTTTGAATACATGAAAAGGATACGAATAAAAAAAGGGACAGTAGGACAGGGACGGTAGGCACGTTGGTGCGCTTACAGACCTCTTGCAGGGGTGAAATGTGAAATTTTCCCCTGCCGGTTCTGTGGCCGTGGCTTATTTTGTGGGCATGGCTTGGAGGTCAGGTGCGTGTGGCTTCAGGTGGGCGTGGCCATGTTGTCGTGTGACTGGGTGGGTGTGGTCAATTTAGCAGTCCATTTTGCAGGGAACAGGGGGTTGGACTAGATGACCTCTGAGATCCTTTCCAGCCTTTGCTGTGCTGTTTCAAAGCATCCTCTGAAGCTGTGTCTAGTGCCAGCCAGGTTTGTGGTCCTCCCTCCCCCCTCCCCCCTCTCTTCCTGTGGGAAGCAACCCCCCCAAATAAAATATTACTCATAAGAAAAGGCTCACAGAAAAACAAGGAAAAATCAAGCTGCTAACAAAGAACCTGCCTGAAGCTCATTCCACATTCCTGCCCAATAGAGATAATGAGATAATGAGATAATGACCGTATAGAAAGTGGAAGCCTGATGTCTGGCTCCATTCACACAAGCAGGCAAACAGATCCCTGGAAAACCCATTCAAGACGGGATATTTTGAAATTTTCCCATGGCAAGATTTGGCAGCTAACAAAACACAATAATAGAATCAGAATAAGCAGCCCCCACACTCAAGACCCAAGACAGGACGAAAGTTATTTAGCCACAATGGGAATCACCCAAACCCTTTTAGAAACACAAAGCCCATATTGCACAAACCCCAAAACTTCAAAAACATAGAACCATATAAGAATCCTTCCTTTTATCCAGTTTGTTGTTCAGCTCACCCAGAATGTCACTTCGCTTCTGCAATTAAAAACCTCCTTCAGAGCAGCTTCCGAAAGCTTTACAATTTAAAACAGGAATCTCCAAAGTTTGCAACATTAAGACTTGTGGACTTTAACTCCCAGAATTCCTCAGCCAGCCATGGGGCTAAGTTTGGAAACTCCTGATTTAAAGTGACAGCATTTGTTTTTCTTCTTTGCCAAGCGATCTCCCAGCTGGAAAGTGAGTCCTGATTTTTTCCTTCTAACATCTCCCTCTTTCTTTCTTTCTTTCTTTCTTTCTTTCTTTCTTTCTTTCTTTCTTTCTTTCTTTCTTTCTTTCTTTCTTTCTTTCTTTCTTTCTTTCTTTTTCTTTTCTCTCTCCCTCTCTCTTTCTTCGCTTCGCTTCCCTCCCCCCCCTCCCTCCCTCCCCACCTTTCTCTTTCTTTCTTTCAGGCGAACTGGCAGGGAGAAAAGGCTTTAAAAAGTTAAAAAAAAACCCTGGAAGTGATTATATTGGGGTGGATGGGCAGAGCCTCGCGCTGCCATCGCTACCTGTTCTCTGAACCAGCCGCCGCAACCGCTACCTACTCACCCGAACCAGGAGGATTTTACCCCTGCTCTTAGGAATGGGGTAAGGTCAAGAGTAGAGAGTTTAAGGTTAAAGTTTTGGGGGTTTGGGGAAGAAACCACAGAGTCAGGTAGTGCATTCCAGGCATTGACCACTCTGTTGCTGAAGTCATATTTTCTGCAATCGAGTTTGGAGCGGTTTACCTTAAGTTTGTATCTGTTCTTTGCTCGTGTATTGTTGTGGTTGAAGCTGAAGTAGTCATTGATAGGTAGGACATTGTAGCAGATAATTTTATGTACTACGCTTAGGTCAGACCGAAGGCGGCGAAGTTCTAAGTTGTCTAAGCCCAAAATTTCAAGTCTGGTGGCATAAGGTATTTTATTGCGGGTAGAGGAATGGAGGACTCTTCTCATGAAATATCTCTGTACTCTCTCAATTGTATTAATGTCTAATATGTAGTGCAGGTTCCAGATAGATGAGCTGTATTCGAGAATTGGTCTAGCAAATGTTTTGTATGCTCTAGTTAGCAGTACAGTATTACCAGAGAAAATGCTATGCAAGGTTAGGTTAACAACTCTTAATGTCTTTTTGGCAATGTTGTTACAGTGGGCTCTGGCACTTAGATCTTTAGAAATGAGTACTCCAAGGTCTTTGACAGAGTGTGGGTATATTTGTGTTGGTAAGTCAAGAACTACCTGTAGGATGAATGCAGAGAAGCAGTGAAAATATGGGCATATTGATCTACTGGCAAGAGAAAGTGTATCATTCAGGAGAGAATTCAGCACCACCATTTGGATGGACTCATAGCTGTTTGAATAATGAAGCAATTGACAAATATTTGTATTATTAAACACCTGCATGTCTACATATCCATATAGGTATAGCTCAATTTTCATGAAGAAATTGTGGTGTGGGACAGCAGAGAGACTGATAGCTTTAACATTCAACCAACAAGAGACAAACCTTTAATTTTTATTCAATGAGCACATTCCTAGCCTGCCCCCTAGCGATTCTTCCTCCAAACTAGTGGCTTGGAAGGCAACTTGCAAGTACTGTATACTAAAGAAGACAGAAACATGTGCACGAATCAGATAAAAATTTATGTTTGATTGTCATAATCAGGTATCTGTATTTTTAATCAGATGAGCATTTTCATACCAAATATACCTCTAACTATTTAAAAAAATTCCCAATATATTATAATTTTTGAAAGATAAAAATTATATAAAATATGAAAGTAAATCTTATTTTAATCACATTTACAGAGAAATTATCATTAAAGATCTTAACATTACAACTGTTAATATATTGGATGTTGGATATTCTAAGAAAAAGTAGAAATGCTCTTGTGTTATTTCATTCCTATTGCAAAGAATTTGGATTTTTTTTTAATACACTAAGGGTAGATATTATTTTTATTATATGTTTGTTCCACCCTTTTATTCTAGTGGAACCTTCAAAATAGAATTGAATTGCTAATGATAGAGTAAATGGCAAATCCAGTCCTTTGTTTCACATAGAGCCGAGGTGGCGCAGTGGTTAAAATGCAGCACTGCAGTTCAGCAGTTCAAATCTCACCGGCTCAAGGTTGACTCAGCCTTCCATCCTTCCGAGGTGGGTAAAATGAGGACCCAGATTGTTGGGGGCAATATGCTGAACTCTGTAAACCGCTTAGAGATGGCTGTAAAGCACTATGAAGCGGTATATAAGTCTAAGTGCTATTGCTATTGCTATATCAAAATACCCAAAACTGTGTTCTATTTTTATAAGATTCAACGTTCTATTGCATTTCTATCAATCATTTTCTCCATTTTAATATAGTTAAATATACTATGTGTTGGGTTCATGTATGAATTCATTTTTACTCAAGTCAAGGGCCAACTTGACTGCTCCACTTCCTTGTGCATATTGCTTCTTGTTTCAGCTGTGGATGTTATTACTGTGGGTTACCTCAGACTACTTTCTAATGGTCTTCAAATAAAGGCATTTTGCTTGCCTTCCCAGACAATCAATGCAAGGCACATGGTTGAACAGAAGAGAATATTTAAGAGTTCCCCCTTTTTATCCATGTATCTTCCATATATTCAAACTTCCCAGGTAGGAAGGAATTTGGCTATGTTGGCTGGGAAATTTCTTCCCAGAGTGGAACTGTTTGTCAGGATTGGCTTGAAATTGAAAAGAAGGAAAGGTCCTCTCTAAATTCCTGGTGATATACCGGTATTTGGACCTCTCCCCATTGCTGGCTGTCTTGTTTCAGCTTTGAACTTCATACACCTAGCAATAAAAAAAGTGGTTGGGTGTAGACCCCCAGCCATCCAGCCACAGAGAACAGTAAAGGACAACAGCAGCTCCACAACTGGGCTTGGAACTACAAACTGGCAAGGGTAGCTCTTGACTCATACCAGGGGGAGGGAGGGGGGACGATGAGAAGCCTAACAAACCCCAAAGCTATGAACAGCAGGCTAAGAGGTGCTAACAGCTTTAGAAACCACATCTGGAATCGCTTTGTACTTGGTGTGCCCTTCTGGTTGATGTGTCGTAGCTGTGTCTCTTGGACTCAACTTGCAGGGTGCTGGTTCAGGAACGTCAATATCACGAATGAAACCAGTTTCGTTTACCATCACCTCCTACAAGTAAAGAAGCAAAATGTTCAAGATAGACAATACCTACTTGTTGGGCCTTGCCCATCTTCATAAGGAAAGGATTCTTAAGCCATGGATTCTTTGAGAGCTTCAAGAAACCTACAATGCTTTGGTCAGAAGAATGTATTTAAGTCCATAAAACAAGTTTATAATAAAACACATGTATATTGTTATATTACATTATGTATATGTATATGTATATGTATATGTATATGTATATGTATATGTATATGTATATGTATATGTATATGTACTGTACATGTACATTATTTGTTATAACAATATAAATATATTTTGTTAGAAAGGGAACCCATTATGTTCAAATATACTGTATTTTTCGGAGTATAAGACACACCTTTTCCCCCCCAAAAAGAGGGTGAAAATCTGGGTTGTCTTATAGTCCGAATGTAGCCCTGCCCACCCGCTCTGTGCATTGCATTTTCGGGTGGTTCCAGGCGGCGGGGATCCTCACTTCCACATGGAGCCTGATTCCCAAAGCGTCCCAGGAAAGTGCGTTGAGAGCCTTTTAAACGAAAGCATTTTCAGGTGGCAGATTCCCCTCCCCGATTGCAAAAAGGGTGTCTGAAACGTGAGGATCCTGGAGGAAAGAGTTTTCATGATGGCAGGTTCCCCTCCGTTTTTGCAATCGGGGAGGCGAATCTGCCACCTGAAAACTCCTTCCTCCAGGATCCTCACGTTTCAGACACCCTTCTTGCAATCGAGGAGGGGAAAAACACAGAAGATTATAAAACCATATATGACTACTTGTAATTTCTTATTCACTTCACATTTCTGTAATCATAGAAAGCAAAATTCATTTTTGTTGTTAGTACAGGCGGCGGGGAGGGGGCGGCTGCCGGGGCGCAGGGGGCAGTGGGGATGAGCGGTGCTGGCATCTCCATGGTCACATCAGAGGAGCCGGGTTAAGGCGAGGGGCACTCCGGGCACTGCCCCACCGTGGTCCGCACCAACTTGAGCCCAGCACCGGCTGCTTCTGCTGCTGCCTGGCGGGACCCACTCGTGTTCTTTCCCCCAACAACCTTTTGTTTCACTGCAGGCTCACAACTCTCGGGGACTCTACGGCAATTAATTCTTTCCTACCATTTTCAACTTCTCCCCTCCAAAGCTTCGCTTCCCGCTTGCTTGAAAGTCTCTGCTGATTGGCTGTTGCGGCGAAACTGGAACGACAGGGCGCATGCGCGACCTCTTCTTCTCCCCATTTGTTACCTAATCTATAGTATGCGTTACAGAGCAGCTCTATAAATTCCTTCTTCTTTTGCTTGTGTTTGCCTGACTTAGGCGGCCCCTGTGAAATGGTTGTTGGACCCCCAAAGGGGTTGCAACCCCCAGGTTGAGAACCGCTGGTCTATGACAACTCACCATGACCAACTTGTCATGGCCAACTTGCTGTGAGGCAACTCATTATGGAATAAGTGATACACTAATATCAAAGAAATGATGGAATAAAATAATTAAGAAAGGGTGAAAAAGGAGGCACAAAATGAAATGTGAATGACAAAAATTAAAATTATTTTAAAAATTATTTTAAATAATTAAATCAAAATGTTGAATTGTCCTGTGGTGAGTTGGCTGTGGCAAGTTGTCTCATTTCATTTCCAGTTCAACAATTGTATTTCCTCCAGTATTTAAAGCCTACTTACATCAATGGTTTTTATGTTAACAATCTGAGGTGCTTCCTTGCATGCTTTCTCTGCTTTCTTGATAGTTTCATTGTCCCATTGTACAGAGGTGATGGCCATCATTCCTTCTGCTGGGCTGCAGGGTGAAATCACAAGACAGGGAGTTGTCTACAGATACCAAGATGAGACATGGAGACAGAAAAAGCTGCATCCACAAAAGCTAATGTTGGGTGAAAATAGGCAATTAGTAGAGGATGGTAACGACCTGGCTAATGGTTAGGAATAATGGGTGTGCAATTAAATACAGTCTCCAGCTCAACCATTACTGCCAGATTCCATTTAAATTAAAACCAGAACATTTGGAATGCTTATTCCCCCCCCCCATAGCGGTACTGGACAAGTTTTTCAATCTCAAAGTTGCATCTGGCACTTATCTCTTATTGCGTCCGCAGACTCTCGCCCAGCCGCCTTGTTTAGGGTGACTCGCTCCCTCCTTGCTAAAGGGGGGAGCGAGGAACACTTGCAAGGCAGAGCTGAGGAATTCGCAGAGTTTCTGTCGGATAAAGTCGCTCAGATCCGGTCGAACCTGGACTCTGGCTGGGCAGAGTACATGGAGTTGACAGGGGCAAGTCTTAGTCCACCGTTGTGGGAAGAGTTTGGGCCTGTTTCTCCCGAGGATGTGGACAGAGCCATGGGGGCGATGGGTACCTCCACCTGTTTATTGGACCCGTGCCCCTCCTGGTTGGTTTCGGCCAGCAGGGAGGTGGCACGTGGCTGGATCCAGGCGGTGGTCATCGCTTCTTTGGGGGAGAGATCCGTACCGCAGTCGTTAAAAGCTGCAATGGTGAGACCCCTCCTGAAGAAGCCTTTCCTGGATCCAGCTGACTTGAAGAACTTTTGTCCGGTCTCCAACTTATCTTTTTTAGGGAAAGTTGTGGAGAAGGTGGTGGCTACTCAGCTTCTGCGACTCCTGGATGAAACAGATCATCTAGATGCCTATCAGTCGGGTTTCAGGCGCGGCTACAGTACAGAAACGGCCTTGGTTGCTCTGATGGATGATCTCTGGCAGGCCCGGGATGGGGGGAATTCATCCATCCTGGTGCTACTTGACCTCTCAGCGGCTTTCGATACCATCGACCATGGTATCCTTCTGCATTGTCTCGGCAAGTTGGGAGTGGGAGGCACCGTTTTGCGGTGGTTCTCCTCTTATCTTGCCGATAGGATACAGTCGGTGTTAACAGGAGGGCAGAGATCATCCCCTAGGCCCCTATTATGCGGGGTGCCTCAGGGTTCGGTCCTCTCGCCCATCCTGTTTAACATTTACATGAAACCGCTGGGGGAGATCATCCACAGACATGGGGTGTGTTTTCACCAGTACGCTGATGACACCCAGTTGTACATCACCACCCCGTCTGAATTCAGTGTGGCAGTTGATGTAATGTGCCGGTGCCTGGATGACGTTAGGATCTGGATGGGGAGGAACAGACACAGACTCAACCCCGACAAGACTGAGTGGCTTTGGATATTGCCTCCTAAGGACTATGACAACTGTCCCTCCTTGGTCTTCGAGGGAGCGAAATGACTCCCTCAGATCAGGTCCGCAACTTGGGGGTCCTCCTAGATCCACAGCTAAAATTGGATCATCATCTTACTGCTGTGGCTAGGGGGGGCTTTGCACAGGTTTGCCTGGTGCACCAGTTGCGGCCATACTTGGAGAAGGAGGCTCTCTACTCACGGTCACTCATGCCCTTGTCACCTCCCACTTGGACTACTGCAATGCGCTCTACATGGGGCTACCCTTGAAGAGTATCCGGAGACTTCAGTTGGTGCAAAATGCGACTGCGCGTGCTGTGGTGGATGTGCCAAGGTACACCCACATGACACCTATACTCCGCCAGCTGCATTGGTTGCCCATCGGTCTCCGGGTCCAATTCAAGGTGTTGATCATCATCTTTAAAGCCCTTCATGGCTTAGGACCAGGCTATCTCCGGGACTGCATTCTGCCTCACACTTCCCTTCGACCGGTTAGGGCCCACAGAGTTGGCCTCCTCCAGGTCCCGTCGGCCAAGCAATGCCGGCTGGCGGGCCCTAGGGGGAGGGCCTTCTCTGTGGCAGGCCCCGCACTCTGGAACCAACTTCCCCCGGAGACCCGAACCATCCCCACTCTGCTGGCTTTTCCTGCAGGCTGGGGGTAGAGCCTAATCCATCCGAGCTCACCCCTGGGTATGTATGGTTGCTGGATAGTTTTAATATTGTATTTTTAATTTTTATATTTCATTTTAAGCTATGTTTATTATTGGTTATTCTTGTATTTTTTTTTCTGCTGTACGCCGCCCTGAGTCCCTCGGGAGTTGGGCGGCATATAAGAAAACCAAAATAAAATAAATAAATAAATAAAATAAATGTGTGAGTTAAGGGTGACCCTCTGCAAAACATTGAAAAGCATGCTGGACACACACACACACACACACACACACACACACACGGCAGGGGATAGGACAAACATTTGACTTAATTGGATTTAATTGGATTTAATTAGCTAAATATAGTTCAAGTTGATGTCTCCACCCTGATGATATAGATTTTATATTCTTGCTATACAGAGATTCACCTATACTGATATATAGGTGTATATCAGTTGCACAAACCACAGATGTCCCCTTAGGGTGCTTCCCTTCCAGATCTGTGCAGATTGGTTTCTCTGCTGGCATCCCATTGCCCTATTAAGCATCAGAAAACATGGAGGATTCTGCATTCCATAATTGGAGTGGTGACTAGTTGTCCAGGGTGCTTTTGACATTATGATGCTTTGGTAGCAAGCACTGTTCCCTCTAAGGTGCGCGGCCACGCGGCTGCGCACGTGATGAGAGAACGCCGCACGGAAGTTTCTAACTTCTGCCCGGCATTTTCTAATGGGAGAGGCTGCGCGCCTGTGCAGCCGCGCAGGTGAAAAGAGAACACCGCGTGCCGTTTTCTGCTATTACAGGGAACATTGGTAGCAATCCATTCCTCACACATTCTCCCACTATGCCTTCCAAGCAACTTTGTTCCTCGGGCCTAGCCTGAAGCACTCACTCGTTTGCCTCCTGGCCAAGCTGATTGGCAACATATTGAATGTCTGGAAGTCCTAGGCAGTTGGATATGTTGTTGCGAGGATAGTAGAAGAGGAATATCAGACACATTTCATTCAGGGTACTTGGGCCTCCCTGAGAGAAAGAAAAGAAAAGAAAAGCAGTATTTGGAAGGGATCTTGAATTATATATACCAGTGATGTCGAACTTTTTTTGGTTTGCATGCCAAAAGGGTGTGTGTGCGTGCGCTAGCGCACGTGTGCCCACACCCATGCCCCCCGCGCATGCCCCCCCGCTGCTCCCCACGCATGTGCCAGGCCTCACAACGGACTCCTGAAGGGCCGTTTTTTGTTGTACCCAGGCTTCAGGAGGCTTCCTTGAAGCCTGGGGAGAGCGAAAACGGCCCAACGGGCCAACCGGAAGTTCATTTCCGAACTTCTGTTTGGCCATTTTTCGCTCTCCAGGCTTCAGGGAAGCCTCCTGAAGCCTGGGGACGGCGAAAAATGGCCAAGTTTGTTTCCGAACTTCCAGTTGGGCTGTTGAGCCATTTTTCGCCATCCCCAGGCTTCGGGACGCTTCCCTGAAGCCTGGGGAGAGCAAAAATGGCCAAAAAGAAGGCCGGAAATCAGCTGGTCAGTGCTCGTATGCGCGCTGGGGCTGACCTAGGGCAACGCCTCGCGTGCCCTCCGATATGGCTCCACATGCCACCTGTGGCACGCGTGCCGTAGATTCGCCATCACGGCCCTATACCATTTCAGACAAATGGTTGTCCAATCTCTTCTTAAAAATCTCCAGTGATAGAGCACCCACAACTTTGGGAAAAAAGCTGTTCCAGTGGTTTATTTGTTCATATAGTCAGGACAATTCTCCTTGGTTCTAGGTTGAATCTCTCTTTAATAGTGTTCCACCCATTACTTCTTGTCCTGCCCTCAGATGTTTTGGAGAGTAAGTTCTCTGTGACAATCCCTCAGGTACTGGAAGACTGCTACCATTTCATTCCTAATACTTGTCTTCATTAGATTAGACATACCCAATTCCATCAATCATTCATCATATAGTTTAACCTCCAGACCCCTTATCATCTTTGTTTCTTTTCTCTGCATTCTTTCTAAGGTCTCAACGTATTTTTTCTATTGGAGTGACCAGAATTGGACACAGTGTGGTCTCACCTGTGCAGTATAAAGGGGTACTATCACTTTGCATGATCTTGAAACTATTCCTCTGCTGCTGCAACCCAGGCCCGAAGTAGCTATTTGGTAGCTGCCACACATTGCTGGCTCATAATTAAGTGGTGGTCTACTAGGATGCCTAAATCAACCTATTCTATATCTATGTATTTGGTTTTTCTTACCTAAGTGTAGGATCTTACTTTTCTTTCTTATTTACTTTTCTCATTCCCAGATTGCATTTTGTTGGATAGAGCTCAGTGTTCACGTCTATCAAGGTCCTTCTGGATCTTGAATCTATCATCTAAAGTGTTAGCTATTCTCCCCAGATTGAAGGTGTTATCTGCAAATTTCATGTGTACCCCTTCTATCCCCTCATCTAGGTCATTTATGGAGAAGTTTAAGCGTACTGGGCCTAAGACAGAACCTTGAGGTACCTGCTGCATGCTTCCCTTCATGTAGATGTAGCTCTACTTAAGATTGTGGTTGGTCCACCAATTACGAATCCATATGGTGTGGAACTGTCTATCCCACATCTATCCCAAGTAACAATACTATGGCTTCCTGTAACGCTTAGTGTTCTCTGGACAACACACACCACCAATTTTCCAATAGCAATTCCACATCAGAAGTACCATTCCCCTAGCTACTTGACCTTTGTTTTATTATTTTTTTCTCTTAAAATAGAAAGCTGAAAATTTTGCTCCATCTTCCTAGTCCAGGGGTAGGCAAAGTTGGCTCTTCTATGACTCATGGACTTCAACTCCCAGACTTTCTGAGCCAATCATGCTAGCTCAGGAATTCTGGGAGTTGAAGTCCATGAGTCATAGAAGAGCCAACTTTGCCTACCCCTGTCCTAGTCCATTAATGGCAAGATACTAATAACCATTGTGGACCCTGCAAACTATTACTAAAATATTTGTAAATTATAGGATGAGCCTGATCTAATTTTCAAAAACCGTCTATCCACCGCTCTGCCTATCCTAAGTATTGAGAGAAGACTTACAAAGATTGTCTCTGTCCGATCTGTAGTTTGATAGTTGCACTCCACCAGGAATTCATCTCCCTGTGAACAAAGCAGCCATCACAAATCTGAGATAAAATGGGGTCTCCATAATAAGGGGGCTTATTGCCTAACTCTAACTCAAACAGATATCTTAGAATGACATACTGGTTTGAGAATAATAGGCTTCTTCAAGTCTCTTGTTTCCTGAAGATTGAAATCATATTTATTGTCTTCACAGATGATCCTCAACTGTTTTCCATTCCTGTACATAGAGACAATATCAGTGAGACAGACCATTGCTCATACTGCAGAGAGGGATATATTTGGGGTGTAAGAACAACCATGATCTAATAATTTCCAGACAAATGTTTCCAAATGTCACTGCAGCTCAAATGTCAATGTATTGATTTATTCATAGGATTAGGGAAATGAACGTTATGGGTGTGTCTTCACATTGCCTTGGCTCCATCAGCATATAGCACAAAGTCTCTCTTGTTAGGATATTGGCTGTTCCCTTTGGTGTAATCTGGCCTATTTTAGAAGGCACGGGGAGTTCTCTAGGGCATGGGTCAGTGTCAGGATGGTGTCCTCACAGTCCTCTGTTGAGGGAAAAAGAGAGTCAATGTCTGCAGGAGTAGGATCTGAATGAGGCCAAGGAATCCCAGCTAGTTTTTAAGGGAAAATTGGTGGCAGATGTTTCTGGATCAGAAACAGTGACATAGTTACTATCAGGGCCTCATCTCGGTTTTAAAGAATGAGGTTAAGGAAGATTAAAGGAATAAAGGCACAGGGCAACTATCAACGAAGCAACTCTTGACTGATCAGGTAAAGGAAACACTCAACCTGCAACCTGTACCGTTACAACTGCTTTCTTTGGTTGGCCATGTGAACATGCCCCCTGTTTTGTGGCTTGGGTGCTAGATCCCTGGGCTGTTCCATGTCCATTTTGTCGTTCCTATCTTTTAGGTTTGACCACAGCCAAGAACATTATAGCTATGTGGACAATAGTGCTTTCATAAAGACTCTTTCTATTTTGATTTTTGTGTTTATATTGGACAAGACTACTGGCTTACTGCCAAGAAACATAGTGCTCTCTCAGCCATAAAGATGGAAAGTCAGAGTTCTGACTTTCACTTTTAAGCCATTCCCATATTGTTTTTAGCTGAGGGGGGGATTGTGTTGCTGTTACATCTGGCCTAGAAAGTTTGCTTACCGGTATTGGACACCTCTTAGTCCCCTTCCAGCTAGGTGGGTATGGAGTAAATAACCAAAGACGTGCATATCTGGCACTGGACTCCCATTGATCTGGAGCAGAAAAGAGATGAACTAGTTTTAGACTGGATCGGGGATGAAACACAGCTTTGAAGGAGGTGAAATTTAATCTGAACAGCAGGAGGAGGAAACTTCCCTACTCATGTGTTCCTCTCCATCCATCAGTTCTGTTATTAGTCAACAGGTGTAGAGATAGAGGCCATGTGGAGGTTGTGTGCAGCAAACTGCCGACCTCAAATGGGCCTCTCATACCTACATGATCTCACCCAGTTCACATAGCCAGGATGATGTAGGACACTGTCCCTGGCTTGTACGTGATCTCATCTAGGTTGTATCAACAGGATGTTCTTAAGGATTGGCGAGGAGAATTCACCAATAAAATGCTCTTGCTCTTTGTTACCTTTGGCTGCTTGGAAAACTGCATAAAAGCAATAAACACTGAAAAGGCAGTCAGACATCTTAGCATCCTGCAATGACTTGTCTCTAACTCCATCAAACAGGATTATAAGATGACATATTTATCTTCAGATCTCCTCTGTCCTGAAGGGCCAGACCTTGATGTTTTATAGGAGACACAAGAATAGTGGCTTGATCTCTTTTAAAACTTATGCACAGCCTTAGGGATTGTGGCTGGAAGCAGGAAGAAGAAACAGCTGGAATAACTTTTTACTTTCCTATCATTTGGAAAAGTGTTCCCTCTCCCATCTCTTTCCAGTGTTTCCGTGGTGAGAGCAAGCAATAAGCAGTCCTGGTAGCTCTTGCTTAGGAACGAACTGGGAACCAGCATAATCACATTGACCCAAGACAACATCAAATCTTCCCACCTCATCTGCTGAACACACCTGGATCACACACATCCTTTTTACCAATTCTTTCAAGGGGTTTTATCTCTCCGCCACTTCATTGCTCAGAAGTTTCCTCAGACTGGTTTTCTGACAAGTGGCTTAAGAGGGACTCTTGTGGAATGTTTTAGGTGGCCTAATATTGAGAGCCAATTTGGTGTAATGTTTAAGATGCTGGTGCAGGAACCATGAGTTCTAGTTCAGCATTAGGCACAAAGCCAGGTTAGTGACTTTGTGCCAGTCATTCTCAGCCCTAGAAAGAAGGACATGATGAGCCAGTTTTGAAATTTTGCCAAGAAAACTGCAGGGACTACTCCAGGATGTCACCATGAGTTAACACAGACTTGAAGGTTAAATAAATAAATAAATAAACAAACAAACAAATAAATAAACAAACAAACAAACAAACAAACAAACAAACAAACAAACGGAAAGAGGAAGGGAGGAAGGGAGGAAGCCTATCGACTGTAGGCTTTTGATAAGAATGAGTAACTGAACTTGAGAGTGCAATAAAAATAAGTAGAGGTGATTGTGATGGGATGAGTTAAACGTTGCCAAGCTTACCTCATGAAAATGACTGGTATTGCAGAAGCCGTAAGACATAAAAGAATCTGCTTGAGGGGGGATGAAATGGACAGGAAAAGTGAAAATTCCTGTATGCAGCACCCCCATGTCGTATGGACGAAGCTCCGAAGTATAGTAAATTCTCAGACCTGAGTTATCAATTAAGCCTCGGGAAAAAGAAATAACAGAATTGAGTGAAACAGCACTTGAACACTCACCTAAAATCCATGAGTTCCATTCATTTAGGAACCATACATTGATACGTACACTTATTTATCTGAATTTATTAACTGCCCAACTCCAATGGACTCATTTCAGTATTGTATCAGAGACCCAGAATAAGCATCACAGAAACTCTTTTTTATACCTTGCTTAGAAATTACAGCTGGATTCAATGAAATCATAGAAAATTCTCATGGTTTTATCTAGTCATCTTTGAACTGACTGTGCTGCCCCTTTCAGTTAAACAGTCCTCCCCCTCCCCCCATTATCTCACCTTGGATAAGATTGCCATTTGAGAAATTACATATTTCTCAAATAAAATTGTAGAGCTTTTGGTACAGTCATGTTTCTCTTGCTCAGTTGGTCTATCCCTTATAGATATAAGAAACATGCAGTACCTTACAGATATTCATTTCTTTTCATCTGGAATTTGAATCTTTGAATCCTGATAACATGTACTTCTTTCCATTCTGTCTTGGATACCTGTTTGTGCCTCTAATTTTTCCCTTAATCAATTCACATGCACTTTTACTTACCTGGAATTAAATCAAAATTGCTGTAATGAATTTCTAGTCGGATCCATTGGGGATCAAGTGGAGTCCCTATGGAGATTCCAGTTTCATCTGGGAACATGTAGGGCTTATTTATGGAAATAGGAGAGAGAGAAGGAGGGAGGGAGAGGGAGAGGGGGAGGGAGGGAGGGAGGGAGGAGAGAGAGAGAGAGAGAGAGAGAGAGAGAGAGAGAGAGAGAGAGAGAGAGAGAGAGAGAGTCACTTGACAGTCATGCCACTAAATTTCTTGCCAGATGGGAGAGAACATATTTAATCATTCAAACACAATGACTGATAACCCAGCTGCTGTGGCCTAGGGGTGGAGCTCTTGCCTCACAATCAGGAGGTTGTGAGTTCGATCCTAGGTAGAGGCAGATGTAGGGTCTCCTGCTTGGGCAGGGGGTTGGACTAGATGACCTGCAAAGTCCCTTCCAACTCTGTTAATCTGTTAAACTGATGTGTTTATCAGGGGAAAAGTCTCAATGGACTCAGTGGGAATTTCTTTTAAATATATGTATTAGGGTTGTAGGATAAGATGGGAGATTCTCTAGGAATTTGTAATGGTGAATAATACCCTTTGTTATTTGAAAAGAGCTACATAAAATGATAAAACTGATACTGGAAAATATAGCAAATAGCACATAGACTTATATGCCACCCATAGGACTCTCTGGGCAATTTAAAATGTAAAAGCATTATTTCCACATTGCTGCCAACATTTTATTGACTTTGGAAGGATGAGCCCCATCAGGATTAAACTCCAGGCTGTGGGCAGAGTTTGCCTGCAATACTGCACTTTAACCACTGTGCCACAAGGGTTATAGTGGGTAGCATAGGTTGGGATGTTGGGATCTTGATGTTGTTGAGATTTAAGGCATACAAACTGCAACAACCTTGACCCAGATAGTTGGGAAAAGTTGCATAAAAAGGCAGAAAACTTCACTCCCTTGTGTCAAAAACCAGATGATATGATTTAATTTGGCAACAACTGCAAGAAAAAACCACGCTGAGCAAAACCCATGATCACACTGCACCAGATAATTCAAAATATTGAGCGATTCTTCCCTCATTCCCAAAAGTTGCTATGAAATAAAATCTTTAAAAATGCAAGACTGTTCCAGAGATATAGTAGGTTTACAAACAACAGTGAGTTAAACACTCAATGAGAAATAGGGACCATTTAATCTGGTTTAGAAGATCTGCACACTCACCCCTCCTCCTACAGCCCAGCCAGCAATTATCTGAGAGCAGAGAGCAAAATCAGGATCAGCTCCATAGCAGTCATTGACTCCACTGGGAAGCACACTTCCATTGCCACAGGCATATGCTATGATGTGGTGCACTGCTGTTATATTCCGAGGTGTTATCCTAGGCTCAAACTGGACAGAAAAAAAGACAAGGTCAGACCAGGAAGGTATCAACAAGTAAAAAGCTCTTACAGTCTGGGATAATTGTCAATCTCACCAGCAGAACACCCTGCTTGATTTTCCAGTTACCTTATAAATATGATGTTTTGTCTTGACAATGGGTAAAGGGAGAAAGGTACAGGCATAGGTGGTCTCATCCTCTGGGATAGGAAACTGAAAAGGGAAGCCAAGGCACATGGTAAATATCTCAGGCCTGTGTATTCTTACCCTGAAAGAGATTTTTATTGCTCTGTGTGGTCACCAGAGCAAGGAGCCAATGAATGAAAGAGATCAATCTGCTGGGGACCATTGAAGGCCATGGAATGGAAAGAGTTTCTAATTTTAGATACTTACATCATTTACTTTCAAATCATATGCATGATAGACACTGGGATTTTTCAGTTCCTCTTCGGTGGTCACCAGCATCAAGAAGAAAGATTTGTGGATTATTTCTCCTTTGAAGAAGTCAATCGTGTCATTTGTGCCCAATGCAGCCATGAGGCGTAGTGTGTCACCCTGTGTAGACACAAATGAAAAGGAAAGTCTCCTCTGTCCTATCCTATCCCTAAAAATTTAGCTTGATTGGCAGCCACAAAGAGATCATTCTTCTTCTTCCTAATCTTCAGTGTCTTGAACCTTGGTTCCCCCCCCACTGCAATTGTCTCTTACCAGAGTTATACAAATATTATTATATTTAATAATAATACATTTATTATATTATTATATTAAATTAAATATATTTAATAAATATATTTAATAAATTAAATAAATATATTTATTATATTTATTATAAATATATTTATAATAATAATAATAATAATAATAATAATAATAATAATAATAATAATAATAATAATAATAATAATAATAATAATAATAATAATAATAATAATAATAATAATAATAATAATAATAATAATAATAATAATAATAATAGCAGTGTAATAATATTACACTGCTAACCAGAGCATACAAAACATTTGCCAGACCAATCCTCGAATATAGCTCACCTGTCTGGAACCCGCACTACATATCGGACATTAATACAATTGAGAGAGTCCAGAAATATTTCACAAGAAGAGTCCTCCACTCCTCTGCTCGCAACAGAATTCCTTATTCCACCAGACTTCAAATTTTGGGCTTAGATAATTTAGAGCTACGTCGCCTTCGATCTGATCTAAATATAGTTCATAAAATCATCTGCCACAATGTCCTACCTGTCAATGAATACTTCAGCTTCAACCGCAACAATACACGAGCACACAATAGATTCAAACTCAATGTAAACCGCTTGAAACCCGACTGCAGAAAATACGACTTCAGCAATAGAGTGATCAATGCCTAGAGTGCACTACCTGACTCTGTGGTTTCTTCCCCAAACCCCCAAAACTTCAACAGACTGTCTACAGTAGACCCCTCCCCATTTCTAAGAGGTCTGTAAGGGGTGTGCATAAGCGCACCATCGTGCCTACCATCCCTGTCCTACTGTCCTATTGTCCAAATTTACCTATACCTACTTTGCTTTTGTTTATGTTTATATCATACCTGTTATCTTGTACACATTTTGACAAATAAATAAAATAAAATAAAAAAAATAAAAAAAAATCTTAACAGAGATCCATACTAATGTTTTTACCGATTTGTATGATTAAATTCTTTTGTGAGCTTTCTTCTCCCAAAACAGGCTTTATTTAGTAAAGAATTAGTAAAGAAAATAACATCCATCCTGGTTCAGATGATGATATACTAACAACTTTTAGACTTGCTACTTTGTGGAGATTAATGCAATTGGTCATCAAGCAAAGAATTGAACCGTTGGGGGCAGAGGATTTGCTGAAACAGTGATCAGTTTCTGAAACAAACATTTAATGAGGGTCAATTTTAATTCCAAAGGAGTCAGATTACGGCACTCTGGCAGGAATGCCTTTGGGTGCTTAGATCACATGTTCCCCAACCAGGGGTGGGTTGCTCCTGGTTTGGACCGGTTCTTAGAACCAGTAGCGCTGGCGGCGGGAGGCTCCGCCCACCCGCCCGGGATGCTTCTGCGCATGCGCAGAAGCTTCTGCGCATGTGCAGAAGCAGTGTGTGCAAGTGTGTGTGTGAACGGGTAGCAAAGTTATTTACAACCCACCACTGTCGCCAAACCAGTGCCCTTCATATGTGTTGGAGGTGTTACACCTAGGATTCATAGCCCAGTCTCTGCCCAAGAGCTGGGAATATTGATTTCAACGCATATGCAAGCACTCAGACAGATTTATTTATGGACCTTCTCACTTGGGAGACTGAAGAAGGAAATTGCAGGCAGAAAATATTTGTAGCACTCCTCTGCGTAACTGATAGAAGAAAGCACGGCGTATTAGAATCCCAAAATACCTTAGAATTAAGAAGAAATTTCCTGTCAATGGGAAAAATAGTGGAACAGCTTGCCTCCAGAAGTTGTGGGTGCTTCATCACTGGAAGTTTTTAAGAAGAGATTGGACAGCCATTTGTCCAAAATGGTATAGGCTTGAGCAGGGGGTTGGACTGGAAGACCTCGGAGTCCCTTCCAACTCTGGTATTCTCTAATTTCTAATATCTGCAGCATCCCCAATTTGCAGTAAGAACCAGTTTTGTTTAATAATTCACTGAAGAATCAGGTTAACTTTTAATTAGTTAATGAATTAACCAGTTCAACTGAAGGTTCTGCTGCTATCCATTGTATATCCAATATATTTTGATCCTTGCAAAGCTTGTTCTAAAACCCACACTGATTCCTCAATTCTTTCCTTATTTAGTATTTTACTTGTTATACCGTTATGTATCTCAAACCTAAGAGATACTTTCCATGCATATGGAGTGTTTGCTAACTAATATGAAAATGCAGCTTAGAACTTTTAAACGAACTTGGACTATTTAGATCCTTAAATCCATTATCCTTAGGAATTTTGGAAGACCTTTCCTCCAGAAAACAGAAACGTACATCACCATTGCACTTGCCTTTTGCCTAAGAGAAATCTGAGCTACAGATTTCTACAGAGAGGAGCTACAGTTCTTCACAACTTCAAGGAGGCTGTGATTATTGTCTGTGGAAGACTTGGGGGGTCCTTGACCTACTTTGGGGAAGAGAATTATCCATGATGATACCCTCTATGAAAACAATTGCCCTCAACACCACTGACCCATTCCTTCCATGGATTGCTTATTGTCTTTTGCTGCTCAGCGATTTCTTAGCAGCAACAGGAGCACACATTCTCATTTAGACATAAGAGCCCAGTGGGTATTTCATTTCCTTATCCTTTTTAGGGATAAGGGCAGAGATTATAACCATTGATTAGCTCTTCTTTTCATTGTTTAGTTCTTAGCACGCACATGCATAGAAATTCCTTTAACTAATGTATTCTCTGTTTCCTTTGTTTAAGAAAAAGATTGTTCTTTCTTTTCATGGTTTTAAACAGGGGTGGGATTCTACTGGTTCGGACCGATTCGGGCGAACCGGATGCTCCGACGATAAGCTGGGAGCGAACAGGTTCGCTCCGATGATCTGGTGGGCCCGCCTGCCCATGTGCTTTCAGCTGATTTCTGTGGCAGAGCGGATTGCCGTGCCTCAGCTGTGTTTCTCCCCAGCAGTAACGCAGAAGGTAAGTTTTCGTTAAACTGCGCATGTGTGTGCATGCGCGAAGCGCACGATCACCGAACCGGTTGTTAAATTGGCAGGATCCCACCACTAGTTTTAAAATAAAACTATAGATGACTACCACTAAAACAAGAGCTTTGTACCCACTTCAGTTCTGACAAAGAAATATATATCAGAAGAGGACTTTGGGCTTGTATGGAAACAGAATTGTTCCAAATTAAACACTAGCACTTAAAAGATGGGTTTAGTGCAGGGGTAGGGAACGTTGGCTCTTCTATGACTCGTGGACTTCAACTCCCAGAATTCCTAAGCTAGCATGATTGGCTCAGAAATTCTGGGAGTTGAAGTCCACGAGTCATAGAAGAGCCAACGTTCCCTACCCCTGGTTTAGTGGAACAATGCAACTATGAAACTCTGTGTATGTGGAACACTGCAAAGTGGAACAATGCAACTATGCAACTATGAAACTCTGTGTATGTGTGGCTTGGGAGGGATGTGGTCATGTCTCAGATTTTTAGTTTTTTTTCTTCCCGGTAGTGGGAACATGGTTTGAGCTCTTTTAGTTGCCCTGCAAGTGGCAAAGAGATGGAGTGAAGATGCCTATGGAATGGGACAACTCGCCACAGCCAACTTGTTGCAGCCAACTCTCTTCTGCCAACTCATCATGGGCAACTTGCTATGGGCCAACTTGTCACGGGCCAACTTGCCATGGGACAATTTAACAATTTGATTTAATTATTTAAATATTTTAAAAATATTTTAATTTTTGTCATTCACATTTTATTTTTCCCTCCTTTCTTTAATGATTCTATTCCACCATTTCTTCGATATTGTCCCACAGGGAGTTGTCCTGCGGTGAGTTGGCTGTGGCAAATTGGCTGTAGTGAGTTGGCTGTGGTGAATTGTCATTGACCCGGGCCTGTAGACACAATCCATCCATATTCTTTTATATCTCAACATATATCTGCATTTACAAAATGGGAGTCTCAAAACAGCTGTCTCCCCTCTGCCAATATGTCATTTTAAGTGTGTTTTCAGACTTTGAATGGGCGTCTAAAGATTTTATATTGAAATTTTTATTGTATTTTTGTAGCACTGCATAAGATGTTTCTGTTGTAATTTGTATTATACTCTAACACTCATCACTTTTATGAGTTAACACCTGAACCACAAACAAACCCTTGGAATGCTTCTTGGTTTTAAAAGGAAGGAAAATATTTTAGTTTCTCAAAGGGTAACAAGTTAAGGCAGTTCACAATTTGTTGCAGCAAATTCTTATTTCTTTGTGTCTTTTGCCTCCATGTCCTTGCCTGTGCTATTATTTATCTTTATGCTAGAAACCAGGAGACGCTGAATTCTAGTTCCAAACGAGGCAGGAAAGCTGGCTGGGTGACTTTGGACCAGTCACTTTCTCTCAACCCAACTCACTTCACAGGATTGAAAAGAGGAGAAAGAAGGAATATTACAGTATTTTTCGGAGTATAAGACACACCGGAGTATATGACGCACCTTAGTTTTTGGGGAGGAAAATAGGAAAAAAAAACTACCTACCAGGTATCATCTGGCTAGCATCCTTAGTCTGATCAGCTTCAGCACATTATTTTATCCCCTGATTAGGGCTGGGAAAAAACTTCGGCGGGAGTAGCAATGAAAAACTCCTGCAAGCCGGGAAGATCGTTAGCACCTCGTTAGGGCTGAAAAAACCTTTTTCGGAGGGAGTAGCAATGAAAACAAGCCTGCAAAGACTTAGGGCTGAAAAAAACTTTTTCTGAGGGAGTAGCAATGAAAACAGGCCTGCAAGCCAGGAAGAGCTGGGAGGATTGTTAGCACCTCGTTAGGGCTAAAAAAAAAGCTTCGAAAAAAGCTACATTCGGAGTATAAGACGTCCCCAAATTTTCAGCCTCTTTTAGGGGAAAAAAGGTGCGTCTTATACTCCGAAAAATAGGTAGGTATGTTTGCTGCCTTGGGTTATTTATAAAAGTAATAAATATGGGATGAAAAATAAAACAAACAAACAAACAAACAAATAACTAAATAAATAATAACAGCTCCCATTGTTTTGCTTACTGTGATGTCCAGGTCATGTTCATCGCATGTCCGGAACTGTCTCCTAAATGCCATGGTGGTGGACGTTGCATCCTGGGTCAATGAGAGCAGCTCATAATCTTGCCTTTCATCCTCCAGGATGGTATCCTCGTTCACACCATGCCAATCCTGAGTGAAATAGGAAGAACTCACAAATATGTTGCCATGGATAGAGGAAGAGACCATCGTTTGGATAAGAGACCATCCAGTTAGAGACACCATCACCAGAATGAACCACCCTGGAGACCTTGGACCAATCGTTATATTCATATCTTATTAATGTTGCTGCAGGATTGCTATAGGTAGGTAGGAGGAAGGTGTGTGTATGAGTGAATGTGTGTGTGTGTATCTATCTATCTATCTATCTATCTATCTATCTATCTATCTATCTATCTATCTATCTATCTATCTATCTATCTATCTATCTATCTATCTATCTATCTATCTATGAATAATTGAACTAAAATACTGCACCTGGCTATTAAATATGGAATTAGATTGCACTGATGTAAATGTGTGTGTATATTTGTATACACACTTAAAAAAACATAACTATGTTGCTAGGCTTAAGGGTAAAAATTAGCTTGTAATTTGGTAGGAATAAGCTACATCTCTTGATAATACAATGAAAAAAAAATCATCCTGGAACTCAAAAAATAATAATTGGCTCTGAAACTTTGCAGATATGGTAGGTGGCCCAAACTTTCCATTTCACAAGATTCACTAGTAAAATTAAGTGTTTCTGAATAGGAAAACATCCCCAAGACAAAAAAAATTATAGACATTTCACTATCTCCTTTAAAGAAAGACGGATTTTTTCTTCTTCCCTAGTTTGTTGAGGTTTTAGGGAGGATTGCTTTTAGAGCACAAATTATGCCTCAAAAATAATTATTTCTGGGCCGTCCAACATAAACTAAGGAAACCAAAACTGCAGAAGCCATCAGGGATTGATTTATTTATATTCTGAATTTTTGAATCGCCCATCTCCCTCAAATATTCTTTTTCTGCTATGCCAGCCAGCAAGAATGAAAATATCATGTGGCCCTAGCAATTCATAAATGATACTGCAGCTATCTTATTGGTCATGTGAAACGAGCACCTCTAAATTCATTTGTACCTTCAACCTACAAATTATTCCTCTCCCCCTCCTCAATTCTGTACACAGAGCAAAGCTCCTAATGAAATGGCACTCTTGATTTAGTCTTACTGAGAAATAGATGTTGCCATCAGGAAGAACACCACCAATCACGAAATCTGCTCCAGGAATCTCCTTATTAATGGTGAAGCCAAAAGCCACCCATCCAGTTGACTGGGCTTGAAACTCAAAAGTCATAATGGCAAGTTCGTCATCATAGTCCCAACGGAGGTAAATCTGGTGTTTGGGATCCAGGAATACAGAGAAACGCAGTCGGGAAACTGCAGAATGGCTGGAGCAAGCGCACAAGGTGGACATGAGGAACAGCAGGCTTTTCATGGACGAATGGTTCATATTTGGGGTATATTGTGCTTTTTTGTTGTCTCTCATATCTTCTGACAGAGCTTTCCTTCAGTAACCACCTTGTGGAGTGGAGGAGACCAAATATATATGAAAAACTGGGACCAGCTGGGATCCCTGCCAAAGAAGGCATTTTGGATTCTGAAAGATCAGATTTCATCCCTGGATTTGTTTTTCATTTTATGCAATAAAGTGGCGTGCTTCCCAAAAGGCATTGCTTGATGCCTTTTTTCCCCCAGGAAAGAAGATTCTTCTTGTGTCCAGGTTTTGCAAGATGCACATATTTTTATATTACATATTACAGAAGCATTTGGGATGACATAACCTCTCCTGAATTGAAAGTGAAGTAGAACATTTCTGAAGTGTGTGAACATTTTGACCACCACTAATTTTGTCGATGTTTTAATCTGAGGAAAGATAGAGAGGAAAATTCATGCACTATCCAGGCAGTTTTCTTTTTTCTTTTTATTGTTTTTATTGATTTTCATATTTTACATATCACAAAATGTATTGACAAATCTACCACCTTAATATACAATGCTACTATATTTATACATTTTATACATTATTTTAACTAGTTTTCATATCCTGCTTCGTCTTCCCACATTGTCTCATCAAGTCTCTGTTATTTGTCCAATTATACCAATGTTCCCAAACGTCATAGTAATCTGAGTTTTTTCCCCCTCGAAGTTCCATCGTTAATTTGTCCATTTCAGCACAATCATAAATTTTTTTGATTATCATATTGTCCATGGGTGTGTTAGGGTTCTTCCAATTTTGAGCGAATACAATCCTGGCCTCAGTGGTGATGTGTAGAATTAAATATTTGATGTTTTGGTTGTAGTCTTTTAATTATCCCCAGTAAGAAAAGTTCCGGCGTGTGTTCAGCTGGTGTGTCCACTATTTCCTGTAACCAATGGTGAATTTTTTTCGCTTTGGGACACAACCACCACATATGAAAGAAGGTGCCCTGCTCTTTTTTGCATTTCCAGCAATTCAAATTCAAATTTGAGTAGATTTTCACCAATCGTGCTGGTGCCAGATGCCATCTATAAAACATTTTGTAGTAATTTTCTTTATATGCCGCTGATTTCATTAATTTAAAATTTCTATTCCAAATTTGCTCCCAGTCGGCCAGGTGAATACTATGTCCTATATTCTTCGCCCATGTTAACATTGGTCCCTTCACTATGTCTTTGAATCTATCAAATTTTAATAGGTAGTCATATAATTTTGATATTATTTTTTCTTCTGGGCCTGTTAATAATTTGTCTAATGGTTGAGTTATCATATCTATACCCATTTCTTCGATATCTTTTTTGTAACGTGATTTAATTTGAAGATAGGACCACCACTCTATCTTTATTTCTTGCTTTTCTAGTTCTTCTCTACTTTTTAATCTCCCTAATCCATCCAGGATATCTTTATATTTAGCTGTTTTAGATATGTCAATCAAATTTGGGTATAACATAGCTTCCATTGTCGACAGCCAATTGGGAATTTTCATATAATGTTTTTTTCTAATTTCTTGCCAAATTTTTATTAATGCGTCTCTGATTATATGTCTATGGAAATGTTGTTGTGGCTTTTTCCCCGTATTCCATAGAAATGAGTGCCATCCCTTTTGTAGGTCATGGCCTTCTAATAATAACAGTTGTCTATTTTTCAAATTTATCCATTCCTTTATCCAGACAAGTGAAATTGATAGATAATATAATCACCAATCTGGGAGTCCAAAGCCACCTCTGCTTTTATTGTCCTGCAAATTGATTAATTTTATCCTTGGTTTTTTACCTTGCCAAATAAATTTCAGAGTGTTTTTATTCAAATCTGTAAAGAATTTTTTATCTAATTTTATGGGGATTGTTTGGAGTAGATATAATAATTTTGGTAAAATATTCATCTTGATTATCGCTATTTGCCCTAACAATGATAGTTGTAGTTTCCCCCATATTTCCAAATCTGTTTTTATTTGAGATACTAATTTTGTATAATTGTCATCTTTAATTGAAGAGCATCTATTAGTCAAATTAATTCCCAAGTATTTAATTTTTTAGTATTTTGTAGTTCCAATTTTTCTTCCAAATTTTTCTTTTCATTTAATGTCATATTTTTACTTAATAATTTAGTTTTTTGTTTATTAATCTTCAGGCCCGCCAATTCCCTGTATTCTTCTATTTCTTTAAGTAACATTGACCCTGTCTCCAATGGATCTTCCAAGAAGAACACGAGGTCATCGGCGAACGCCTATAATTTATACTCTTCATTTCTAATTTTAACTCCCTTGATATTTGGATTATTTCTAATTTTATTCAATAGGCCTTCTAAGGTTAAAATAAAAAGCAGAGGTGACAGTGGACATCCCTGATCCAGGCAGTTTTCTATGGCATCCTACTAAGTTCCAACGACAGTATGTGTCCTACATTCTTGTGTATGAACAACAGGTTAAAAAGTAATACCAAACTAAGCAAATATTCCAAAATTGTAATTATTGGTTCATTTAAGAAAACTAGGCCTCTGTAATCAGGTATTCTTATTCCATTAGATAATACATTACAAGAGATGCCCAATCTTTCCATACTATTAGTGTGGAGTATTTTTACTTTATTTTAAAAAAAGATTCATCATTGCCTAAATAGGCTAATCTGTTGGAAGAAAAAGAGAGAAAACTGTGAAGAGAACACTTAATCTGTGTCTTTAGCAAAGGATTTCAGTAATTGGCATCCTTGTATTTATTTTGGATTGTCCTTTTGGCATCCTGGCTGTATTTTTTTTAATGTGAATTTGCCCATGTTCCCTTCTAAAATATTTATTTATTTTTTATTAAGAATCTGAGAGCAACTGAGGCAAATCAGTTGGGTCCAGTTAGGCTTTTTAAAAAGAGTGAAGTTCAAATTTTGATGATTTAATTGGCATGTATATGTTGTTTTATTATGTTTGAGAATTATATAGAAATGTTTGTTATTGCTGTCTTCTGTTTCCCCCCTTAATTTCCAGTCTTGCTTAGCATTCGTGGTTAGTTAGTGTCTGCCTGTCTCTACTTTTTCTCCCTAGAAACAACTCTTTGAGGTGGGTCAAAAGGGGTCTATGACAACTCGACATGGCCAAAGACTAGCTGGTCAAAAGGTACCCAGTAAGTTCAAATGGTTTAGGGTAACCTAGACGCTGGATTTCTCCAGTTCTAGGTCAACTCTTTAGCCACAAGACCACAGTGATTCTTATTTATTCTTTAAAACATGTATTAAATGCAAGTAGACTTATTAGAAGCCTGGACTGACTTTGGCACTACACTGTGAGTATAGTAGCTTGGGTTTGTTGATGTTTATTTTGTGTGTAAAGCTAACCAAAGACAAGTAAACTGCACAAGCAGGATCAAAGATGGCATGTGAATTTTTTGCAATTTCATCTATATTGGCCATGGTTTAGCATTGGCAATCTGGACACTATCATCATTCTCTAATAACCAGCCTGTGTTTCATTCCTTTGGCCCATTATGTTGCTCCACAGTCATCAGAAGAGAAAGTCTCTCTGCTAATTGACTCACGTTGCTGTTAATGTGCATGGTATTTTTATTGTCAAAGGCATGAAAATGGCAAGATAACATTTTTAAAAGTCACATTGGTTTTAACAGAAAAGACACACATAGATTTTGTCATGGAATCTGCCAGGGACAATATCCCAATGTGCTCCCAGCATGATCTGAAGAACAATTCCTTTATAATCCTAGTGGATGAAAGCTTTGTACACTGCATGCATGCAGTATATGCACACACACAAACTCAAATATATATATATATATATATATATATATATATATATATATATATATATATATATATATATATATATATATATATATATATATATATACATATATATATATATATATATATATATATATATATATATATATATATATATATATACATATACATACATATATATATATATATATATATATATATATATATATATATATATATATATATATATATATATATATATATATATATATATATATATATATATATATATATATATATATATATATATATATATAAATCAAACACATCCTGAAATGTCAAAATACTACATGTTAGCAAAATGTTGGTTCTTTGATGCATCTATTTCCATTTTGTGTAATTCCAGATGAAGGTGCAGATGGATACTCATGCAAGATGATTCGCCCATTCTTCCATCACATGGCATAACCAGAGTTTTGCTATTATGATTGATTGAATATGTGCCATGAAATCATTGTCAAACTGTTATCAACCACATTGATTTTTTTCCATGACAACCCTAACCTGGTCTTTCAGGTTGTCCAAGAGTGCACTCTCTTGCCACTGTAACTGAGTCTATCCACCTTGCTGGTGGTCATCATCTTCTCTTTCCTTCCTCCTTCCCCAGCATTAGAGCCTTCTCTAGGGAGCTAGGCTTACATTAAATTTATCTGAAACAGAATAATTTGAGCCTGGTTATTTAAAATGCTGTTTTGAAAATGACAATGAGTTTGAAGGGGGACTCTGTGTTCTTATTAGAAGAAATTCCTCATTCAGGTCCCTCTACTAGAAACCACCTGGGTGTTGCCATGGTTAGGGAAAGAAGCCCACATACAGCACTGCCAGCAAGGGAAAGCTTTGCCACCATGCAAAATGTTCTGTTTTGAGGCTGGATTATGTCCAACTTATCAAATCACTTCCTGTTACATTAAAAACAAAATGCCCAGGACCAATCTTGAAATGGCCAATGTGAACTGGAATTCCCTACAATGGAACATTTTGCACACGACAAAATCCAAGCGATTTATATTACCTTTTATGTTTATAGAAAGGGAGAAGTTTTCATGTTTAGGTGTGGACCTGGGTGGTGAAATGAGATGCCTAGTTAACGATCAGTCACAAAGCACTGATTGGCTGGTAAGTTTTCTGTACTTGCTTATTGGCCAGAAATACCAAAACAAATTGGTAGGAAGCTTTCTGTGTACTCTATAAATCTACAGATTTTTAAACATGTCCATGTGAATAGTAGCTGACATCAGAATAGTTATGAAAATATTCAGAATAATCTGGATGAATTGTCTTGAGAATGGTTGAGAGAGGAATGGTTGATCATGTTAAAGAGTCTCTCATCTTTTCCTAGAGTAAAAAGAACAAGGTATTTTTTGAGGTTTTTTTTGGTAAAGGTAGAGTAGTTGTTAATTTATATGGAAACAGTTTTCCTAGATTACTGCATAAGCATAGGGCAGGACTTGCCTCAGCCATTTTGGGAAGTCATGGGTTTCTACAGCCAATATATAAGCAATGGATTAGAATCAGCTATTTTATGATGGGAGTCTGCAAGTCAGAGGCATTTAATTTGGAGCATTTAGTGGAACTATATTTGTATGCTTCAGATTTTCAGATTCATGTAATGCAGTTGGGAAATTAAATAGAAAGGGGAGGAGAGGAATGGGTAAATGAGAGAAGTAAGTGCATTCTTTCAGACTTTGATTAGGTATGGATAGGATACAGCAGGCTTCTTTAGAAATTATCCAAATAATCTAGAAGCAGCCAAAACCTATTGAAAACTAATCTTGTCCTGCCCCTTTCTATCAATGCACTAAATACCGTATTTTTCGGAGTATAGGACGCACCTGAGTATAGGACGCACCTAGATTTTAGAGGAGGAAAACAAGGAAAAAAGTATTCTGAACCAAATGGTGTAGTAATATATTATTTAATAAAATACCAGTGTAGCAGAATACTTTTTACAACCATGTATACTTTTTACAACCATGTACACTTTTTACAAACTTCAAACTTGACAGCTTTAAGACTTGTGGACTTCAACTCCCAGAATTCCTTCTCCAGTCATGCTAGCTCAGGAATGGGAGTTGAACTCCACAAGTCTTAAAGCTGTCAAGTTTGAAGTTTGTAAAAAGTGTACATGGTTGTAAAAAGTCTTGCCAAGTTTGAAGACCCTTGCACCCCTAACCCAGGGGTCTTCAAACTTGACAGCTTTAAGACTTGTGGACTTCAACTCCAATTCCTGAGCTAGCATGACTGGAGGAGGAATTCTGGGAGTTGAAGTCCACAAGTTTGAAGACCCTTGCACCCCCTTGGCAAGTTTAAGACTTGTGGACTTCAACTCCCAGAATTCCTCCTCCAGTCATGCTAGCTAGAGTTGAAGTCCACAAGTCCTCCCGGTCTCGCAGCCAGTTCCCTCCTGAAGTTCAAGGGCTGCAACTTGAGCTGAGCAGATCTGCGGCGAAAGCAGCGGCTCCTGGTTTTCCCGGCCAAAGAGCGCTCGCTAGAGAAGAGCAGCTGAGGAAGCAGGCGAAGCGCGGCGGCAGGCAGGTGTTTTGGAAGCGCCGAGGGCAGCACGCGCGTCCGGGATGCCCCTCTCGCTTAGCCGGCAGCAGCGGGCGCAGCGAGTTCCGTCCCCACGCGCGTCCCCAGCGCTTGCTGTGGCGACGCTGTTTTCTCCGAGACCTTTGTCTCGGAGAAGGAGCAGTAGACAAAGGTCTCGGAGAAAACAGCGTCGCCACAGCAAGCGCCGGGGACGCGCGTGAGGACGGGACTCGCTGCGCCCGCTGCTGCCGGCTAAGCGGAAAGCACAGAAAGGGGCATCCCGGACGCGCGTGCTGCCCTCGGCGCTTCCAAGACACCTGCCTGCCGCCGCGCCTTGCCTGCTCGTACGCCCGCTCACTCACAAGCGGGCAGCGGTGGGGATCGAAGCGGAGCGGTGGCACCTCAAAAGGACTGGGGTGCTAGATTTCATGCTAGCTCAGGAATGGGTGGCGGGGGCAAGCAGCGGTGGTGGCGGCGGCAAGCAACAGCGGGGACGGCGGGGGCAAGCAGTGGGGGGGGGGCAAGTGGCGGAGGCAGTGGCGGGCGGCGGGGAAAACCTCCGAAGGGTGGGGGCTGGGGGGGGGTTGGGGGCTGCATTCGGTGTATAGGACGCACCCACTTTTTGACCCCCTTTTTGGGAGTAAAAAGGTGCGTCCTATACTCCGAAAAATACGGTAGCTCTTTCTCAGTTCAGGGGTGGAAAATTATTTTTGCATCAGAAAGATTGAATTGGTTGTGGGAGGTGCTTCTGATATAATGTTGGAGAGGGAAAAGAGGATTACAAGGCAAGGATGGCTTAAGAAAAGATATAAAGAACTTGGTTTCTTGGAAAGAAGAAACCTTCAGGAAGATCGCGTGTCTCCATTTTGAGGGCATCTGAGATGCCTCCAGGAAGAGGGAGCATGACTTTGTGATAACAAGGAGAGATTAAAGTACAGTAAAGAAGTTAAAAATCACAAAAAAGCACTTGTGGAAACACTTAAGATCTGGCACCAACTAGAGTGTGAAGGAAAAGAGTGAAACCTAAGTCCTCATGAGTAACAATGGATGCATTGAGAAGTCATGCCCCTGAGTGGAGATGGACATGTGGGCTGATGCAAACAGGGAAGAACTAGTGATTATGAATGACAACTACATTAGTAACTTCATTATACAGTGAACCCTCGCTATATCACGGTTCACCTTTCACGGTCTCGCTGCTTCACGGATTTGCATCGTGCATTGTGTTCTGCATTCTGATTGGCTAAACAGTCTCTCCACTTCTTCTGATGCAGCGGCTCAGTCAGAAGAGCAGTAAAATACACGTGAGTCACTATTTGTCCTACTGTACTTTGTATTTTTTTTCATAATCATTTTTCATTTTCTCCCATTCTAATCCAATGACTCGGGTCGCGGTGGGGCGGTGCTGATCTCCGCAATTTGAAGCCTTCAGTTCGTATTGATGATTAAAATTATTATTTTACAGTACAGTAATTATTTGTAAAAAAACACGTTTCTATAGTACTTTTATTTGTTAAACAAATGCTTGGGCCTGTAAAAAGGTTTTGTTCTTTGGTTTCAATGTACTATGGAGTATTTATAATAATTGTAAAAAAATTAAAGGTTACTACTTCACGGATTTCGCCTATCACGGGTTCTTTTTGGAACGTAACCCCCGCGAAAAATGAGGGTTCACTGCATATATGAGCAAGGTGATAGGAATTGATATTAAGTGAGGTAGGCAGTTGGGGGAAAATATAGAATGGAACCAAGAGAAAAACCAATCAGTCTAGATTAACATTCTCCAAACTGGCATCCTTAAAATGTGTTGGAACTCCAATCTCAAACAAATAAAATGGGCCAAGGAGAAAAGGCAGCGCCCGAGTGGTTGGGGGCGGAAGCCTGGTGACCAAAGAGGCGTGGCCAAGTGGAGGAGGCGAACAGTCATAGACCCGTTTCCTTGCCAGACAGGTCAGTTACATGGACAAATGTATCACTGAAGGAAGCAAAGATGTGGCAAACTCCAAACACATTTTCTCCTTCAGCAACCTGTGGTCCCAAACTCATAACCTCTCTTCCTTCTTTTCCTTACCCTTACGGGGAGCCATTTTTGAGCGTCTCTGCAGGCGGCAGCCAGCACCGGAAAGCTTTGTTTGAGAATTTGCTATATATTGGACTTTCATAAGCTGCCTCCCACAAATGATTATACAGATCTGTGAATCATCAAGTCTCTTGTATTTAGTGAACACATTTCATATGGTGTTCATATGGCCCAAAAAAAATATATCCTAGCATTCAGCTTAAAATCCATTCTTCTCCTTCATGTCTTGGTCAACTGTGGCTGTTTGTTACAGGAAGCTTGCTTTCTCTCTTCCTCCCACCTTAGCCAGATTTGCTGAGCTCTGGAATTGTGGTTTCAAGCACACAAGCATACACCTATGTCCAAGAAGTAGGAAAGCTGGGAGAGAAAATGATCATCAGACTGAGCTGAACTGAAGTCACGGAGAGTGTCTTCTTCTGTCCAAAGAACAAGTCCCCCCCCATCAAACCAAAGCAAATCCATATACATACTTATACACACTCCCAGACTATCATTCTACCAACCCATGTATCATTTGACAAAATTGCCAGCAGGCACTGGGGAGGGGCGGGGGCAGATGCCTCTACAGAAGCCTGGTGTCCAATCTCTCTGGCAGCCCATGCCCAAATATCAGGCAAATGAAGGGAAAGGGGCATGTCTATAGCAGCTTCAAATGCCAGTAGAAATTGGGCACATCCCACTCCCTATTCATGTCTCAGCACCTCAACAAGCAAGCATAGTAGCTCAAGCCCATGATCAAAGCTTTATCAGGATAAGAGGAGGGAGAACACAGCTTTAAAACTGGAACAGTTAAAAAGGAATTTAAGCAGCCTGCACTACGAGATAGTCTAACATCTTGCCCCAGAGGTGTGGAAAACCCCCAATCTCTTCGCCTTCTGCAAAGGGGTCAAAATTTGGCTCTGCAGCCTTGGGGTGAGGGCATAATAGATCTCACAAACATGGGGCTGGCTAGTCTCTTGAAAGCTCCTGCACCTGCAATAATCCATTTTAGAATTACTCTCCCCCTTTTTATATCTAATTGTCATTTTATAATTTTGAAACATCGTTATTATTATTAACGATCTTAAAATTAGCAGTGTTAACATATTGGATTTTGAAAATTCTATGAAAAACTATAAATGCTGTTGGGGCATTTCAATCCTATGGCAAAGAATTTGGGAAAAATGTTTTCATTTTTAACAAACTAAGAAATGTTATATTTTTATTCCACCTTTTTATTGTAGTGGAACCTTCAAACTAAATTTTATTGCTAATGATGCAATAAATGCAAATCCAATCCTTTGTTTCACATTTCCCAAAACTGTGAGAGTTCTGCGTTCCATTTCTATAATACTCAACATTCTATTCTATTTCTACCAATCATTTTCTCTATTTTAATATACATAAATATACTACCGTATTTTTCGGAGTATAAGACACACCAAAGTATAAGATGCACCTTAGTTTTGGGGGAGGAAAACAAGGGAAAAAGGCCTCTGCCTCCAAGCAATTTGCCAAACAGCAAACAGCACAGATGATATACACTGTTTGCTGTGTATTTCTGTGCATGTGTGCCTGACCCATAGAAATAGCAAAGAATTGGAGAAATGTACATTATGCCAGAAAGTTTTCTTAAATGTAGTCACACTAACTCTTCCCAATTAATTAAATAGATCTACTCCAAGGTAACTAAACTCTAATACTAAACAGGACACTGTTACATTTCAGACTATACTTGTACAGAGCTGTTAAAATTAATTAAAATTTCTGGAAGTATACATTATTCGCTATTATTTAAAAGAAGATACAATAGCGCTGGGCCTCTTCAGAGCAAGCATTTATTTTAAAAAGCTTCTTTATTTTGTTAAGTTGTCTAGATTTACAGAGGTCTTCAACCTTGGCAACTTTAAGACTTGTGGACTGCAACTCCCAGAATTCCACAGCCAACAAAGCTAACAAAGCTGGCTGTGGAATTCTGGAAGTTGAAGTCCACAAGTCTTAAAGTTGCCATGGTTGAAGACCCTTGGCTCTAGAACAATAATAAAGCAGTCTTTAAAAAAATAAGTCTAATAATTTGAACATTCTACAGACATTTATAGTTATTCACTTACCCCCTTCCATCCAGTTCAGCAAAAAATAAAAATCTGTGTGTCTCTCTCAGCTATTTGTAGTTAGTTTCACTTTCATTTTCCCACGTGGCAAACCTAATCAGCTGTAGATCGGGAAACTGCTACTGACTTGCTTGGCTTTACAAGCTCTTCCCTCTTTGCTGCAAACAGGTAAATTGCTGGAAGACAGAGGCCAAGGAGTGGGGGTGGGTGGATGGGGCTGCATTCGGTGTATAAGACGCACCCAAGTTTTCACCCTTTTTTGGGGGGTAAAAAGGTGCGTCTTATACTCCGAAAAATATGGTATGTGTTGGACTAGAAGACCTCCAAGGTCCCTTCTAACTCTGTTATTCTATTCTACATTGGTATCATTATTTAAAGTGGAAGTGCAAGTTTTCTCTATTCCACGACTCCAGTGTCTATTATAGAGAAGAATATCTGCTTGGTGGCTTCAGTATTCCACTATGTAGTTAAACATGAAAGAAATAGAAATCTATAATTTAAGAAGCGTCCTGTTATTGTATCATTATAGCTATCTACAACAGTGTATTCATAAAGACTTTTTCTATTTTGGTTTTCATGTTTATATTTGACAAGACTTCTGGCTTATTATCAAGAAATGTACAGCTTTCTCAGCCATAAAGATGGATATACGGTTTTCTTCAGGTTTTGCTTTTAAGCCATTTCCATATTATTTTTAGTCAAATGGGGGGATTGTGTTGCTATCATGCTATATTTGGCTGAGAAATTTTGCTTACCGGTATTGGATAGCTCTCAGTCCCCTTCCAGCTAGGTGGGTATGCAGTAAATAACCAAAGATATGCATATCTGGCACTGGACTCCTATTGATCTGGAGAAAAAAAAAGATATGGACTTGTTTTAGACTGAACTATATGCCTTGTGCCCAGAGCAAAGGGACTGCAACAGCCCTTCCACATTTTCATCCTTTTCTACCTGGCAGGAAACAGGAACAAAAAACAGCTAAATAACTTTTCACTTCCTTGTCATTTGGAAAAGTGTTTCCTGTCCCATCTCTTTCCGATGTTTTCCATGGTGAGAGCAAGGAATAAGCAGTCCTGGTATATTTTGCTAAGATTTTGCTTAGGAAAAACCTGTGAAACTGCAGAATCACATTGACCCAAGACAAGATAAAATCTTCCACCTCGTCTGCTGAACACTTTTGAATCACACACATCCTTTTTACCAAATAGTTTTATCTCTGTGTCATTCCATAGCTCAGAGGATCAGTTTCCTCAGGTCGGTTTTCTGATAAAAGGCTCAGGAAAAACTCTTGTGGAATGTTTTAGGTGGCTAATATTGAGAGAGAGTTTGATATAGTATTTAAAGTGCTGGCATAGAAATCAGGAGACCATGAGCTCTAGTTCAGCCTCAAGCACAAAGCCAGATAAGTGACTTTGGGCCAGTCATTCTGTCTTAGTCTTAGGAAGAAGGCCATGATGAACCAGTTGAAAGAAAGAAAGAAAGAAAGAAAGAAAGAAAGAAAGAAAGAAAGAAAGAAAGAAAGAAAGAAAGAAAGAAAGAAAGAAAGAAATCCTACCCATCGTAGGATTTTGATAATAAAAATGACCAAATGAATTCAACAGTGCAATATAGCTAACCAGAATTGATTGTGATGGGATGGGCTAAGGGCTACCAAGCTTACCTCGTAAAAATGACTGGTATTGCAGAAACCATAAGACATGAAAGATTCTGCTTGAGGAGGGATGAAATGGATGGGAAAAGGAAAAATTCCTGTGTTTAGCATCTCCATGTCATGTGGACGAGTCTCTGAGGTAAAGAAAAGTCTCAGACCTGAGTTATCAATTAAGCCTTAGCAACAAAAACAACAGAAGAGTGTTGAGTGAAACAGCACTTGAACCACTTATCTAAAATTTGTAGGTGTGGTTCATTAAGGAATTATACATTAGTAGTAAATGATCTTCATATCTCTTGAAACCAACTGCTCATATTGCCTGGTCATGGAATATCATCACCATACTGAAGACTTTCAAAAGTCTTCCATTATACATGTTTCTGAAATGGTATAGGGCAGGGGTGTCAAACTCATTTCATCATGGCGGCGGTTTCCCCCTCCCCCTTCGTTAACCGGGCGTGGGCATGGGCAGTGCGTGACGCATCCGGCCTGCGGGCTCGGAGTTTGACAGCCCTGGTATAGGGTATCCTGCTTGAGCAGGGAGTTGGACCAGAAGACCTCCAAGGTCCCTTCCAACTCTGTTATTCTGTTATGTATACAAAATGGCATTACAAGGCATCTCCAGATTTAGAGCTTTTGGAATCAAGCCTCTTGGTTCGGACTGGTTCGCCTGAACCGGTAGTGACCCGCTGGTGATGTCATGATGATGTCACTGAACTGGATTGCTCAGTGCCAGTCAGTGGGCGCTGCCATCTTATTTATTTATTTATTTATTTATTTATTTATTTATTTATTTATTTATTTATTTATTTATTTATTTATTTATTTATTTGTTTGTTTATTTATTTATTTATTTATTTATTTATTTATTTATCCTTCTGAGCATGAGCAGAAGCTGAGTTCTGGTACTGTGCATGCAGTTGCCATCTTTTTTTTGGCTTTGTTTTTTTTAAAAAAATTCAGATTTTTCATTACTGCGCATGCGCGCCCGTGCAAAGCACACGCATGCCCACAAGGCGCACCCACGTGGCGCAGGAGGGAGCGAATCGGCAGTGAGGTAAGTTGGAACCCACACCTGGCTCAAGCTCTTCAAAACTGGCAGACCAAGGAAACAAAACCAACATAAAGTTTCGAAAGACATCTTTAACCCTTGTCTGCAGTAAAAATAGAATCTGGAACCTGTAAGATAAGTTCCCAGTCAGAGTTATAGTGAGTTAATTAAATGAGGGTTTAATTGAAATGTTTTCTTGTTGTGTCTCTCACTTCTTGACTGTGATGTCTCCTCTCACTTAAACAGTCCTCCTCCTCCTCTCCTCCACAGTATCTCACTTTGGGTAAGATTGTCATTTTGAGACTCCTCCGCAAGATGGCTCCTGAAGAGTGAGAGGCTTGCTTTCTCTTACTCATGATCTGCTGTATTTACTGCCAGAGCTGGTTCTTTGCCAATTTTGCCCTCTAAATTTGAATGAGGGCACTTAGGAATGACCCAAGACAACTTTTGGATGGCTGTGGACCAACTCAGGGGAATCTTAAAGATTGCAGCTCCTTGTGGCAGCAGCTGGAGTCAATGGGTGTTTACATCTCTTTCTACCAGCAGAACGTTTTTGTAAGCATGCCAGGGATTTTTAAGTTCACTTTTTGAATTTTTGTTTTTGTCCATATTTTTAATGGTTAATTGGCTGGCTGAATGCTGATTTATTTCAACCCCTGCTGGATTCTTTTTGGTTTTTTTTTTTTTGCTTTTGTTCTTTGATTTATTTGACTCAAAGTCTGCTTTCTCTATTGCATGTGATGTGCATTTTGTATTTTAATAACCTGCAAAAACTTTTTGGATTAAAATAGTCAGAAAGTCATCTTCTTTGTTTTCTTTACTTGCTCCCTGCTTTGAGCAACAACAGAGAATGTGGAGGCTGACACTCAAGGGGGAAAACAGAGTCTGGCTAGCAACATGCAATCTTTTGCTGAATTTTTTTTCTAAAAGGTTTGATAAGGTTATAAAGACCGTGGAAAACATTTTCAAGAAACAGACATTAAATACTTTAAACCCACAAGAAGAACTTGTTTTCAAAGTAGTAGATTCATTGGGAAGAAATATAGACACCAATGAGAAGGAATGTGATTTCCCAGCTATAAACTGGTCAGGAAGAAATATAGACTCAGAAATAATAGTGTCGATTCCATACACCAGGGCTGTCAAACTCCCGGCCCACAGGCCAGATATGTCACACTCTGACCATGCCCACGCCCGGTTTAGCAAAGGGAAAAAAAGTCTTGATATGTCACATGACACCGCCGTGACAACACGAGTTTGACACCCCTGCCAAACACCTTCCAGAAGCTTAACACCAGTGGTGGGTTCCTACAGGTGCGGTCCACTCTATAGCACCGGTAGCGGCCCGCTGGTGACATCACAGTACCAGTGCGGTCGGTTGCCGGTACCTGGGTGCCACCATTTTAAAAAAAATTGTTTTAATTTTTTAAAAAAATTTCTTCTGCCCATGCCCAGAAGCCGAGCTTCCAGCACTGCGCATGCACTGCCTTCCTACCCCACAGTGAGTCCAAGCAGGGGAGGATGGCTGAGGGAGTGCGTGAGATGCTGAAAGAACAGGTGCAGGACCTATCTCAGTTCCCCTCCCTTCAGTAGTCCGAGAAGCCACGAATGCGCGGTGATGATCCCAGGCATTTTCACATGTTCAAGGCTTCTCGAGCTGCTGAGGGGAGGGGGAACGGGCGGCAGGAGCCTAGGATCATCAAATGGGGAGAAGCATTCAGGCTGGACGGAGCCTCCTAGAAGAACCGCTGCCGTGGCCTTGCTGCTCCCGCTGCGGGGGGCTGCGTTGCGGGGGGGCAATGCCCCCCCGCTTCTCCGGCCACTGCCAAGCTCCCGAGGCCCACGCCCACCCAGTCACATGGTTGGCAAGCCACACCCACAAAATAAGCCATGCCCACAGAGTGGTAGTAAAAAAATTAGGAACCCGCCTCTGCTTAACACTGTGCTTTTATGTAATAGCAGAGAACTGTGGCAAATAGGTTTCCTTTTAGGAGTCTAAAAAGAGAGTGGGAAATGATTGTGGCAGATTGTGCTTTTTTGTTCTCTCTCATATCTTCTGACAGAGCTTTCCTTCAATAACCACTTTGTGGGGTGGAGAGATCCAATATATATAAAAAACTGAGATCAGCTGGGATCCCTGCCAAAGAAGAAGAACAGCATTTTGGATTCTGCGAGATCAGTTTTCAACCCTGACATTTGTTTTTCATTTTATCTAATAAAATGGTGTGCTTCCCAAAAGGCATTGCTTGATGTCTTTTTTTCAGGAGAGAAGGTTCTTCTTGTGTCCAGATATTGCAAAATGCACATCTTCCAGAACCATTTGGGATGACATAACCTCTCCTGAATGTGAAAGTAAAGTAGAACGTTTCTGAAGTGTGTGAAAATTAGTGGTGTGTTGACCACCACTAATATTGTTGGTGTTTTAATCTGAGGAAAGAGGAAAATTCATGTTCTGTCTCCTCCGGCCACTTAGTTTCAGTTTAATGGTCTGGCAGGAAATACTTTCAAAATGCACGGTCCTACTGTCAGCCGCCCATCTGCATGTCAGTATGCCTGATCCAGGCAGTTTTTCATGATTCCCACTAAGTTCTAACTACTAAATATGTCTTATGTTTGTTTTGGATATAAACAATGGATGAAAAATGCTAGCAAACAAGGCAAATATTCCAAAATTGTAATTATTGGTTCATTTGATTAAATTAGGCCTCTATAGCAGTGGTGGGTTCCTGCCGGAGCTGTCCAGTGCATAGCTCCGGTAGGGAACGGATGATTGTGCAATTTTCGCCGGTCCGTCGCACGTGTCGCCATATTTTTCTGAGAATTTTTGGGCGATTTTGCTTCTGCGCATGCACGGAAGCAAAATTGCGCCAAAATCTCACGTGCACGCGCGCCACCTCGTGAAATTTTGGTGTGATTTTGCTTCCACGCATGCACAGAAGCAAAATATGCGTGTATAGCAAGTCCGCCCCCCCGAAACGTGGAGATGCGCGTGCAGTGCACCGGCACCGGTAAGCGAGCAACCAACCCCTGCTCTATAGGCAGGTAGTCTTACTCAATTGTAGGCTTGTACAATTGTTTTGGCAATGTTTCATTTTTCTCTTTTCCATTAGATCATACATTATAAGTGATGCCCAATCTTCCCACATTATTAATGTGGAATGTGTTTTTTTATTAAAACAAAATCATCACAACCTAAACAGGTCAATCTGTTAAAAAAAGAGAAAACTGTAAGGATAACACTTAATCTGTGTTGCATAAGAATCTGAGAGCAACTGAGGCTAATCAGTTGAAAATATTCTGGAAGAATTGTCTTCAGAATGAGGCAGTGAGGGAGGAAAGGTTGATCATGTTAAAGTGTCTCTCATATTTTCCTAGAATAAAAAGACCAAGAGGTTGTTTTTTTTGGTAAAGGTAACAGTATTGTTGATTAACATGGATACAGTTTTACTAAAGTAACTAGATTACTGTATAAGCATAAAGCAGGATTGGGAAGCCATTTTGGGAAGTCATGAATTTCTAAAAAGTGAGATATGTTTACAAGCAATATATAAGTAATAAAATGGAATCAACTATTTTATGATGGAATTCTGCAAATCAGAGGCATTTTAACTTTGAGCATTTAGTAGAAATGTATTTGTATGTTGCAGATTTTTCAGATTCATGTAATGGATTTGGGAAATTAAATAGACGGGGAGGACAGAGATAGGTAAATGAGAGAATTAAGTGCATTCTATCAGATTATGACTAAATATAAAGAGGATATAGCAGGCTTTTTCAGAAATTAGCCAAATAATCTAGAAGCAGCCAATACCTATTGAAAACTAATTTAATCCTGTCCCTTTCTATCAATGTTCTAATAGCTCTTTCTCAGTTCACGGCTGGAAAATTATTTTTTGCATCAGAAAGACTGAGTTGGATATGGGAGGTGCTTCTGATATAATGTTGGACAGGGAAAAGAGGATTACAAGGCAAAGATGGCTTAAGAAATGATAAAAATGACTTGGTGTCTAAGGAACATTGTGTGTCTTCATTTTGAGGGCATCTGAGATGTCTTCAGGAAGAGAGAACATAACTTTGTGATAACAGGGAGAGATTAAAGTACACTACAAAAGATAAAAATCATAAAAGGGCACTTGTGGAAACACTTAAGATCTGGCACCAACTAGAGTGTGAAGGAAAAGAGTGAAACCTAAGTCCTCATGAGTAACAATGGATGCATTGAGAAGTCGTGCCCCTGAGTGGAGATGGACATGTGGGCTGATGCAAACAGGGAAGCACTAGTGATTATGAATGACAACTACATTAGTAACTTCATTATATGTATGAGCAAGGTGATAGGAATTGATATTAAGTGAGGTAAGCAGTTGGGGGAAAATATAAAATGGAACCAGAGAAAAAAAACATTCAGTCGAGGTCAAGATTCTCAAACTGGAATCTTTAAAATGTGTTGAAATGCCAATGCTATGAATTCCTAAACAATATGGTTGCAGGCTGGCTCGTAATCCAGAAAAAAACAATTTACAAACCTGTAGTGGCCATATGACTATGGAGGCATCATGGACAATGCTGGCTCTTCAACTGTAAATTGGAGATGAACACCATCCCTAGTCAGACATGACTGGAAGGGAAACGTTTACCTTTTTTTTTTTTTTACAGCTGCAGCTGAACTGCAAATTCACAGAATTCTTCAATCAGACATTCAGGTCTTTCTATTTGACATTCTTTTAACTTCCCTTACTCAAATGGTTCCAGTCTGATTTCATTGATCACATGATTTCCTGTTCTCACATCTGCATTTTGTTGCTGTTACACCTTATATTAATGTAAGTCGTATAGCTGGCCAAGCCAGACAAGATTCTGCTGAGATGCCCTATTGCCACAAATGAGCTTCCTTTTGTTGTTTGCTCTCTTGTCCTTGACGGGTAAGGATTTACTGCTCTCACTTAAATCTCTGTTCTTTCATTTTATAGAATCTGAGAATCTTTTCTTTGCCAGATTTTAACATCAGCATGAAATTAAATGACAGGCATATTGCAAGTGATGTTAAAAAAGAGCACAATAAAAAAAATCATAGGGTATTCATGACTTGGTCTGATTTTCAGTTTCTGAAAAATAGTTAAAGATCTGAAAGTAATAAAGACCTTCAAAAGAAAATTTGATAATTTCACTGATATAATTTCAGTGCTGGTGCAACTCGTCTGCATCACAAAGACCAATAACTTAAGCAATATCCTTACCTCTTTTTACTAAGTTTTTGCTTGGGTGTCTGGAAATTGAGTCTTAGCAATTGAACTTATTTTTGTTGGTTTGAGACATTTTGCTGCCCATCCAAGCAGGTTCTTCAGTCTGTGCAAGCTGGTTAGGCATAGAGTTGTTGGAATGTACCACGCCAAACTCAGGGTTTCCCCCCAAAAGTGCAGGGCAATATGTCGATAAAGATTTGCAGTCATCTAGACAGAGTCAATTTCCAGACAACTCTATTTGGAGGACTGCAAATCTTCATCGATAGATTGTTTATTTGCTGTTAGTTTAACTAACTTGTTAAGCTTAGCTGTGAATTTAGAAGTGAGTTTCTCATTTCAAAAGTTAAAGGGATAAAGGCATTGAACTAAAATTATTTTCCTTTGTGTGTGTTTGTAATAAACATAAATCAATTTACCAGTGCCACAAAAAATAAGCAGGCCAGTTAGTACTCCTTTGTTTACAACTTTAAGAAAGAGATCTCATTTGCAAAGCTGTCATTTTCCATTATTATAATGAATGTGATTACATATTCACAATGAGTCAATAAAATATTAATTAATTATATATTCTTATAGCTGCTGTTATTGATCAGATACCAGATGTGATCATTATGGAAGGGGATGCAACCACACTGACTTGTTCTCAGGTTCAAACCAGTCATGTATATATGTCCTGGTACAAGCAAGAGAAGAAGAGGGAAGCCCCTACCCAGTTCCAGCTGGTTGCTTTTATATCTCAAGGTTCTCCAGGAGAATCTGCCATTGAGGAAGCCTTTAAAAAACGCTTCAAGACCACAGGGATGAAGTCACGTGCCTTGCCTCTGTCTCTGGAGAATGCCCAGCTGGAAGACACAGGCACCTACTACTGTGCTTCACAAGAGTACACAGCCAAACAATTGCTGAGGAAGCCAAGCCAAAACCTCTTCACAGGACCCCACCCCACCCCCGACAGATCCTTCCCAATAACTGACACAGGGGGGAAGCCATGAGCTATTCATTATATTATAGAAACAGTACTCACTAAGATGAGCTAGAGCAGGCTTATCATTGCACTGGTGGGTCAGAAATTGAAGGGATTAAAGCACTGTAAAATTCTGATACACACAAACACACACACAAATTTACCACAATGTCACAAAAAATAATTAGCTGTTAGTATTGCTTAATTCACAACTTTAAGAAATGGATCTCATTTTCAAAGCTGTCACTTTCCTTTATTTAAAACAAATTTTATTGTATTTCCACAATGAGTCCATTAACAATTAATTAATTATGGATTTTTGTAGCTGCTGCTATTGTTCAGCTGCCAGATGTGATCATTATGGAAGGGGATGCAACCACACTGACTTGTTCTCAGGTTCAAACCAGTCATACATTTATGTCCTGGTACAAGCAAGAGAAGAAGAGGGAAGCCCCTTCCCAGTTCCAGCTGGTGGTTTTAACATCTGAAGGTGCTCCAAGAGAATCTGCCATTGAGGAAGCCTTTAAAAAACGCTTCAAGACCACAGGGATGAAGTCACGTGCCTTGCCTCTGTCTCTGGAGAATGCCCAGCTGGAAGACACAGGCACCTACTACTGTGCTTCACAAGAGCACACAGCCAAACAAATGCTGAGGAAGCCAAGCCAAAACCTCTTCACAGGAAACGGCCCCCCCCATATCCTTCCCAATAACTGACATAGTACCTCACAGCTCCAGATGAGGCTGTAAATTCACAGAAACCTTCAATCTAGAGTGAGCCAGGGGTCTCCAATCTTGGCAACCTTAAACTGGAGGACTTCAACTCCCAGAATTCCCTAGCCAGCTTTGCTGGCTTGGGAATTCTGGGAGTTGAAGTCCACCAGGCTTAAAGTTGCCAAGGTTGGAGACCCCTGGTTCTAAACATTCAAGTCTTTCTATTCGCCATGCTCAAATGTTTCCATTCTGATTTCCGTGCTCATGTGATTTCCTGTTCTCACATCTGCATTTTGTTGCAGTTACACTTTATATTAATACAGACACAGTTGGCCCAGTCAGAGAAAACTCTATTGCCACAAATGAGCTTCCGTTTGGTTTTTGCTCTCTTGTCCTTATCAGGTAAGAGATTTACTGCCATTACTTAAATCACTGTTCTTTCAATTCGTAGAATCCGGGAGTCTTTTTCTTGCCACATTTTAACATTTAAAATAAATGACAGCCATGTCCCAAGTGATATTAAAAAGGAGCACAATAGAAAAATATTAGCTAAGATATTCATGATTTTGTTATCTTTAGTTTCTGAAAAATAAAGATCTGAAAGTCATAAAGGCCTTCAAAAGAAAACTGTGATAACATCACTAGTGTAACCTCAGTGATGGTACTACTCATGTGCATCATGAAGACCAATAACTTAAGCAACGTCCTTACCTCTTTTTTCTAAGTTGTTTACTTAATTCTTTAACTAACTTGTTAAGCTAAGTTGTGAATTTACAAATGTCTGAGTTACTCATAAAAAAATTGAAGAGATAAAAGCACTGTAAAATTCTCTCTCTCACACACACACAAAAATTTACCACAATGTCACAAAAAATAATTAGCTGTTAGTATTGCTTAATTCACAACTTTAAGAAATAGACCTCATTTTCAAAGCTGTCACTTTCCTTTATTTAAAACAAATTTTATTGTATCTCCACAATGAGTTCATTAACAATTAATTAATTTTGGATTTTTGTAGCTGCTGCTATTGTTCAGCTGCCAGATGTGATCATTATGGAAGGGAATGCAACCACACTGACTTGTTCTCAGGTTCAAACCAGCTGATACAAGCTGGTACAAGCAAGAGAAGATGAGGGAAGCCCTTTCCCAGTTCCAGCTGGTGGCTTTTACATCTGAAGGTTCTCCAGGAGAATCTGCCAATGAGCCTTTAGAAAACGCTTCAAGACCACAGGGATGAAGTCACATGCCTTGCCTCTGTCTCTGGAGAATGCCCAGCTAGAAGACACAGGCACCTACTACTGTGCTTCACAAGAGCACACAGCCAAGCAAATGCTGAGGAAGCCAAGCCAAAACCTCTTCACAGGACCCCATCCCACTCCCGACAGATCCTTCCCAATAACTGACACAGGGGGGAAGCCATGAGCTATTCATTATATTATAGAAACAGTACTCACTAAGATGAGCTAGAGCAGGCTTATGATTGCACTGGTGGTCAGAATTGCATTATATTGTCTAGGTCCAGGAGTAGAGTCTGCTCAGTGGTGATACCCAATTATGCATCCTTCCTTTTAATTAACGGCTGCAGTCATTTCTGCAACCAGGCATTTTCAGAGTTATAACCACTTGGAGACAGACTGTCATTGTAAGTTGTATTTCTATTCTTTTATGCTTAATTTTTTATTTCTTAATTTATTTTTTTTATTTTTTATTTCAGATAAACATTCAAAGGCAGAGTAGCAGATAGATAGATAGATAGATAGATAGATAGATAGATAGATAGATAGATAGATAGATAGATAGAATAGAATAGATGGACGGACGGACGGACGGACGGATGGAGGGAGGGAGGGAGGGAGGGATAGATTATATATATATATATATATATATATATATATATATATATATATATATATATATATATATAGAGAGAGAGAGAGAGAGAGAGAGAGAGAGAGAGAGAGAGAGAGAGAGAGAGAGAGAGAGAGAGAGAGAGAGAGAGAGAGAGAGAGAGAGAGACACTGGGAGATTCATATAAATGGCTGCATGTGACACACGTATGTATGCCAGAATCCACACCCCAAATGAAAGAAGGCCAAGGCATTTAAAAAAAAAACAAATGAAGAAATACTAATTAAAATGTTTTTCTAAGAACTTTAAGAGCTTCAGCGTTGTCCTGCTGGATCGTACTCCTGGCCCTCCGACTAAGAGTCTGTTTCTTAAGGTGGCCAACTAGGAAGCCCATTAGTCTCCCACCAGATGGGAAGCAGTTAGACTATCATCAAGGCTAATAGCCATTGATCCCCATGAATTGGTCCAGCCCTTTTATGAAACCAGCCAAGTTGGTAGCCAGCACTATATCTCTGAAATTAACTATCCTATTTACAAAAGTAGTTGGTTCATTGAGACCATTCATTCTTTTTCTCACATTCAAAAACCTAAAAGTATGCATGTTGGTATCCCCTAACACACATTCCCTTCCCCCTTTCCAGCAGGAGGAGAAAGAAGAATGGGGGAAAAAAATCAACTGGAGGTATGCTGGTAAGGGACAGAACCAAAAAAAGATCAACAAAAACAGAGATGAAGCAAGGGTTAGTGTTTGTTGGAGTAGTGGTCTGTATGTAGCTGAGGAGAACCCTGGAGGAAATGAGTTATCTAGACCCATTTCAGTCAGGTTTCTAGCTGCAGTTTTGTACTGACAGAACTTTGGCTGTACTTGTTGATGACCTGTTGTGGAGCTGCAATAGTAGTAGTACATCCATCCCTTGATCTCCTTGATCTCTCAATGACTTTCATCACCATTGGCCATGGCAACTTCTGTAGGTTGAGGATTTGGGACAGAGATGGGTTCCTACCAGTTCGGACCGGTTCTATAGAACTGTTAGTAACTTGGCGGCCTGGGTCGCTGGAACCGGCAGTGACCCAGGCCTGCCAAGCCCCTGAGCCGGTTCTCGCTGCCATCTTATTTTTTGCTTCTGCGCATGTGCATAAGCTTTTTTTAGTACTGTGCATGCGCCCGTGCGCCCGCATGGCGCGTCCCTGAGAGAACCGAAAGTAGCAGAATCCGGAACCCACTCCTGGTTTGGGACCATTTTACAACGGTTCTTGTGGCTGGTTCACATCAGTGGTGACTGGTGGGGAAATATGGTCCTCTGTGACGATGTGAGAATAAATCCTCACAGAGGCGAAATAGATCTTTTCCCCGGAATTCTGACATTAGAAAGGAAACCGCAGTTTAAAAGTCTAAGTAAAAATATTTATTTCGGTACAAAAACAATAAATCTCATTAACTACATACCTGATATAAAAATAGGTCTTCCTTCAATGGAAGCCAGGAGCAGAAGGAGAGATCGGAGAAAAGAATGCACACATGCGTACAAGAACATATCAATCACGTGCTCAGGAATAAACCATTATATTGAATAGGGATGCCTCTCCCTGCATATACATATAACAGGCAATAAATCACTGCGTGACACTCTGGGCCCCCCACTTGTATGGTGCTGCAATGTTCTATTCTCTCTCCCCTCCTTTTCAACATCCACATGAGGTCATGCACTAGTTTAGTGTTTATTATCCTCAGTACACCAAGCACACAGAAATACACGAAAGGGTGGTTTGTTCTCTTTACTAAACGAGGCTTGCAAACATATGCACTTGCAGTATAGAGACAAATCCCCCCAAAGTCCGGCAACTTTGCCTTACAACAGTTCAAAATCAAAATGGCATGCAAGACAGTAGTCAGGTGGAGTCTGAAGATCAGAGCTTGTAGCAGAACTTGGTCCAGATTCAAGGTGCATGACTCAAGGTACAAAGAGTGTGAGTTAATGGGCGGTTTTGACGAAGAGCTTGTGCTTGCTACTCCATTTTAATAAAAGCAGCCTCAAGGTATGACATTTAGAACGGCGAGACTCCTTCTGTGGAAGCAGCCTCGTAGGGCACCTTTGCTCTACTCTTTGCAGCTTACCAAATTCTTGTATTAGGGAGGAGTCAATTTTGTGCTCCAGAGAGAACGACCTTTTTGTCTACTGTCAGACCTACCTCCTTTGACTGCTCTGATGGGAGTTCATCTGATGGGCTCTGGAGCTGGCTGCTCATCCTTGGTCCTCTCCTTTGACTCTGAATCTGAGCCCACCATGATAGCTGATGGCACCCAATTGTATCTTTTGACTCCAAACCAGCCAAGTGAGGCTGTCAAGGTTCTTTATAACTGAACCCTACCAAGACTGAATGTAGGTATTTGGACCACCTGGTTGTATAAATGGTGCACAGTTTGAGGGTCTTGTTGGATGTATACCTCCTGCTCAATGGGCAGGGAGTAACTTTGACCAGGAAGGCTTTTGTTCATTTCAAAACTGCAGGCACCATTTCCAAAAATCACTTTCAAACCACTTCCAAAAATCTTGGTAAGAAAACTACAGCATCTTGCCAGGCAATAGTCAGGAATCAAGACCAACCCCACCCCCCCAAAGTGCTTATCTACTCCATTCAGGAGAAAGGACTACTGCATCTCTATTTATTCATAACTCTTTTTAAAGGCAGTGTAGTGTTGGATACAGAAGATGCAGATGATCCAGGTTTAAATACTCATATCACCAATTCACTTGTAGCTTTAGGCCAAATAATTTCTTCTCATGCTGAGAAGAGCAATTTTATACCACAACTCAACAACCTTTCATGAATGCTGTGGGGGGATGAAGTCAGGAAAGCATCCCATGAATTGTTGAGTTCAGGGAATGAAGAGGCTTGGGACAGGCTTCAATACAACAGCTCTTTATTGTAACTCTGTACAAGATCCAGCAGAGAGCCAGTCTGACAGCTAGTCCTTTTATAGGGAGCTGTTAGATGGCTCAACCAATCAGCAGTCTCTATTTTCCCCGCTTGAATGGAGGACCTGGTTGTAACCAGGCAGTCTGGATATCTAACATGAATGATGTCTTTTTCAGTTTTGAAAGCTATGAGATTTGGGCATTAACAAAGAAGTAATTACATTTTTGACCGAGATTTATATGAGGTTTTGGAGTTATTGTTATACGAAGATGGGGGGACATGTTTGATTGGAAATCCAAGGCTGAATGAGGGATTAACATTTTGAATCAGTTTACTTGCAATGAGTATTTTAAAGATTTTGAGAGGATATATTTTGTACATAACTTAATTGAATTATTTACTTGGCAAGATATTTACTTGGCATAATGCAATTATTTACTTGGCTATATATATATATAAATTTAATATATAAATTAAAATGTGAAATGTTAAACAATACGGGCCAGATACTTTAGCAGGTGCATGGGCATACCAGGATGTTTGAGAGATTTTTTTTAAAAAAATATTGCAGTAACAAATGTTGGACTGACATTTATTATATCTTTCTGATGCCATTTTCCTTCCCAAGCGATAGTGTTTTGAACCACTTCCTTTGAGTGTTTTCTTTTGGTTTTCCTTTTCCTTGCACTCACACCTTCCTGTTCTCATATCTGCATCTTGTGGCACTATGTCAGCCCAACAAGACAGACCAGACTAAGAAACAACAGTATATAAACCAGGACTACTTTTATTGGGACAGCTATAGTAACAGGATCAAGTTATTTTCTTGGGCTGGGCTCAAGCTCCATTTATCTTATATGCGTTGCTAGCAGCTCTTCCTCCTGTTCTTCAAGGTCATTCCCTATGCTCTCTACACAATGGGCCCTTGATGAGTGTCCAGGATGTTAGCTAATATGTACTCTCAGACAAATGTCTGCTTAGCTTTCTCCTTGAGATGATTGTTTCCTGTCTGTCATGTCTAAACTAGTGAGCATAACTAGAAGAGCTAAATATATCCTTTGACCTTACATAGACATTTTTTATCAGATTCTTTAATATTTTTTCCAGTAGAGAGCAATGTTGTAAAAAATAGAGATTATATGGATCTACAACGGTTAAAGTTCATGGGAAATCACACATCTCCAAAGCTGTTTCCTGACCTAACGTTGCGATGCGAACCGGTGGTGAAGGTAAGTGGAACCCACCCCTGCTACAGAGTAATAATAGAAAAGAAGCTCATCCACAAATCTCTATAAAATTATTGCCCTAAGGATACCAACCATCCTTTGGTACATTGGAAAAACCTTCCAGTTGACCAAATCCAGGACTTAAGACAAGTTCTGAGTATTTTATTGGGATACATGGTTTTACATGAGATGATCCAATTTATAGTGGAAAGCCTTCAAAAGCTGCTCAGAAGGAGGTTTTTAATTGCAGAAGCGAAGTGACATTCAGCAGTGGATAAAAGGAAGGATTCTTATACGGTTCTATGTTTTTGAAGTTTTGGGGTTTGTGCAATATGGGCTTTGTGTTTCTAAAAGGGTTTGGGTGATTCCCATTGTGGCTAAATAACTTTCATCCTGTGTCGGGTCTTGAGTGTTGGGCTGCTTATTCTGATTCTACTACTGTGTTTTGTTAGCTGCCAAATCTTGCCATGGGGAAATTTCAAAATATCCCGTCTTGAATGGGTTTTCTAGGGATCTGTTTGCCTGCTTGTGTGAATGGAGCCAAATGTCAGGCTTCCACTTTCTATATGGTCATTATCTCATTATCTCTATCGGGCAGGAATGTGGAATGAGCTTCAGGCAGGTTCTCATTAGCAGCTTGATTTTTCCTTGTTTTTCTGTGAGCCTTTTATTATGAGTAATATTTTATTTGGGGGGGTTGCTTCCCAAGAAAGAAAGAAAGAAAGAAAGAAAGAAAGAAAGAAAGAAAGAAAGAAAGAAAGAAAGAAAGAAAGAAAGAGAGAGAGAGAGGGAGGGAGGGAGGGAGGGAGGGAGGGAGGGAGGGAGGACCACAAACCTGGCTGGCACTACACACAGCTTCAGAGGATGCTTTGAAACAGTACAACAAAGGCTGGAAGGGACCTCAGAGGTCATCTAGTCCAACCCCCTGCTCCCTGGCAAAATGGACTGCTAAATTGGCCGTACCCATCCAGTCATATGACAACCTGGCCATACCAACCCAGTCACATGACCACGACCATGCCCACCTGAAGCCACACCCACATGACCTCCAAGCCACACCCACAAAATGAGCCACGCCCACAGAACGGTAGGGAAAATTTCACATTTCACCCCTGAATCAGCTTCCCTGTATATTACATCTAATACAAAAGAGAGAAAAATACATCTCAAATTTAAAGTTTGTCCTTTTAGTTCTCCTGATTGCTAGAAATGGTATGATGCTATCATCCTAGATTGCTAGAAATGGTATGATGCTATCAATAAGGAAACAATAACCTTTGAATCTTCAAAATCCATTCTGAAAATGAAGAATGAAGAGCAGCGGTGCACCGAAGAGACAGCCTAACACAGAATGTACTTTGCAGTGTCTGAAAACTGAGATCGCACAAGAAAGAAAAGGAAGAATTGGGAAAAAGAAGTCACTAAATTTCATTGCTAATAATGCCTGTCATAATCTGCCATTAACATTGTTAGTGAGTCAGCTTTGTAACTGGTATAGAGATGAGTTCCTCTGGCGTTGCAGGTCCCCACCTTCACTTCCTGCTTGGTTAGAGAGGCTGAGAAGCCCTTCCTGCCACCAAAGAAGAAGCTGCAGAGAGCGTCTTCTGGGCCAGAATTCAAGGGCAGATGTCAAGCTGTGACTTTTCTTGCAATAGGAGAAATGCAGTGGGAAGTACTTGGTGTGCAGATATGGGCAGGTAGGGATTCCTTTTCTCAAGTGGATGGATAAATTTTGCCAGTCCCAAAATTCAAAACAAAGCAAAACACAGAACACTGATGTTAGGGAAAAGGAGAAAGAAGAGAAACCTTGCAGCCGGAAAAAAAGCTGAGGAAACAAACTGATCAAGAAGTGAGAATTAGGAGCTTTGTTTGAAAGAGTTGAGAAGTCTCTGCTAGAGTAGAAGTGATCCATGCTTTTGATGTCTGATAATTATTGTCCTCTGTCTTAAATATGTTTAATATAGAATTATAAATTATACGTGATATATTATACCTTAAATAATTTATTATTATAATGATTTCACCACTGTTGTCTTTTAGCATATTGTTTTTGAGTTTATTTTGGTCTTTTATGTTATTTTCAGCTGAGTTGAGCATTCTCTTTACATGGAAAGGTGGAAATAAAAAGTGGAAATTTTTACCCTACCCAGGTAGTGAGAGGTCCACCCTTCCGAACCTCCTGTAGTAGATCTGTAGAATTAGCCCATGAGATTGGCTGGGTTGAGGAACAGTGAGTGGCCTCAATTCACCTGATGCGGCCAAGAGAGAATCAAACTTGTGCCTCTTGTACTCCAGGCCCTCATATGATTACATGTGTGTTAAAAATCATACATGATTACATGTATGTTAAAAATAATATGACCAGAAGAAAGAAGTTGAGAAAGCTATACAAAGCTTGGCCCATTCTCTTGCTGCTGTTGTGGGGTCCATTTAATTTGGCAAATGGAAAACAAAGTGCTACTGAAAAGACATAAAGCTCATAGCTTGGTGTGGAGGTAGCTTTCCAACACTCCCCTTCCTGAATGTGAAATTTCTAAGCCTTTTTCGGTTGAAATGTAAGTAGGATTTGATAGCAAACATTTAGTGGCACGAGGAGAGTGAATCTTATTCTCAAAGAGAAAGAAACGTTTAAGAAAAACAGCACTTTTAGGTTTCCAGTGTGACAGTGTGTATTAATCATCTCTCCCTGGATGGATCTTGCCCTCCCGTCCAGTCTTCATAGGTCTTTGCCACGGGGTTACAGTGACCCAGAAGGAACGCTTCAAAACCATCCAAGCAGAGACCCAGATAAGCATCACTTGTGAACATGATGACAGCAGCTATTTAGTCATCCATTGGTATCGGCAGGAGATTAATAGTGGACAGACAGAACTACAACTCATCGGCTTATCCATACAAGGAAACAGTCCACAGATGGAAAACAAAAACTACAACATATACAGACGAGATGTGACCCATGCTTCTCTCAGTGTTCCTCCAGATGAGGCTGCTAAGCCAGCAAAATACTTCTGTGCTGTTTCTCAGGCACAGTGAGAGCTCCACATTTCACAGCTGCACATGAACTTTGCAACGCTCCAGTCAGCCTCTGTCCACACCACAAAGACATATAAGCCAAACTACTGAAATTATACAGAATCTGAATCACAGGAACATGGACCACTAAAAACCTTTCTCGGTTACCGTAATACTTAAGAGGGAAAAAAGGGAAAATATGGCAAAACCAGATTGTGATTCACTCTTATACTGTAACTCTCTATGCAACCAGGTAAAATTTTGACTGTTACAAATGAGAAGGTATAAACAGATGGCAGAAAGTTATTTGGAACATGAATACAATAGCAAGAAGTTTAAAGCATTCTTCTGCACTCAGGTACCTTCCAGATGTGTTTCACTACAAATTTCACTGCTTCCAGTTAAAAAACCGATCGACCAGAACTAGGTCTTTGCACAATGTGTCCGAAGTAGGATAATTTGAGCCTGGCTAATTATGCCTCTAGTGAGAATTTTGGATTGATTCATTTAATGATCTATCAGTTTGTTTTCTTGATTATCCGTGGTATTCTGAGGATTCTTCTCCAACACCAAAGTTCAAAGGCAATATGAGTAGTCTCTATAGAGCAAATATTTTCCGTCCACCATTGTTTAAACAAAATAGCCTTGGCAGCAATTTTGGATGAGCTGTTTTTACAGCATCCAAGGTGCTGACGACCTTAAGCATCACTGGATTAAACTGCTCTGAATTTAGATGAATGGAGCGTTTTCCATCCAATCATCTTTCCTCTCCGAGAACAAGGATGTCCTTGGAAAATAGCGTTAGAACAAAACTCAGTTAAGTGAATCTTCGATTTTTAACCTTTACATTATTTGAATTTAATAGATATGAGAGCTAATATAAAGTAAGTATGCAGTGAAGAATGGATTCTGAACATTAAAAACCAAGATATTGGTTCAGATCCCACCTTTGCAAGAAGCACGCCATATTTATTTATTTATTTGTGACGTTTATATACTGCCTCACAGTGCAAGCACTCTCTAAGCGGTTTACACCAGTAAGCAATGTATATTTACATTGCCCCCAACAATCTGGGTCCTCATTTTACCTACCTCGGAAGGATGGAAGGCTGAGTCAACCTTGAGCCGGTGAGATTTGAACCGCTGACCTGCGGATCATAGTCAGCTAAAGTGGCTTGCAGTACCCCACTCTAACCGCTGCGCCACCTCGGCTCTCATATGACATTAGATCAGCTACTAGTCATAGCCAGTAGTAGTTCCATAATTCCTGTATGATTATAATATTCTAAAATGAGATTTACAAAATGTAACAGTGGTAAAACAGATTTAAATGTTAATATACTGATATCCAAGTTATACACAGTAAAAGATATCATTGAAGTTAAACAGATAAATGTGTCACCCTAAATGGAATTTTCTGATTCTTTCCTTTTCCGTATGATGGGATTGTGACCTATTCCTAGAGTGGAATTGAATAATTCAAGAATATAGTTGCTGACCTTGCCATCATTTATACCCTCACAGACTTTTTAAGGGCTTTATTGGGGCCTCATTCCTTATTGTGAAAATTGTTTTGTCCTTCAAAAATTGTCCTGACATTCTGCCTTACATCATTTCTTGTAGTATTTCTTCTGCTCACTATACTGTAAGGTTTTTGAATGCAGCTCAGAATCTGATAATTTAATTTAATTTAATTTAATTAAAAGTTCTTATAGGCCGCCCAATCCCATAGGACTCAGGGCGAATAAGTCCAATGAAACTCTGAACACAAGGCTACTGATAATCAGCTTTTATTTCTAGCTAGAAAGCAAAAAATGTAATATAGAATGTATATTCTATATAATTATGTATATTCTATATAATTCTCTCTCTCTCTCTCTCTCTGGGGGGTAGGGTTAATATTGGCTGCACATGTAAAAATCAACTTAGGGCTTATTTTCGGATACGTGTTTTTTTTGGGGGGGGAACACGGTATATATACATATACACACACACACATACAAACACACACACACAAAATATATGTGTGTATGTGCATGTTCATGCTTTGTGTGTGCATATGTATGTGTATGTACGCGTAGATACACATACACTATTTCTGTATATGTCCTCATATGGAAACATAACACTTAACAACTGTTTCAAGAAAGGTCGTAAAATGAGGCAAATTTACTTAACAACTGTCTTGCTTAGCAACAGAAAATTTTTCCTCAGTTGTAGTTGTAGGCTGAGGACTACCTGTACTCCAATTAGAAACTCAGAACTTGCCTTAAGTCCAGGTTTTGGTCAACTGGAACATTTTTTCCAGTGAAGGAAAGGATGATTGGCATCCTTTGGGCAACAGTGTTATAGAGGTTTTGTTCTGACCTAGGCTTCCTGCTAAATCATAAAAGACAAACGTAGTCCCAAAAAACCTCTTTTTATTTCAACAGCTGTGAATTATGTTCATTCCCAGCCGTAATAAGTCCCAAACAATGTTAATTAATCTGACCGAAGTCTGCCACAGTCTTTCGGAAGAAGGCTGGTAAGCACCAACCTTTATCTCTCTTGACATGCTGCCAAAGACCTAATTGGCAAGTAGCTTTGCAAGGCCAAACAGAGCACAGAGTCAGAACAGAGCTGCTGAGTTACACCAACCAGAATTGAACCAAGTTGCTTCCTGCAACGAGCACATCCGGTTGCTCCTTTTTTATGTCCTATGGGAGGGGCCAATCATCTCCAAGCCTTACTCCCAAGTAGCCCTTTTCTTCCGTAACTGTTCTTGCCTTCTGGCAGCTCTGCGCATGTGCACATTGGGAACAGGCTCCCCTTGTTCCTCTGCCTCCCTGATGTCAGCCTCTGGAGGCTCTGGAGTCAGCACAGAGCTCCCAGATGGCCCGGGCCCCATCTCTGGCTCCGACACAGAGCCTTCTCCAGACTCCAGGCCTGGCCCAAGTTCCTCCCCAGCCTCCTTGCTGTCCGCAGGCCCCTGGCAGACCACAATAGGTTTATGGAGCAGCTTTTCCATTACTGCTCTGTAGAAACTTTCCAGAGCATGTTTAAGGCCTACTTCTGAAAGTGAACACAACCTCTTTGATCTTTGATTCTTGCCCCAAACCGCAAAGAATAAATCTAAAACTAGGAAAAGAAATATAGAAACCATCTGACTATTTGACTTGTAAAAACTAAAAAAACCTACTCTCCAAGAACAATAAGGAGGGTGCATAAGTGCACCAGCGTGCCTACCGTCCCTGTCCTAATGTTCCCTTTTATTTTTATTCATTTCATGTATTCAAATTATGTATATACTAATATGTATTATCTAATACAAGATTGACAAAATAAAATAAAATAAAATAAATAAATAATAAAATTCTTATGAATACATGGTACTAGACTTCAGGGTATTAAAAAAAACCTCAATACTTAAAATTATTCAGTTTGAGAAATTGGATTTTATTTTATTTGCCTTAAGGTTTCCTTTATTTATGCACACATACATATAGTTTATAGGCTGCATGTTCCTAGTGGCCCTGAGTGGTTTACAATTAGAAGTAAGAAAAGAATAAGAAATCACAAACAGCCTGAAGGTGAATTTATAACTTAAAGGAAAAGAAATCCTCCAAAAGACAGAATCACCCATCATCCTGCCCTGAAGCCCAGGAGACCCATCAGATCTTATTAGTTTCCTGAATATCATCAGGGTAGAAAGCATGAAGACCTCTGGGGCAATTACCATTTCAGAGCTACCTGAATGGTCTTGTCGGATGACGCTGCTTAAATGATGGGGCCCAGAGTGTGGGTGAAACAGTATATTGAAAATGCTCACAAAATTTCAGTTAATACAAATGGAAAAGTTTCCACCAGCCGCAAAACTGACATTTACCTAATTGCTGATTTTGGTCCTATCTCTAGTTAAATGAATCTAGATTAAAGTGACCAGATATATTTTTTTTAAAGCGGGACATTTTTTTTAAATGGGGGGGGGGGCGCCTGGACGCCGCCATTTGAGTTTTGCCCTCTGCGCATGCGCAGAACGCTGCGCATGCGCAGAGGGCAAAAGTGAAGAGCTGAGTACGGGGCGGGGCAGGCAGGACGGGGCGCCGGGTTGCAGGCCGGCAGCGGCGGAGGGTCGCTTGAACTCGCTTCCCACCGCGGACCGCGTTCACGCGCGGCGGCGGCGACAGCAGCAAGCCGGGAGCGCTCGCCCGGAATTGGAGTCAGCGAGCAGCCGGGCATCGGGGCTCTTCCCCCGCCTTCTCCATCCTCCAGGGTCGCCACTGCGGGGGTTCCGTCTCTCCGGTGGTGCCTGCGTTGGAAGGGAAGGGGGGGAAAGGCGGCCTGCGGGGCTTGGCACGGCTGGGAGTTGCGAGGCGGCGTAGCAACCGGGCTGTTCCTCCGGGTGTGCTAAAGTGCTCGAGTTTTTTCTCTCTCACACACACATGCACAACCTTCCAACGACCGGGAAGTCATGCTGGGAGATCCAGTCCGACCCGGTCGTTGGAAGGTTGTGCATGTGTGTGTGAGAGAGAGAAAAAACTCGAGCACTTTAGCACACCCGGAGGAACAGCCCGGTTGCTACGCCGCCTCGCAACTCCCAGCCGTGCCAAGCCCCGCAGGCCGCCTTTCCCCCCCTTCCCTTCCAACGCAGGCACCACCGGAGAGACGGAACCCCCGCAGTGGCGACCCTGGAGGATGGAGAAGGCGGGGGAAGAGCCCCGATGCCCGGCTGCTCGCTGACTCCAATTCCGGGCGAGCGCTCCCGGCTTGCTGCTGTCGCCGCCGCCGCGTGTGAACGCGGTCCGCGGCCGGAAGCGAGTTCAAGCGACCCTCCACTGCTGCCGGCTTGCAAGAAAACGGCATTACTTTTTGACCCACCCTCGTTATTCTATTCTGCAAAGTTTTAGATAACCGTTAGAGTATAAATTCAGATTAAGAAAAGCCGAGGATTAAAGTGAAACGGGATAGGATAGGGGGGGCAAAGGCCATAAAACAGACCAGAGACAAAGGAATAACGATCTGCGTGTGACCAGCCCCGAACAACTATCCACCGCGTCCACTTTAACAATCCTTTCTATACCTTCCTCGCTTCTCTCCGCGAACTAAAGAGTTAACTTTCATGGGCTCCCAACTTCCGACGCCCGAGTGCGTCCTCGGCTCACCCTTGAACAACCAATCAGCGTGGGGCGCCGACAGCAGTGACGTCATCTCTCCGCGCCCGCCTTGCAGAGAGAAAGGCATGGGTGGGTGTTGTCGTAAGGTGACCAGACGTCCCGCTGTTTCGGCATTCTTTTCAAAAAAGCGGGACTTTTTGAAAAGAATGTGGGACGCGGGACACACGCTTGAAAAGCGTGTCTGTCCTGCCAAAAGCGGGACGTCTGGTCACCTTAGTCTAGATATTTTACAGATAAAAGATGCAATTATATTCAAACATTTGTGTTTAATTCAGTGTGGAAACAGCCCTTCTGTCTATTATATTTAATATAAAAGAGGAAAAGTAGATCTTCGTAAATGTAAAGTTTGTCCCTTTGAATCTCAGGATTGTGAGAAATGGTTAATGCTATCATAGAAGAACATTTCAGTAAGAAAACAGCCATTCTTGAATCCTAAAAATCCATTCTGAAAAAAAACCCAGAGAATATATTTGCACTGAAGAGTCTATCTGAATATATATAATAATTGCTATTTTAAATTTCTTTTATAACTCTTTTTATGGATATTGTAAGGAATATATGATGTATAACATTCAGAATCCTTAATTTATTGTTGTTTGGATTGGACAAGAGCAGTAGTTGTATCACAACAGAATGACTGCAGAAAATATTGAGATAATATTTCCCACAATAAAAACGGAACAGAAAAAAGGGAAGTTCCCATCAGAGGTTAAAAGAAATAAGACCAAAGCTTTTTAAAAAAATAAGAGGATGCAAAATCCTTGTAGTAAAAATTGAATGTAAATGTAAATCAAGTCAGGTCACTTTCACTACCCAGTGAGTCCTCTTGCCATCGACTTCCATAAGGCTAAAGCAAAAGTGATTTGCAACTCTAAAATAAAGCATTAAAAAGAAAAAAATTCACATTAAAATCCAGCAAGGGGTTATAGAATAAATCAGCAGTATATCAGTCAATTAATGGTTAAAGATGAAAGTCAAAAAGGAAAAAGGAAACTTCAAAACATGCAGTTAAAACATGAGGTGCACTTTTGTGTGTGTGTGTGTGCGCGCGCGCGCACCTTGGTTTTAAGTGACTGTGTATTTTCTAAGCCTTTCTCTGGTGATTTATAAGCAGGATGTTATACCAAAGATTGGTGTCACAAGGATAGTGTTAACCCAAGTAGAAAGATATTTTTAAGCAAAACAGTACTTTTAGATGTGAAGTGTGACTGTGTTTAAGCAACACACCTGGCCTGGGACAGATTTTGTCCCTTCCTCCAGTCTTCACAGGTCTTTGCCATGGGTCACTGTGAAGGAACGCTTGAAAACCATTCAAGCCTGGACCCAGATGGACTTCACTTGTGAACACAATAACAGCAGCTATTTAGTCATGCATTGGTATCGGCAGGAGCTTAATAGTGGACAGACAGAACTACTCCTCATCGCCTATTCCGTACAAGAAAACAGTCCAAGGATGGAAAATGAAAATTACAACATATACAGACCAGATGTTATCTATGCTTCCCTCAGGATTCCTCCAGATGAGGCTACAAAATTAGCAAAATATTTCTGTGCCGTTTCCAAGGCACAGTGAGAGCTCCAGGTTTCATAGCTGCACATGAACTTTTTTCAGTGTTGCAGTCAGCCTCCATCCGCGCCACATAGATATATAAGTCAAACCACTTTGGTTATAAGGATCTGAATCACAGTAATGTGGAGCACTAAAAACCTTTCTGGATCATATTTAAGGGGGGAAAGAAAAAATCTGGCAAAAACAGATAGTGTTTCACTCTTATTCATGCACTATAGAATTTTGACTATTATGAATGACAAGGTACAAACACATGGTAGAATGTTATTTGGAACATGGATATAAAAGCAAGGAGTTTAAAGCATTATTCTCCACTCTGGTACCCTCCAGATGTGTTACATTGCTTCCAATTAAGAAGGTGACTACCATGCAGGTGGAAAGACTGCCAAAAGAAAGTTACAATTCTGGCGTCCAACAAGATGACATTGTTTAATGGAAGGATCCCAAAGCCTGCCCCCCCATCCCCAGATGTGTAGGATGAGCAAAGATGGTGGAACATATGAACTCTATTCGTATTACACCTAATTATATTAGTTGGATTGATTACCATATTTTTCGGAGTATAAGACGCACCAGAGTATAAGATGCACCTTAGTTTTGGGGGAGGAAAATAGGGGAAAAAAATCTACCTACCAGGTATTCATCTGGCTAGCGTCCTTAGTCTGTTCAGCTTCAGCACATTATTTTATCCCCTGGTTAGGGCTGACCAAAACCCTTTTCAGAGGGAGTAGGAATGAAAATAAGCCTGCAAAGACTTAGGGCAGGAAAAAAACTACTTCAGAGGGAGTAGGAATTAAAAAATGCTGCAAGCCAGTAAGATCATTAGCACCTCGTTAGGGCTGAAAAGACCTTTTTCAGAGGGAGTAGGAATGAAAACAAGCCTGCAAAGACGGAGTAGGAAGCTGGGAAGATCGTTAGCACCTCCTTAGGGCTGGGGAAAAAAGCTTCTTGGAAAAGCTACATTCGGAGTATAAGATGCACCCAAATTTTCAGTCTCTTTTAGGGAGGAAAAAGGTGCGTCTTATACTCCGAAAAATACGGTATGTACCATCAGGTTGTTTTTGACTCCTACTAATAGCTGGTTTAGAATTCCAGAGAAAATTGTCACTGTGAGATCAAAGGGGCAACCAAGGATGAATCTATTTTCTTCTCCAATTCTCTCCTGGCTCAGTAGTGCAAATATTTGTGAACCAGGTAGATTCTTCTTTAATGATTTGCATGCACAAATGTCAAGGGGAAATTACACTAGACTTTTTACATGAATCAACTGATTTTAAAGTTGTACACAACACAATACATCCTCATCCTGAACAGAATCCCAACTTTGTGAACACAAACATTGTTTGGTTCCTTCATCTCCAGAATGGGACACTATTACAACACACTAAAACCACTTAGAACTGCAATCTGATCCTGAAATACAAACACATTGCTTCACAATGGTAATTAGGACTCAAATTTCTGTCTCTTAGCAATGCGGTTGTGAAGTGCAACATCACATGACAATGTCATTGTCAACTTGCATTCTTCTGTGACTTTTTTTCAGAATCACACTCTAGTGTATACCTCTTGTAGTTCCGAGCAGACTTCCATCTAAGTACTGATTCATCCAGCTCTTCATAGCTTCTATCATCATTTCATTAATTTTGAATGTGATCATTGAAAAGAATTAAAACTCATCTAGTTTAAAGGCCAAGACCTTTCCCCACCACCAAAGAAAGATACCAATCACCATTGCACAACTTAGTTTTTATTTTTGCAGCTTTAATCTCTCTCTTCTCAGTCTGTGAAGTGTTAGTTATGGCTGTGAAAAGGCAGCTTTCCAGACAGGAAGTGTAGATCAGTTGGAACGGACGATTTGCTGAATCCAGGAAACGTAGTTGCAAACTTTAGTGTAGACACCAGGCTTGCCTCTCTGAGCACATCCCTCGCCCCAAGAGACAACTCCTTGGAGTACTCCATTGCAGACAACTGGGCCACCAGAGTCTCCCTGGGAAAGAAGCAGGATATTGAGTGAGGAAATATAATTTGCATTATATCAGACTCTGGTGGATGGAGGCAAGGAATAGATTGCAGAAGGTGAAAAAAAAAGTCTTCCAATGGAATTGATTTAATTCTATATTAGATGTTATAATTGTTTCCAGGATGGGATGAAAATCCCACTAATGCTCCATCTAACAGGTAAGAGCTTCCTAAAAGAGAAGGCAGATCCAACGTATAGTTCATAACCTAATAAGAGCTGGAAGTGACATGATTGGTGTTGTTTGTTATTCATTAGAAGCAGGCAACTGAAGACCAGAGAGGTTGCAGAAACAGCTCCTGAATATAGGTATCATTCTCCAACTACCCACTTCTCTATTATATCCTCAGGCTTAAACACCAGCCAGCTATGAATTTAATTTATATAGTGGGATCTGCTTTGAACACCATCTGAAATATACAATACAAAATGGGGAAAAGGAAAAAGATTTACCTGACAAGAGTCTTTTCCACCTTCCATGTATCCTACACAAAACATATTGTTGGTGATTTTCCCTGGATAACCCTTATTGCACTGACTCTGAGAAAGTACAGGGGCATTCAGGCATTGTAGGAGATCTGGATGGTATGCTGTGTGAAAGATAAAAGAAACTGCATTCATTTCCAGAAATAGATATTAGACTTTCTCTAGAATGTTTGAACAGCACAATGACAGAAATGAAGCTCCCCCTCCTTCTATAAAATTGTTGCTCTAAGGATGCCAATCATCTTCTGCTTCATTGCAAAAATCTTCCAGTTGACCAAATCCTGGACTTAAGGCAAGTTCTGAGTATTTAATTTGAGTACATTGTTTTACATGGCATGTTCTGATTTATAATGGAAATGTCAGGAAATGAAAGCCAGAAATATTTTTTTTATTAGCAATTTACCCTCTGTAATCATTAGCTTTGCTCAATAAACTGAACTGAGCACGATCACAGATGACTCTATCTTGATCAAAGAACATGAAGAAGACTCACTGCCACTGCTGAGGGTGTTGCCCCAGCCTGAGATTAAACATCTTGCTCCAGTGGATGGACAGCTGCTTGGTAGGCGCACTGCTGAAACACGGGAATTGAAAGTGGCTTGTTTCGATAGTTTGATGAGCATGATGTCATTGTCCAAAGTTCTGGAGTTGAATTTGGGATGACGAATGATTTTGATTGAATCAATGTATTCCTCGGAACCATCGTTTTTGGTCAAACTGTGTTCCCCAAGTCTCACTTGGATTCGGCTGAATCAAACCAAGAAATAGAGATTTTGGTCATATCTATTTTCATCCAACCTATTTTAACATGCTGTAAGACAAAAGCCAGGCCCACTAATATTGTCATTCACAAGAGCATCCTGTTGCCCAGAATGGCTGAATCCAGAAAATGATGGACACAATTGCATGTTCGTCCAGTACTGGGTAGGCAATGAACACTTCTATACATTTGTGTGTGCCCATACCTAAATATAGAAGCATGTGTTTATATCCTTTATTAAATTTACCGATACAAGTAAATATTTCAGCATAATGGGAATGTCCCAAATAAAATAACAATAGATGATTACTTACGATTTATAGCAGTGAGCAGCTGAAACAATCCATCGGTTGTTTATGATGGAGCCACCACAGAAATGGTATCCAGCATTAAGGGAGACCTGATAGGGAGCAGAATGCTTTTGACAGGTATAACCACCCACAATCTTGTCATCGTCTTCATCATCAATGGGGAAGGCAACTGGATAATGAAAATATTTAGAGAAGATTTCATAGTGGGTGAAACAGAAACCAAAGATTTTCCAATTTTAGCAGAAGGGATTCACAAAATTTTTGGTATACTTTGAAGGGTCCATATGATGGGTTCGTCATCCCATTCAGACAAGCAATGGATGGCTAGTCAGCCAGTAGGAAGTCATATCAGGAGGGAGGGCAGAAGGGAGGAAGAGAGGGTGATGTAGGAAATAATAAAAAAGGAAATTATCTAAAAGTAATTTACATTCACTCTATCTCTCTGCCGACTTCTACCACAGAACTCAGAAATGCTACTAGTCTTCATGGCAGTTGAATTCCTGCCCTTATTTCTTGGCCCATAGGTTTCCACCTCCTCTCAAAATGTCTTCTCTTCCCTTTTCTTTTGAGTGATTTCTACTCTTCTATGAAGATATATTAATGAACTAGAATGAAAGTTTGGGATATTCTTTGGTGTGTGGGGAAGTATGCATGCAGCAGATCTCCATGTCTTCAGTGATTCTGCAGTTTTTCTCAGAATTATACAATCCTAGGAAAAGGTGTATCTGACTTCAGGAGTTATAGACAGATGCTATGCATGAGCCCCTTGTACATTCTGAAGCACTTTTTTGCCTTCAGGTTTGTTGTTTACTTTCTACTACACATAATTTTCCTCGAACATTGAGTAGGACAAGGAGAAGTGAACCCTGAGCCAAGGTTCCTTTGAATAGCTTCCCTCTTTTATTGGACCTTTTGTATCATGCAAGTATATGGAATGGATAATGATTCTGTTTCAAGGAATGGGTAGAATATTTGAGGGACAAGGGATCCTAATGTTTGTCTAAAGTCTGTTGCCTTAAAAAACAATTTGCCTACTCTAAGTTTTTCCTGGCTACAACTCTTTCTTGACTTGCTATTATACCTGGGAATAAGTTACCTCAGGCCAGACACTATGGAATATAATTTGTTGGCTTCAGCTGAAACATCAAGACAGCATAAAGAACGTTCCTTGGCTATGTCATTGTTAAAGATATCTGATTTAAAATTAATAATTTTTAGTCAAATTTTTAGTCTAGTATTTTACAACTTTGGCATCCTTTAAAATGTATGGACTTCAACATTCAGAATTCCCCAGCTAGCATGCTGAATTGGGAATTCTGGGAGTTGAAATCCATACATGTTTCAGTTGCCAAAGTATAGAAACACTTCTATAGATTAATTTTGGTGGCTTGGAAGTCCCAACTTTACAAATTCAGACCTAAACTAGTAAAAAATCCTTAGGTTTACTAGTTTGCTAGCTCAAGTTCTACTTGAAAATATATGAAGATATTATTGACTTACCAGCTGCTCCCAAGAATGCTACCAGCAAAATGAACTTCATGTTGCCTTCCTTCTTCAGAGTGGCAGACCAGAGGAGCTTCTGCACATATTTATTTTGTGGGGTCAATATTATCTTTGCTCCAAGGACGTAATCAAAAGGAAAAATACACAATGGAAAATATAAACTTTGTTAGTTGGATCTCAACAATAACAGGTGGAAAGGAAAGATGGAGTTCACATGAGTTTCCCCCTTATTAACAATTTAATATTGCTGTTCTCAGATAAATACTGGGGAAATACATTTATCATACTGAATGATAAAGATTCTATCCTTAGCTTCCTTGCAGTTATATTTTTCTATGAAATTGGAAAAGTTTTGTAGAGATGTTTTTGCTATCTGTCATAAGATATACATGTTATGTTTATTTTATGCATAAATGTATCCCATCTTTTTTGCAAAAATATTGAGACATACTTTTTTTTTTATGGTGAGGGTTGTCTTCGAACTTTGAATGGTGTACCGAGCTCAAATAGTCAAAAGTTAATTAGCCCAAGACAAAAACTCAACTTGATTTAATTTAAATGAAAATGAAGTGGGTTCTGTGAATATATTTACTTTAAGCTCCAACTGACTTGCAAAAACTTAAAAAATCTACTCTCCGAGAACATTCTTATGAATAGATGCTATTAGGCTTCAAGCTGTAAAAAACCCCTCAATACTTAAAAATATTATATTTGAGTAATCGAAATTCATTTTATTTGCTTTAAGGTTTACCTTTATTTTTGCACACATACATATAGTTTATAGGCCACATGGTCCTAATGACTCTGAATGGTTTATAATTAAAAGTAAGAAAAGAGTAAGAAATCACAAACAGCCTAATTAAATAAATTAAATTAATAATAAAATAAAATAAAAATAAAATAATAAATAATAAAAATAAATAAATTAAATAAATCCTCCAAATGATGGGCTGAGCCATCATCCTGCCTAAAGCCCAGGAGAACCATTAGATCTTTGGTAGATTCCTGAATGTCATTGGGGTAGAAGGCATGAAGATCTCTGGGGCATTATCATTTCAAAGCTTCCTGGGTTGTGTTGGACGACACTGCTCAATTGATCGGGACCAGAATGTGGGTGAAACAGTATATTGAGAATGTTCATTTAATTTCAGTTAATAACAGAAACTGGAAATGTTTCCATCAGCAGAGTGAACTAGAAATAACCAAATTGCTGATTTTGGTCATATCTCTGGTTAAATGAGTGTAGCTATTTTACATAAATGGTATAATGCTATATACCATTTATATACCATTTATATACCATTTACCATTTAGATAGGAGCCGAGTTGGTGCAGTGGTTAAATGCAGCACTGCAGGCTACTGCTAGTTCAGCAGTTCAGCTGTTCAAGTCTCACCGGCTCAAGGTTGACTCAGCCTTCCATCCTTCTGAGGTGGGTAAAATGAGGACCCAGATTGTTGGGGGCAATAGGCTGAGCTCTGTAAACCACTTAGAGAGGGCTGTAAAGCACTATGAAGCGGTATATAAGTCTAAGTGCTATTGCTAAGTGCTATTGCTAACATAAAATAATTTTTCAGTCAGAAAACAACAATTCTTGACTCTTCAAAATCCATTCTGAAAAGAAACAAGGCACTAAAAAGTCTGTCGAAACACAGAATATAGTCTGCAAGGTCTAAAAATTGAATACAGTAGTTCTGTTAACACATGAGTGTTAGATTCGCACATAAATGAAGAGGCGAGACGTGGGAACAGTTCAGCACCTTTATTGTCTATTAGCTAGAACTAATACAGACTGCCAGCAGGCTGCAGGGAAGCCGCTTTTAACGGCTTCCCTGAAGCCTGCTAGCCACTGACAGGAGTTTATTTCTCCCGCCGCTAGATTAGCCAATCAGTGGTGGTTATGCAAATAACCACTACGTCCGTCCGTATGTAACAATGAGAGATAGTAGAAAAAAGAAAAGAACAAATTGGCAAATATTTACTTCATTAACTTCAGACTGAATACTTTGTAAGCTGCTGCCAAAGTATCTCTGAACTGGCTTAGAGTGAAATCTAATTCTCAGTCAGGAACATTTTATTCTAGACATCGCTCTGACCATTACGACACTTCACTAGAACAGGACCAAGATTGTGAGAAAAAGCAGTAGACGAGGTCTTCTCCAAAGTGGCCTGTCCGCTGGGGTGATTTTTTCCCACTTGGGAGAGTAAGGCTCTAGAGATGTCCTGATCGACCTTTATTTTTCTATTTATTTATTTTTCTATTTGTCAACATGTGTACAAGATAACAGATATGATATAAACATAAACAAAAGCAAAGTAGGTATAGGTAAATTTGGACAATAGGACAGTAGGACAGGGACGGTAGGCACGATGGTGCGCTTATGCACACCCCTTACAGACCTCTTAGAAATGGGGTGAAGTCGACTGTAGACAGTCTAAGGTTAAAGTTTTTGGGGTTTGGGGAAGAAACCACAGAGTCAGGTAGTGCATTCCAGGCATTGATTACTCTGTTGCTGAAGTCGTATTTTCTGCAGTCGAGTTTCGAGCGGATTACATTGAGTTTGAATCTATTGTGTGCTCGTGTATTGTTGCAGTTGAAGCTGAAGTATTCATTGACAGGTAGATGATTTTATGAACTACATTTAGATCAGATCGAAGGCGATGTAGCTCTAAGCTATCTAAGCCCAAAATTTCAAGTCTGGTGGAATAAGGTATTCTGTTGCGAGCAGAGGAGTGGAGGACTCTTTTTGTGAAATATTTCTGGACTCTCTCAATTGTATTAATGTCCGATATGCAGTGCGGGTTCCAGACTGGTGAGCTGTATTCGAGAATTGGTCTGGCAAATGTTTTGTATGCTCTGGTTAGCAGTGTAATATTGCCAGAGAAGAAGCTACGCAAGATTAGGTTGACAACTCTTAGTGCCTTTTTGGCAATGTTGTTACAATGGGCTCTGGCACTTAGGTCATCAGGTATGAGTACTCCAAGGTCCTTTACAGAGTGAGGGTCATCTACAAGGTTGTGTCCTCCAAGTTTATATTTTATGTTCGGATTCTTTTTGCCAATGTGTAAGACAGAGCATTTGTTGGTTGCGATTTGTAGTTGCCAGTTATCAGACCATTGTGATACATGGTCAAGGTCTTTTTGAAGGGTAGAAGTATTGTCGGTGGTGTTGAATAGTTTAACATCATCAGCAAAGAGAACGCAGTTGCTTATAATATGATCACAAAGGTCATTGATGTAAAGAATAAATAGTGTTGATCCTAGAATGCTGCCTTGAGGGACACCACTGTTGATAGGTGCAGGATTTGATAGGAATTTCCCTATTTTAACCATTTGTTGCCTGTTGACAAGAACGCAGCTAACCAATCATGAAGGGGACCAGAGATGCCATAAGATTTTAGTTTCCGAAGTAGTTTGTCGTGTACTACTGAATCAAAGGCTTTGCAAAAGTCTATGTAAATTGCGTCTATTGATTTACCTTGATCCAGTTGTGAAGTCCATATGTTTTTGCAGTGTAGAAGTTGCAGGGTAGAAGTTGCAGGTTATCTCCAACAATTTTGGTGCTGCTACTTCTCTTCTGGTATCACATCCATTCTCCAGCAGCAGAAACAGGCAAATTGGCAGGGTCTGGAAAGTATAGAACATGCCCACAGTTGCAAAAACTAGCCCTTAGGAGCTGGACAGATGCTGACCCTCTCAAGTCTCCACCATGGTTGTCACTGAAGTAGCACACATGATGATAAGCCTGGCTACATTTAATATTTGCCACAGAAGATGGTCAGCCAATCAGTGTATGCACTTTCTGGTCAAAAGTTCAGCAAAGACAACTGTCAGCCAAGCGGTACTCATTTGAAATCATTTAAAAATGGCCAGCAGTAAAGTACCTCAATCTACCAGGTGCAAAAACTCTCCCCCATGCTTCACAAAAGTTGCTAATGTTTTGTCTCTCATCTGGTCCATTTCCCTCCCCCTTCCCATGTGTTCCATGAAAAAATCCCACAGACAATTTGAGAGGAAATTCTTCTAGAACTTAATATATAATGAGCAATATATAATATTGCTCATTATAATAATATATAATATATAATAATATACAATGAGCAAAAACCTTAAAATATCCTGCAGTCCATGGCTACACATTTCTGTTACTCTCCAGCCCCCTGTGACTTGTAAAGGTTGTCATATCAGCAATTTTGCATTTGAGCATCTTTCTTAGAACCAAGCACCTGTTATGATGGTAGAACAGGAGCTAGAAGCAGGGGGCAGCATAAGGCAAGAATTCCCTTCAAGGCTCCCCCGCCAACACTCCTCAAAGTACAAGCCTATGATATGTTGTTGTTTTAAAATGGCATCCCCCCCCCAAGGATAAAATAGCATGACACAGTCCTGTCGTCTGCAGACTCCCAGTAATATTGTTATGGGATCAGTTGAAGTGGTGTGAATCATATCACCTTGCTATATGGAAACTTCTTCAAACATTATCACGGCAATCTTTTGTTATCTAGTAAGGTATTCCAAGGCTACAGTTTAACTCAGATCTCTGTCTCTGTCAATACAGAAAAAGCTGATATCAGACAGGGAGATTCTCCTTTCAATGCACCCTACCACTCCTCTTGTTTAAGATGGATCTGTTTATACATTAGATGTGGGAAGGAAGCAAACCAATGATAGTGCTTGGAGATAGGATATTCACAGAACCCAATACTTCCCCCAGCCCCTCTCAGATATCCTTTCTTCCCCAAACGGGCATCTATACCACTGAGAATCTCTCACTGACCCAATAAGGAAGGAGGAAGTATTTAAACAATCAAAATAGGGAAGTTATTTTCCCTCTCCTCCCCATTACATTTCTCATTTTGAACCCCACTGCAGGAGCACATGACATTTTGGGGATCCTCAGAAATCCTATAAGTGGATTTTTTTGGCACTAACATATCCATTAAGCAAAATTCATGTTGCCAAGTAAAACCACATGAACAATCTCTCTCTCTCTCTCCCTCTCCCTCTCCCTCCCTCCCTCTCTCTCTCCCTCCCTCCCTCCCTCCCCCCCTCCCTCCCCCCCTCCCTCCCTCTCTCTCTCTCTCTCTCTCTCTTCAAATCAGTGTTGACTCCTGGAGACTGCCTGAGCTAGCCCCTGCAGTTTTCTTGGCAAGATTTCAGAAGTGGTTTGCCATTGCCTCCTTCCTAAGGCTGAGAGAGATAGACTGGCCCAAGGTCAACCAAGTGGTTTTACGCCTAAGGCAGGACTAGAACTCAGTCTCCCAGTTTCTAGCCTGGTGCCTTAACCACTACACCAAACTGTCATTCACCAATTATCAAGACATACTGATTTAGAACAGGCAACCCACAGATCTGACAACGTCCGCTTGGTCTATTTTTTAAACTCTTTATTCTCTGCAAGAAGAGGTGAGACACTCTGTTTGTGTGGCCACATATGCACACATGTATGTATGCTTCTTTTATTGTAAGAATTTGTCTAAATTTTATAAAAAGAAACGGACGTAACCTTTTTAACTACAGTATATGAGATTAAAGATAGACGGGAAAAATAATTTATTTCATTATCACTCAAGGAGCTCATAACTGGAAAGTGGTTGAATAGCTGGAAGCTCGCTTGTCTGCAAGCACAAAGGGCATTTGAAAGAAAAGCAATGAGCCTAAGCTTTTCAATTACAACTCTAAAACCCAGCAAATAAAAATTAAAAAGTTAAAGATCAGTGAATTACTAGAACAACCAGAGCAGAAAACTCTGCCTTTTTGCCTTGTGATAAATGATTTCACCACATTTGACTGACCAGGTTCTTTTAAACTTGATGAATTAATTCATCCATTTGATTCTACAGTCTGAATGGAGTTCCTTTGTCTTTGCAGGACTCTGCATTGTTTCTTCATTGGCTGGACAGGCTCAGAAGCCCCTCCTCCCACCGATGAAGTGCTGAAGGGAGCTTCCTGTGTTTCAAGATTCAAGGGCAGATTCATCCAGTGACATCCTCTTGCAATGGAAACTATCTGGTGGGAGACCCTTGGCTTGAAACTGTTGGCAGGTAAGGATGCCTCTCTTGGGATGGTTAGCTGGGATATCCATAGCTCTAAAAAGGACGAAAAGGCATTTGGAGCATACAACACTAATGCTATGACAGATTTTTTTTTTAAAAAAAGAGAGATATCAATGAGAGGAATATCTCAAATAAGATACATCCAATAGAGAGAAAGACATAGTGGCTCTGGTAGGCTTCCCCAGAATCTCCCTTTAAATTTGTAAGCCTTTCTTTGGTGGTATATAAGTTAATGCTTAATATTTAAAAAATGTGAGAAAGAGGAGGCTGTTTCCCCTGAAGAGACAAAACATTTGAAGCAAATCAGCTCCTTTGGATCTGAGGGATGACCATGTGCGTTGAGCAAGCCTCCTGAGGCCAACTTTGTTCTCTCCTCCAGTCTACGCAGGTCTTTGCCATGCTATTATAGTGACCCAAAAGGAACGCTTCAAAATCATCCAAGAGGGGATCCGGACAAATATCACCTGCGATTATGATGATAACAGCTACATCATGCTTTTTTGGTATCGGCAGGACAGCAATGCTGGAGAGAAGCAGTTCCAGCTTATTGGATACTCCATAGCTGAAAGTGATACGAGGAAGGAAATCAAGACCTACGAGATCACCAGAAGAACAGTGACTCATTCTTCCCTTATCATCCCTCCGGAAGAGGCCGCAAAGCCCGCTGTATATTTCTGTGCAGTTGGTGGGACACAGTGAGAGCTTCAGGTCTCCCAGCTGTACACAAACTACCTCGCACGGTCTGTGTCACATAGATTGCAGTCCTGTACATAGATCCAACCTCATCCATCCTCACAGGGTTGAAGCAAAACACTGGTTGCTTCTGAATGATGGTTTTACTCATAGATTTCTCTGCTCTGTGTATTTTCAGTTGATACACATTTCAGCTTTGGGAAGTTAGCCATTTATTTATTTTTTAATTTGCAAAATGTCAGTGCTGCCCCAGTCACATCATGCTGAGCAGATTACGAAGATAAAAGAAGGCACAAGAATACATCTAACTCTATTTATGACTGAATTGGTAGTCTTCCACAATTCCAAGCTGAAACGAGACTTTTCCAAGTCAGAGCCTTAGAAGGGAGTTGTAGTTTTGCAAAAGATATAGCAATAGCATTTAGACACCGCTCTCTGGGTGGTTTACAATATAGAAGCATTATTTGCCTATTGCCTCCAACAATTGGGTTCTTCATTTTCCCAACCTCGGAAGGGTAGAAGGCTGAGTCAACCTTGAGCTATTCTGTGAATTGACCAGAAAAACAAACAAGCAAACAGATTTCTAATTGTTATGCCATACCAATCCAAAGCAGTGACTTTGTATTACCTGTCATTCAAATGATTTGATGCTAAACGTTTGCATTCCCTTCTGTGCCTACATAGACCACTATGGCAGTGTTCAGAATAGCCTGATTAGGGTCGGGACCACTGTCTGCATTTAGGTGGCAATGCTTGGATGTCCTTCACGCCACTCATTCTTCTGCTTTAAAATCCCACCTCCAAGCAGCCAAAGGCTATGCATATATAGTGACAATACATCTTTTTCTGATCAGGCCCAAGAATACATGGCACTTTTGACAAGGAAAAGTTCAGTTTGTTCCTGGGGCATTTAATGATGCCTTTGCTCACCGTTCCCTGTTTGCCTCAAGTAACTGTTGAAGAACTTTCTGTCTTTTTGGAGGAAATAAGGGTGGGGATTTCCTATCCTTCCTTCACAGTTCTTGGCAATTTCCATTTACAAATCATGAGATTCTTAGTTCAAACCATTGCTTCCCAAAGAAACATTGGATGGATTCATTATAAGCTTTTAAAAAATGTGTCTGAGTCATTTTTGATTCGTGGTGGCTACCTGAACTAGTCTCTGCAGTTTTCTTGGCAAATTTTTTTGGGGAAGTGGTTTACCATTGCTGCCTTCCTAGGGCTGAGAAAAAATGGCTGGCCTAAAGACACCCAGCTGGGTTTGTGCCTAAGATGGGACTAGGACTCACAGTATCCTGGATTCTAGCCTGATGCCTTAACAACTATACCAAACTGGTTTCCACCCTACCCTATAGCAATAGCAATAGCACTTAGACTTATATACCACTTCGTAGTGCTTTACAGCCCTCTCTAAGCGGTTTACAGAGTTCAGCATATTGCCCCCAACAATCTGGGTCCTCATTTTACTGACCTCAGAAGGATGGAAGGCTGAGTCAACCTTGAGCCGGTGAGATTTGAACAGCTGAACTGCTGAACTGCAGTGCTGCACTTTAACCACTGCGCCACCTCGGACCTCAATTTAGGTCCTCAATTTAGGTCCTTTTTTTTTTACAACTCACTGTTGTGTGAACCCAGCCAGTGCACTGAGTTCATGGTTTAGTTGTATATAATCAGCTATTGGGATTAATTCAAGAAACAAAGATTAAAACTAATCACATATGGCACTTTATGTAAATAAACATATTCCCCATGATAATTAAACTCTAGTAACAATTGAAATAGTGGCAGCTGATGTTGAACAAGACTGGTCCTGGAGGACAGAGTCACACTGTAATAGTTGGAATCAGGGGTTGGAGTAGGCAGAGGCAACCAGGTAATGTGTCATCTTCCTCTTGAAAGATCCTAAATAAATTTAAGCAAAATACATTAGAGCTCCGTATTATCTAAGACCTTTTCCCCACTAGTGGCTGATAGATTTTCCAGAACCATTGTTGTGTGAAAATAACAGTAACAATGAAACTACAGTAATGTTTAAGTCATTATTGGGGAAATTGTCAAGATGATTGAGAAATAGTGTCAAAACATTCTTAAAATAAAATGTGAATTAAAAACACAAATATATTTATTAGGGTAGGAATGGAAAAACTGACAGTATACATTCACAGCAGAAATTCAGGCAGGAATGGATTCCTTCTAAACAACACATGACATAGCAAGGCAAGCTAAGACACTTGGCCTAAAGAGAGATGGCCTCAGGGGGGAGATCTAATCAAACTTTCAGATTACTTACAAAAGGAAATCCTGCTCTTGCTATCTCAGTACGATTTTCTTTAACAGAGTCACAAGTATAACATGAATGCTCAGCTAACAAGATAGGTAGCTGCTTTTCTTTGGATTGCAGGTAGGTTTTGTTACAGGTCTCTTGTAATAATTCCAAGTGGAGGGATTTGGGCTACTAAGCAGAGTGGAAAAATGAATTTCCTAGGGTAGCAACTTTTTGCATAGGACAAGACAGTGTTAACTTTTTAGATTCAGTAGGAAACAAAATGGTCTCTTAGTTATCTCGATGTTTAGGTCTAACCCTTGGACCTGATGGAGGTCCATAATATTGCATTCATTTTCCTTAGATTGGGGCATAGGGATTTCCATCATGCTAACATTAAGCACAAAATACATTAGGTCCCAATCCATTATTAGTTTTGTCTTTGCTGTTTGCTTGAGACATTCTACGGATATTCATAAAATAAGCAGTCATAGGCATGCTTATATGGGAGAAAGCCACGTTCATTTCACAGGATATATTAAATTCAGGTGCATGTAGGCTTAAACACGCATCCCTAGATTGTACCCAATCCCATCAAAGAAAATGGAACAAATTATATTCCCGAATCAATTAACTTTTAGTAAATCCTAGCTGCCTTATTTCCTTTTAGTGTTAAACCTAGCTGCCTTATTTCCTCCCTGTACAAAAATAGATGCCAAAGATCTCCATAACTGAAACTAAAAATTTGGTTCAGCTGGGTTGTATAGCCTGCTAATTCCACAATATATTGCAGATTCTCGTCTGAAAAAATGAAAAAAAAGATCTTTCTTAAAAACAATAGCTAATTTTTTCTTACATATATATTCTCTTCTAGGATGCTCAGATGCTAACATCATCCAACCACAGAGCATGATGCTGGAAGAAGATCAGGATGCTAGATTGGAATGTAGACAAGACTATGGACATCGTAATATGCTTTGGTTTCGGCAGCATAAACAGCAGCAGGATCTTCAGCTCCTCTATAATTTCTATAATGGTAACATACTGCAGAAAAACCCATCTTTGCACCGTCTGAATGCTGACCAGCCTACGCCGGATCACTGTCTTTTGAGTACTGTATATCAGCTGTGAAGCCAGAGGATTCAGCAGTGTACTTCTGTGCAAGCACTGAAACCACAGCACATCAAAATACCATCTACGCCGCCCTGAGTCCTCAGGGAGTAGGGCGGCATAGAAGAACACTAAATAAATAAATAAATAAAATAAATAAAATCTTCTTCCTTCAAAAATCTTCTCCATTTGTTTTTAATTCCCCGCCCACATGGACGCCGCCAATTGCGTTCTTTTGCCTCTGTGCATGCAGAACGCTTTGCACATGCGCAGAGGGTAAAAGAACGCAATTGGCAGCGTCCATGTGGGCGGGGAAAGCGCCCGGGGAAAGCTCCCGCGCCGCGAACAGCAGCAGCGTCTTCGGCTCTGCGCCGAACAACAGCTATTAACCACACCGGCAGGAACAGGCAGGAACCCACCTCTGGGCATAATATCATATTCATCACCACCACCACCACCACCAGCAGTGTCACGCAGTGATTTTGTATTGCCTGTTACATGTATATGCAGGGAGATGCATCCCTATCAAATATAATGGTTTATTCCTGAGCACGTGATTAATGTTCCTAGTACGCATGTGTACATTCCTTTCTTCCCTTTTGTTCTCTGCTTCTGACGAAGCAACATCTCTTTTATATAGCCAACATGTGATTTCTTATTTTTGTATCAAAATAAATATCTTATACATTAGAATTATAATGCGGTTTATTTTGGCAATGTCAGAGTTCCAGGAAAAGATTCATTTCGCCTCTGATAAGAGTAATTCTTATCTCAACAAGCAGCAGCAGCAGCAGCAACAGCAGCATGAAGGGCAGACTCTGCAGCTCTCCATTACTTTTCTTAAGGGAAAACTAAGCCTAGAGAAGAGGCCTCCTTGACTGAAAGCTAAGAAGCCACAGAATGAGTTCCGCAATTTGAACTTCTTCCTTCTGCCTCCCCCACTTCAAGTAAGAGGAGTATTTTGTGCAAGCAGTGAAGTATAGTCCCCTCTATGTAACTTCATCTTTTGACAAAAAAAAACCCCATGAACTTTTTACCTCAGACCTGAGTAGCAAGTGAGAATAATAAACATTTCAAAATAATGGGATTCAATTATGATCCTATGGAAGATCAGTATTCAATCTGATATCCTATGGAGACGCAAGTCAGTGTTGTAAAAATGCTATTACATCTCCAGAAAGCACAATAAAAGAAGTCTTTATCATGATGTCAGTAGAGCCTCCAATACTCAGAGGAGATTATCAGGAATCCAAGGAATGAATGATATCTGGGTGCAGAAATTGCATCTGTTCTCAATCAGAATAGAGCTAGAAGGGACCTTGGAGGTTTTCCAGTTCACCCACCTGCTCAAGCAGGAGAACCTATACCAATGATAGCAATAGCAATAGCACTTAGACTTCTATACCGCTTCACAGTGCTTTTACAGCCCTCTCTAAGCGGTTAACAGAGTCAGCATATTGCCCCCAACAATTTGGGTCCTCATTTTACCCACCTCAGAAGGATAGAAGGCTGAGTCAACCTTGAGCCTGGTGAGATTCGATCTGCCAAACTGCTGGCAGCCGATGGTCAGCAGAAGTAGCCTGCCGTATTGTACTCTAACCACTGCGCCACCGCGGCTCTTATAAGCTGGAGAACCTTTTCGGCACTGAGTGCCCAAACTGGAACGCATGTGTGCGTGCACACCCCAGAGCGCCAGAAACCCAAAGACCAGCTGACCGGTGCGCATGCATGCATGCATTGGAAACCAGAAGAGCAGCTGGTGATGGTGCGTGAGCCCACAGAGAGGGCTCTGTGTGCCACCTCTGGCACGCATGCCATTGGTTCACCATCACGGCCCTATACCATTCCAGAGAAGTGGCTGACAAGTCTCTTCTTAAAAACCTCCAGTGATGAAGCACCCATAACTTCTGAAGGAAAGCTGTTCCACTAGTTAATTGTTCTCCCTATCAGGAAAATTCTCCTTAGTTCTAGGTTGCTTCTCTCCTTGATTAGTTTCCATCCATAGTTTCTTGTCCTGCTCTCTAGCGTTCTGGAAAATAGGTTTATAACATTGTTTATATACATAAGATGGGTACTGATAAGAGAGAACATTAGGACAGGGACGGTAGGCACGCTGGTGCACTTATGCATGCCCCTTATTGACCTCTTAGGAATCGGGTGAGGTCAACAGTGGACAGTCTAAGGGTAAAGTTTTGGGGGTTTGGTGACGAAACCACAATGTCAGGTAGTGAGTTCCAGGCATTTACCACTCTGTTGCTAAAGTCGTATTTTCTACAGTCAAGTTTGGAGCGGTTCACTTTGAGTTTGTATCTGTTGTGTGCTCGTGTATTGTTGTGGTTGAAGCTGAAGTAGTCATTGACAGGAAGGACGTTGTAGCAGATAATTTTATGAGCTATGCTTAGGTCGTGCCGAAGGCGACGTAGTTCTAAGCTTTCTAAGCCCAGGATTTCAAGTCTGGTTGCGTAGGGTATTCTGTTGCAAGTAGAGGAGTGGAGGACTCTTCTTGTAAAGTATCTCTTGGCCCTTTAATCACCTTAGTTGCTCTTCTCTGCACTTTTTCCAAAGTCTCAACATCTTTTTTGTAATGTGGTGACCAAAATTGGATGCAGTATTGCAGGTAAGGTCTTATTAAGGTTTTATAATATTTCACGTGATTTTGATTCTATGCTTTTGTTTATACAATCAAGGATTGTATTCGCTTTTTTGAATGCTGCCATACACTGCTGGCTCATATTTAAGTGATTGTTCATTAAGACTCCAAGGTCTGTTTCACAGTTACTGTATTTGAGCCAGGTGTCACCTAATCTATACTTGTAGCTTTGGTTTTTCCTGCCTACATGTAAATCCTTGCTTTTCTCCACATTAAGTTTTATTTTGTTGGATAGGGCCCATTGTCCAAGTCCCTCGGGAGTTGGGCGGCATATAAGAATAACAAAATAAATAAATAAATAAATAAGTCTGTCAAGATCCTTTTGGATCCTGAGCTGGTCTTCTGGGGTGTTGGCTATTCCTGCCTGCTTAGTGTCATCTGCAAATTTGACATGTTCCCCTTCTATTCCCTCATCTAAGTCATTTATGAAGATACTGAAGAGTACTGGGCCTAAGACGGAACCTTGTGGTTTTAGGACTCTCAGTAAAAATCCAATATCATCTTTGATGTAGTCAGCTTTATTATGAAAACAATAGAGGCCACATCAAGCCACTACCACCCTGTACAAAGTGGTCCTTTGTGTTATTTCTGGCTAGGACATCTCCTGTACAGTCTGCAGGGAAAGAGTGTGCTTTGGAATATTCTGCAGAGATGTGGTGAATAAGAAGAATTGTAAAATAATTTCCAGGGAAGGAAGGTTTGCTCACCACAATTACAAATATGTACCTTCTGCTCTTGAAAATAGCACAGGGTTATCACTCTTAAATTTATGCCAAGTTCCTGGGAAGAGAAAAGCTGACACAACCATGGGATTTGGCAAGATAAAGCCTGCAGGCAGGTATTTAGAACAGAAGTCTCATCAGCCAATTCCTCTCATAGGTCACACAATAACCACTGGTAGAAATACTACGAAGTTTCTCAAGATCTTCTGTTGACTTCATGCAGCTCATGGGTCTTCTTACTCTTGTTCTCTTTCTCTTCTTACTTTTATTCTTGTTGCTTACTCTTGTTTTCTTTCTCAATTCTTCATTGCTGTTTCCAGGATTTATTAGGGAGAACAAACAGCATCCAACCAAATGTTTTAAATTCTGTGGATAATTGCAAATGTCAGCTTTGGTGGCCAACACCCTATTTCAAGGAACTGGTGACATTTTCTCAGATCATCATTCACTTCTCACATCATGACCAGAAATGTTTCTGAGATCTGAGGTTTTTTTTAATAAGAGACATCCAGCATTTGAACTAAAGATGTTAGTGTTGCCAAATACCTACTTTACCCTGAATTTCTGTCTCAGGGATTTTTCTCTGGATTTGTAGTATTCCTATCTATCTGAAAAACAGAAATTCTAGCTACTGATCCAGGAAAATAGTTTTCATCTTATTGTCCTTCTGATACTCCACAGAAATAATTCAGAGCCTACTTCCCCGTTCCAACATCTCGCTGGCTTCTTTTAGCCACGCTAGCTGGGAATTCTGGCTGTGGCTTAACATATTTGAAGGAGAGCAGCTTAGCAAGAGTAGTTTTAATAAAACCATTGATTGCTTTTTCATTCTTTGCACATTTTCATTCTGAGTCTTAGATTGCTTTTCAAAATTTTGATCAATTTATATTGAATATCCTTATTACTATGTTTTAATGGAAGAAATGCTTTAAGCTTTCTGTAAAAACCCTTCTCTATCAAAAGGTTGAAACTAAATAGAGAAGACATGAACTAAGACTGCTCAATCCCGAACTTGCATAGTTGGGCAAGACACAATCTCAGCCCAACCTCTTTTTAATAGATTTGTAGTTTGAGGTCAACCACAATTCAAATGTACACTCTTAACTGAGCAATAATCTGCTCCTCCAGTCAGAATCAAGGTAACCAATATTTCCTTCCCAGGAAAAACTACTGTCTTTCCCCCACTTTCATCAGATTAGGGTTGTCTAGAGCCAAAGATTCTGCTTTTTGGTGCTGGTGCTGCTGACTTTTCCTAGATTAGGACCTCTTTGGTAGCCTTCTACAAACTAGTTAAATGGAAGTTCTAGAGAATATTTTTCCATTAGATGGATGATGACAACTGTATTTATTGTTTAATTGTTTGCTTTCCCCATTTAATTTAAGTGTTTTTATTCATTAACAAGGATATTTTAATTATCATTATACTTGATTATTTGTCATTGTTACTTACTGTTGGGAAACTGGAAATTATGGTGGTGTGAAACTAAACCAAACCAAACCAAACCAAACCAATCAATAAATGCTTTGTTAAATGTACAACTCTTTTTTTAGAAGCAGTTGATGATTTTTCTTGTTTTAAATTTTAGGTTATGGCAAGTTAGCAACACTTATATTTAGATTTTTAACTCCAGTGGATAGACTCATTTTTTTCAAGAATGCCATGATACCTATGAGAATACTGACGTTAGATGGTCCTGTTTTGTCCACCCAAATTTACTTAATTCATAATATATAGAGTTCAATGAAACAGGAACAAAACTAATTAGAATATATTTTTGGAATATGTTGCTATTATCACTTTAGTTCAGCCTTTGAATTAACAGATCATAATAATACATTTACTAATATGAAATACATTATTTTATTTCTGAAAATATGCACTGTCACCTTTGAACTTTTAAAATGTATCAAAAGAGTAACTTGTCTACCCAAGTATTTAAAACATTTTTATCACTTACCTAATTTTCTTGAGACATATACCTTCTTTCAAATAAGTAATTTAGGATTATTGAATCGAAAGACAAACATATAGCTTTAAAGTGAACAGCAGCAATAAAAAATTCTTATCACAAAGTATATTATGGCTACTACCATAAATATTGATTAGGTGTATGTTTACATTTCAGAATGAGTTACTGATGGAATCATATCTAGTCCATTCAGATCTTTGTTCATTTGTTTTCAAATTAAAAGTGGGTCTATGAATTGGTATTTAAGTTGTTATGCTGTCTATCATTTTCTTACATTGTCATGTGGCAGCTTATCCACTGTTGGGAGGATCTACCATTGTTCTCACAATTACCAACCACAAGCTTGAAGAATGCCTGAATTGGTGTGTGCAGACACCAAGGCTGCCGAATTGATTCTTGACTTCCCCAAGTTAGTGCTCTTCAGACGTGTTGGACTACAACTTCCATCATCCTCTGTCTACATGTTACTTAAAGAATCCATATGGATTAATCATGATCTGAAAGAGTATTACTGTACTGTATTGCTTTGTAGATCCGCTTGGATCTGTTAGAAGTTTATCAGCCACTACAACAGAATATCCTTCATAATAGTATGAGGAGCATCCTGTTTTATGACTAAAAAGATGTGTTACAAAGTGTAGGTAAATGCATTATAATTGTATTGTGCATGTGTTCATACATATACGTGTACAGGAGAAAAATGTTACAGCCCCAGATACAGGTTCCTTAGCATGAGTTAGGGGACCTTGAGAGCTTATGCTCCACCAAGAATTGCTGGGAAAGAAACATCTGGAACTGACAAACGCAGGAGATGTCATCTTTTAGGTTATAGATAAGCTAATGTGAAAATTCAGGACCCATATCTGGTTGTGCCTTGTCATATCAAGGACAGGTCAAGAGGGGTGACTCTTAATTACTTTATTGGCAAAAAAAGGCCTTGGAGCTGCTTCAAGGGAAAGGGGTTAAAACAGGACATTTTGTTCACACTTAATGGAGAAAAAACAATTTTCTATTGTTTCTGATTTTTTTAAAATCCCTTGCTCTATAGCAGGGGTATCAAACTCGATTTCATTGAGGGCCGCATCAGGGTTGTGTTTGACCTCAGGGGGCTGGGGTGGGTGTGGCCCAGTAGTGGGTTCTAAAACTCTTTACTACCGGTTCACGTGCACTTGCGACACTTCTGCGCATGAGCAGAAGTGTTCCGGGTGGGTGGGTGGAGCCTCTCACTGCCGGCGCTACCAGTTCTAAGAACCGGGCCGAACCAGGAGCAACATACCGCTGGTGTGCCCAGGGTGGCCATAGCCAGCTCAACGCCATTCATGTCGGGGGCACCTGTAGCGCCCCGAGTGCTCTGCCAGTAAAAACAGGCTCCCGAGCTCTGTTTCCGGCTGTGACAGCCTCCTGCAATCCTCTGCCATATTTGTGTAGAAATATTATGATGTTTTAAAATGGAAAATTAATAAATAAATTTTTAAAAAATGAAATAAGAAACCTTTGAATTTACAGTATTGAATGGTTCAATCAATCAGACCAGCATAATTTATAGACCAGCATAATTGTTGAATGGCTGAGTAACAGGCATCTCAGTAACATGCTGAAGAATGATAAAGAAAGTTCAGATAAGAGCCATCAGTCCTTTCACTCTGCCTGAATTATTCTTTCCAGAGCAATCCAAAGAACTGAGTAATTATTTAGTAACAAACAATTGTCAAGTCTTCTTAAATACACTTCTACTGTTTTAATAAAAATACAAGATTTTTTTAAAATCAAAATTTGTATTGGAGAGCTGAGCAGTAGCAATATTAACCCCCATTTATACAAGAAAATTGAGAGGATATAAGGGGTGAAGTATGGTGAAGTGAAGATTGGTGGCTTTACCTCATAAATGTGCTAAAAAGAAAGATGAGCAGCCCAGTACTCTTGTATGAAATAGTGTATTTTCAAAATATTTCAAAAGAACATTTCCAACTGGAAGAATGAATTTTATAATAATATAGTCAGTGCAGTAAAAGCAAACACAAAGTCTAGCATAGCGGAACAGCAATAACAAAACCCAAAGTTCACAGTCACATTAATGATAATCATCTCCATAAAATTTCACCCAGAATGTGGCAAGTGTTTAAAAAAAAGTTGAATTCATTGCTGGGCATCATTAAAAATGAGACTGAAAATAAAATTGTCAACACTGTAATGCCTGTACACACTGTAAATCAATGTTGTCACATAAATAATATACACTATCTTCTATGCTGCACTTCAAAAATAATATTTTACAGTTAGAAAAGGCAAAAAATATGTAGAGCAGAGGTCTTCAAACATGGCAACTTTAAGACTTGTGGACTTCAACTCCCAGAATTCTCCAGCCACCTTTGAAGACTTCTGATGTAAAGAGTAGCTCCTTTATGAGAAAGGACTGCACCTTTGTGAGATTTTTTTAAAAATTTGGAAATAAGGTGGGTTATAGGTGGCATAAATATTGAAAAATAAGAAATGGCATCAATATTGAAAATAAAAAACGATTCTTCTCACACAAAATTATAACTCAGGGTCGTCACCTCAAGTTAAATCCAAGGAAATGCATGCTCAAAATATATGGGGTGTGTGTGTGTGTGTCTGTGTCTGTGTGTGTCTGTGTCTGTGTGTGTCTGTGTGTCTATGTGTCTATGTATCTATGTATCCATGTATCTATGTATTTATATATATTTGATATATACATATATATCAAATGAAATGATGGTCTTCTAACCTATCTAGGTTTCAGAAGAGATTGAAGGTATGTAGGCTAGCAGCTGTAATAGTTGTCCCCACACCTTCTAGTCACCATCAGACAACATTCTTCTGCCATTGAAGCAAGTGTGAAAAAGAAACGCTCTTCAAATCTCCTGGATCAAAACCAAGAGATTTAGTATCAATAGGAGGTACATGCAGGGAGGTCTTGGAAGGGATCAGCATGATAGCAGATTCCTGTACTTGAGCCTTCAGGAATTTTAGGAGAACATATGGATTTAATTTCATCCCATTTTACATTTTTCTGTAAATCTGTGCAAAGCTTTGATTGAGTGCCTTACTTAATGAAGGCTCATCATACAAAACACTCTTCAGTGCTACTTTGGGAAGCAATGACCACACACACTGTGCTTTTTAAACAAAGCAACTCTATTGCTTTGTTTGGCATCACTTTGAAGTCTCATTCAACATTTCCAGGGCTCTCAACCAGCTCTTTCATCAGCTACTGGAAATATTAGAGGAAGTTTACAGTGCTTGGGAAATTCATATGCAGAAGTCTCTTCTGGATATAAGGTTGTAAATCCAAACAAGAACCCCATGGTAAAAGAAGATTCTTCTAAGTCCTGACCAAGATATCTACTGATCTAGATAGGACAGCATGCTATGCCATCAGTCATCTGTGAGCACAGAGTGGTGGTCTGTTGTGAAAAATGTTCTTATGTGTGTACAGCTGAAGACAATTCTGATTGACACTGAACTTCATGTATTGGACCAAGATAGTCCAGCAGTTTGGGGAGAGGTTAAATTTTTTGACTTTCCACATTTGTCTACACCAGTGGTTCCCAACCTTTTTGTGATCGAGTACCACTTGGAGGTCCCGTACAGTCGCCACGTACCACCTGGTTCTGGAGAAACTAAATTTGATCAGATATCACTTTATTTCCATAATTGTACCGTTCCTTTTTTGGCCCCGTGCCGCTGGGACCAAGTGGGTGGCGTGTGGCAACAGTTGCAAATCGTTGCCAGATTATCTTGTGTTAGGCAGTAAACATTTTTGTGAAGTAAAAAATAACTAACTAAAAATCGTTCATGACCCCGAAAGTGTTCGTGTACCACCTGGAAGGCCCTCGAGTACCACTAGTGGTACACATATCACAGGTTGGGAACCACTGGTCTACACTTACCACAAGTAATAAATACATCAAGACATGTAACCATAGAAATAGCATATTTGAATAAAGGAAGGGGGCTTCTTGCCCTATCCACATTCTTTGCTCCAGTGACTAGTGGGAGTTAAAATAACAAACATTGACAATTACTGTGATAAACACTCTTGCTTTCACTATTCTGCAATGCATCACTCAAACCTCAAACTACATAAGGTCTTCCAGCCTCCTTGTTCTATAAGTTGTTCTGCTCGCCATGCCACCTTCTGTCTCAATGACTCCATCACATCTTCAGGGAAGATCAGAAACCTTTATGGGGGCAGACCATGTCCTTAACTAAACCTATGGAAATCCAGAAGGATAGCTCTTCCATAGGTAGCTGTTATTGTGCTGGTACTGATGGAGAAGACCCTGCAGTGTCGCTAATCGGACAGTTCTTTCACATCATGCAATCAAATCCAGGGATTTGACTCTGAGTGAGATGATCTCCCTAAAACCAAGATGAACTGGGCAAACTGGGACAACTGCCAGTACACTCTCTGGATCAGGACCACAAGTGGATCAAACTGTTAAAAGATATCTACCCTGCTGTATGTAATGAAGAGTAGACAAAAAAGCTATGGTTCTTACCTACGTCTCCAGAATAACATAATCTGACATAAGTATGGGAGTTTTTTCTGTGATTTGTTAAATTTTGCCCCAGCTAAGAAGAGATCTGAGCTTTGGCAGCCATCTCTTTGCCATGTTTCTTTGAAAGGCTTTGTTGGAATATTCCATGACTGGGAGAGCCATGTGATTGAGTCAGCCAATCGGGCTGAAGTGTTAATTGAGCATGTCCAGAAACTTAGCAAGAAGAAGGGCGTGGTTTAGTCTGTCCACCATTAAAGCTTGCTGTGAAAACATCTCAACATGTGGTGAAACAAAGTGTGGTATTGTTAATGTTTTATTCTACTTATAAAGAAGTTATTTGAATCAGCAAAATGCAGTTATCTTTTGAAGCTTCTGATTTATTGCGTAACTCTGACAGGTTATGGGCCCAGGAATCGCTCAAGAAGTAAAATTAAAACTGCATTGTAATTTAAAGCTGATAAGAAGCTGTCTGTGTTGTTAAAGGAACAGGCAGAGAAGAAAAGTAAAGCAGGATGGCTGCTGCTATGGAATTTAAAGACAGTCCAATACCTAAATTGGGGAAGAAAAATTATTTAATTTGGGCTGCAAAAATGGAATGTTTTTTGAAAGCAAAAGAATTATGGGACATCGTAGCAGACCCCCCACAAGGTGTGTTTGGAGCAGCAGATCAAAAGGCTCATGACAAAGCTATGGCTTATCTTCTTTTAAGTCTGGGGGATGATCAATTCTTAAATGTAGCTGAATTAAAGTCTGCAAAAGAAATATGGCAGAAATTGAAAGCAGTACATGTCAATGTTTCTGCGTGTAATGTGGTCCAACTTTCAAGAAAGCTTTTCAGAATGAGTTTGCAGCCAGGAGATTCTATGGAAGATCATTTAATGAAAATGCAGTCTAATTTTCTAGAATTGGAGCAACGTGGAGTAAAGTTTCCAGAGTCCCAGAAAGTTTTATTAGTGTTAAATAGTTTGGATCAGAGCTGGGAGACTGTGTCAGCTATTTTTGAAAGTAAGCCAGAAGCAGATTTGAATTTGGAGGCTTTGAAATCGTGTTTATTGAATGAATATGAGAAAAGGCTTTTCAGCCATGCTGATGGAAAATTCCACAGGCGGGGGCCCAACAAGGAGTACAGTGGAAACTTACAGCAAGTCTCCAGCAAAATTTTCCACAGGCTGCCTATCTCTAGCAACAGCCGAGGTGTCTGCAGACAAGAGGAAAGCAGAGGCAGGAGAGATCAAGTTACACAGCAACAATTCTTCAAGCAAGTTAAAAAAGCATGTTTCATTTGTGGAGAGACAAATCATCTGCAGAAAAGCTGTGCACAGAGAAGAAGTATGCAAGACAAGAGACATTATTTGCAAGGACAGATTGCAGTTGCAAAAGTTTGTTATAATAACAATAGAGACAAATGGTTGATTGACAGTGGGGCTAGTCAAACAATTGTTAATAATTCTGACTTATTTTCCAGATTTTTCCCAGGAAACCATGAAGAAGTGGCCTTAGCCAATGGTCAAAAGGCTAAAATCATTGGAAGAGGCGATGTGCAAATTCCATATTTGGACTCCAGGTTTACTGATGTGTTATGTGTACCTGAAATGGAGCATAATTTGTTAAGTGTGTCTAGTTTAGACAAGCAAGGTTATGAAACCACATTTGTTAATGGGAAGTGTATCATCCAAAGAAATGGGAATGTTTGTGCACAGGGCATAAAAGAGGATAATCTTTATGTATTGCAGGGACAAAAGGTCCCACATTGTTCCCAGACATTTAAAAATGTAGCAGAACACAATTTGTGTGTTCATCTTCTGCACAGACGACTTGGTCATGCTAATTTTAAGGTTGTTCAACAAATGAAAGAATTTGCAGAAGGATTAGATTTGAAGGGATGTAAGGCATATTTGGATTGTGCAGTATGCAAAGCATCGAAATCCAAAGCATTCCCAGTGAGCAAGTTTAGCACAAGACAAACCACAAGAGCTCTAGAACTGGTGCATGCTGATTTAATTGGGCCTATGCAAGCCAGTTTGGGAGGAGCAAAGTATGCGCTGGTTATTGTGGATGACTACAGCAGGTTTGGGTTTTGCTACTTACTTAAGAGTAAAACAGAGGTGCTACAGCAATTTAAGCAATGGTTAAGTTTTGTAGAGAGAAGGTACAAACAACAGGTATGTCAGTTGCAAACTGACAGAGGTTCTGAATTTATGTCAACAAATTTTCAACAATGGTTGAGACAATTGGGAATAAGACACAGGCGCACAAATCCTTACACACGGGGGGAGAACGGAGTAGCTGAAAGGAGGAATGGTGTTTTGCAAACAATGAAAGACTCATTACTGGAGGATTCTGGTATGAGCAGGTCATATTGGGGTGAAGCCATACTGACTGCCAATTATTTAGTAAATAGGTTGTGGAGTTCATCCATCAATAATACTCCATATGCAATGCTATATGGGAGAAAGCCTTCTCTAGCACATTTAAAAATATTTGGAAGTACTGCTTGGGTACATATTCCAAAGGCAATCAGAAGAAAGGGACAACAAAAGGCTAGAAAGCTCAGATTTGTGGGCTATGAGCCAGGCTCAAAAGGGTATCGCTTTAGCGATGGAAGTAAAAGGATAGTGATTTCAAGGTCTGCTAGTTTTGCAGAACAAAATTGGAACAGAATTGATGCAAATTCTGAAAATGTCTCACTTAGTGATGGTGATCCACTTAGCGACGGTGATCCACTTAGTGACAATAACTCATTTAATGATGGTGAATCATTTACTGAAGGTGTCTATGTTCAGGGAGGAGAGTCTGAACAAGATATGAAGACAGAAAAGCTTGAAACACAAGTACAGGCAATGCCACGTAGGTCAGAGCGTAGGAACAGAGGGGTTCCGCCAGACAGGTATTCTGCCAGTAAAGTTAAAGTGTGTAATGTGTGGTATGAGCCAAGAAACTATAAGGAAGTATTGGCATTACCAAAAGTTGAACAAGAAAAGTGGAAGGAAGCCATGGATAAAGAGATGAAATCCATGGGAGATCATGAAGTGTTCACATCTATGACTTTGCCACAGGGTACGAAAGCTGTAGGATGTAAGTGGGTATATAAGAAAAAGGTATTACCCAATAATGAAGTACAGTATAAGGCAAGATTGGTGGCACAAGGTTTTTCTCAATTAAAGAATGTGCACTATGATGAGGTGTTCGCGCCAACTGTAAAAGGTGAGAGCATAAGACTAGCACTGGCATTAGCATCAGCATACAGGCATAGAATTTGGCATTTTGATATAACCACTGCATTTCTCAATGCTGAATTAGAGGAAGAAATTTATATGGTTCAAGCGCCAGGGTATGAAAATAAAAAACCTAACATGGTGTATAAATTGAACAAGGCCATTTATGGGCTGAAGCAGTCAGCCAGAAATTGGAATATCTGTTTAGATACTGCATTGAAAGGTCTTGGGTTCAAGAGTTGCAAAGCTGATGGTTGCATATACACTGGAAAGTTACAAGGTGGGAATTGTCTACTATTAGCATTTGTGGATGATCTTTGTTTCATTGCAAAGGATGCATCACAAGTTAAAGAATTTGCTAATAAGTTAGAAAAGAAATTTGAATTAAAGAATTTGGGAGAAATAAAGAATTATCTCGGTGTAGAGATACAAAAAACTGAAAAGGGTTATATTCTCAGTCAAAGGAGAAAAATTGAACAATTATTAGAGAAGTATAACATGAAAGATTGTAATATTGCTCCTACACCTATGAGCACAGATTTTTACAATAGTTTGGGTGAGGACAAAAGTGAAGCCTGTGATCAGGAGATATATCACTCTGCAATAGGGAGTCTGTTATATCTGTCACAGTGGTCCAGACCAGACATAGCTTGTGCAGTGAGCATTCTAAGTCGCTTTACTGCTACACCTACAAAGTTGCATTGGATGGGTGTGAAAAGAATTCTCAGGTATTTGAAGGGAACTGTGAATTTGGGTCTTCAAATACAGGTCACTGAAGAATTAAAATTGAAATGTTACGTTGATAGTGATTATGCAAATGATGTAAAAACCAGAAAGTCTAATTCTGGAATTGTAATAATGTTTGGAGGGGCTTTAATTGGTTGGAAGTCCAGAAAACAAACAACGGTTGCTATTTCAACTGCTGAAGCAGAGTTTATTGCATTGTCTGAGTTATGTTCTGAAGTAGTTTGGTATGTACAGTTGTTACAAGATTTAAATGTAAATGTAAATGAAGCTGTAACTGTTTATGAAGATAATGCTGCTTGTATAAAAATGGCAACAGGTGACAGAGTGAAGAACAGAAGTAAACATGTGGACATTAAGTATTGTAATGTCAGGGAAGCTGTAAAAGAAAAATTGATATGTTTACATCATTGTTCTTCAGAGGATAATTTAGCAGACATGATGACCAAACCATTGGGTGGTGTCCATTATAGGAAATGTTTAAATCCAATAGGTTTGATGTCTCTCCCAGTAATGAAGGGAGGAGTGTTGGAATATTCCATGACTGGGAGAGCCATGTGATTGAGTCAGCCAATCGGGCTGAAGTGTTAATTGAGCATGTCCAGAAACTTAGCAAGAAGAAGGGCGTGGTTTACTCTGTCCACCATTAAAGCTTGCTGTGGAAACATCTCAACATGTGGTGAAACAAAGTGTGGTATTGTTAATGTTTTATTCTACTTATAAAGAAGTTATTTGAATCAGCAAAATGCAGTTATCTTTTGAAGCTTCTGATTTATTGCGTAACTCTGACAGGCTTTTGATGTCGACAAGTGTGGCTCAGGCTTTGCAAACCAAAAAAATATTAGAACCTTCAGAAACATTCAAGTAGGTAGACAATGGAAGCTCAATGGAAGACCCAGCACACAGGTCAAATGGTGTGTGAGTATCTACCTAATGCTTTCCTTTGGATTTAAGACACCTGGAATAATGCTATCACTATAGTATATCATGAAAATGTCTAATACCTGATTAATTGGTAATTATGCTTATGCAAGACCTTGGGAAGTAGGGAGCTGTTGTGGCCTTGGGCCATAAAGATAAGATCCCTGGAAGGGTATAAATGGGGAGAGATTCCTTCAGAGCATTCCATTCCAACTTACAAAATACCAACAGACAGAATGAAAGTCCTGTGGATCTTTGCCTTCCTCGGAGCAGCACGTGAGTTTTAAAACAGATACTTGATTCTTCTACAGTCTCTGAAGTTGGCGGGTATAGTGGGCACAGCCATCTTTTTCTCTCCATCTTCCTCAGCGGGGGCACTAAATGAGTGGGTGCTTTAGGGCTCAAATATATAGCCTTAAAGTATCCTCCCTTTTCTCATTACATCTTTTGAATCAAAGGTTTACTGTATTTCCAGGTAGTTCTGGTTATCTTTCTCACTAGACTTTATTAAGCAAAGGCTGATGGGTATCCTTTGGATTCAAGGATATTCTTGAATCATTATTCATTATTCATGTGTGTATAATTTTATGTATAACCACATGAATCAGTTGAATGCCTAAGTCAGACCGCCATTTTCTCCATGGGCAGTGCCTTTATTTATATACTTCTACTATTTTCTCTGAAGCATTTAGAACCCTGCAATTTTCTAAGATGTACTAAGCCCTAAGGAATACATGTTTTGCTGTTAGAAGTTTAAAGAAACCTCCCTCGACACAAGGAATATTTTGGATTCATTTTAAGTGAAATTCCTTGTATGTCTGACTTGAAAGAGAGTCCTAAATTTCCTTTGTACTTGACTTAAAGCTAAATCTATTAACAGTAGAAACACATACACACACAAATTCCCCAAACCTTTCTTCTCTCTTCTGAAGATTCACCTGAGTATAAATCAGGTTTTAACATTTGACTTTGGTATTGCTTTTTTGGAAACAATTCTCATTGTTCCTTCTCTGCTGTTTCCTTCAAAATATATAGAATACAAACGTATTCGAAGATGGCTTGATGCCTAGAACTATTCGCTCTGATATCCAATTTTCTGTATGTACTTATATGTGAATATACTGTATGAGTGTTCATTATTTATGTGTGTATAATTTTATGTATGAAACATATAGATTGCTCCAATCTCCCAGATATGTTACACATATCTACATAAACCTGCATGCATCATATGAATCTGAGAAAGCACAAACCACAGCTGATGATCACATTTTGGGGAACTTATAAACATATTATTAGGAATGTTGAAATAATTCGATCATTCGATAGTCCATTATAAAGTAATCTCAGTTGAGGCTAACATGCCTCAAATTACCAAGGAGTAGTGGTCTTCTCTATAAATAGCACCCGTTGCTTCATGGCGTCAATAGGAACATATCAGTGGTGGGTTGCTACCGGTTCGCCCCAGTTCGGGCGAACTGATAGCGGCGGTGGCGGGAGGCTCCACCCACCTGCCCAGACGTCATCACGGACGATCTGTGCATGTGCAGAAGGTTCTGCGCATGCGCAGAAGCACCACGCACGAGCGTGTTTACAGTTCCAAACCGGTAGTGAAGGTAAGTGAAACCCACTATACTGGAACATATACTGCAGTTGGCTTGCTACATAATAGTGCTGTATTTAACGATTTCGATGTTCTGTTCTTATCAGTTGCTGCCCCCATTGATGATGATGATGACAAGATTGTTGGAGGATATACCTGCCGGAGAAATGGTATCCCTTATCAGGTTTCACTGAATTCTGGTTATCATTTCTGTGGCGGTTCCCTCATCAATGAACAATGGGTCGTTTCAGCTGCCCATTGTTACAAATCGTAAGTGAAGAGTATTTTTATGATGATCTTAAAGCAATTTCTGTTAAAAGCAGATCTCTATACATGGAAATTAAAAATGAACCAACAATAATTCGATGTTATATTCATTCAGTACGTCTTGCATGCTTGTGATTCCACTTTTATTTATTCCTCGTTTGGTGTTTTATTATTACAAATCAATCCCAAAGCCGAAAAAAATGCCTATGATCTTACAGAACTATAACTGTCCACTCAGTTATATAGACTGTGATAGTGGTATGGAAATATCTTAAATAAATCAATTACACTTCATCAGAAAAACTTACATAGAGTGCAAATGTAATGATAACAATCTGTAAGGGCTCCTTATATCACTTACAGTAACATAGTTGGAAGGGACCTTGGAGGTCATCTAGTCCAACCCCCTGCTCACGCAGGAGACCTATACTAGGGATTTGAACGGCCGAACTGCCGACCTTTCTGATCGACAAACTCAGTGTCTTAGCTAAGCTAACTCATTACCTGAAAGTCACACGTTCCTTCAGAAATAGCCTGTCATGGAACTGATTCAAGGGGCACATTTTTTTTTTGCACCTGGATCCAGTATGTGAGAGTAGAATCCTATTCAGGATCTCAAAGGTCAGGGAAGTGCATCGAAGGATGAAATGCAGCAAGCAGAAAATATTTTGATTAGAAGGCAAACAGTCTGTTTCTAACAATTACAGTGTAGCAGTTAAGGCTGAGCCAGAAGTTTTTATACAATCTGCCAAAAGTCAGGAATAGTCTTGTACTATTTTGTTTTGCACCTTAAAAGGGCTTTGAAGCTTCAGTATGCATTATGTATACTTAGAGCATAAAACCTGAACCTAACCCTGAAAATGGAAGATTCCTGCCTTATTTCTCTTGCATTTTGTCTTATGAGAAAACACTACTTTTATGCTTAAGGGCAAAGTTTAACTTCCATCTCCATCACTAAATTGTTATTATATTGTTGTGAACCACCCAAAGTTGTTGAGACCCAGTACAGCTTAGGTTCTTAGAAAGAACTTTATGCTATGAAGGCCAACACCAGTTAAAGAACTGTCTGCTGTGACTTCACATTGTTGTGAATAGATAATAATAATTTACTGTCTTCTTTCCAGCTTCTGTATTTTTACAATGGTTGGAAGTCTTGTATGCATATCCCATTAATTTATGCAACAGTTATATGTAATGTCTAAACAGCTTTAAAAAGATCACCTTACTTTTCTTTGACATTTGCATTTTCTTACATTAGGCTTTCTAAAATGTAAATTCCTTCACATGTCAATTCTTTTAACATGTAACTATTATATTTGTTTGTATGCAAAATTCAAGAATATTTTTTTCAGATGCTTTGGGGGGAAAGCATAGAATTTGATAAAGCAAATGTCAGACTTTCTTGGTTAATACCAGAATGTGTATTGTTGTGCAAATGGGTGAAAGTAGACTCTCTAAATTCACATTCAACACTATACAAGCTAGAATTGTTTTAACCTCTGTCTTTGTGAAATTTACGATATTAATCATGAATACATGCAAAGTTCCCATTTTAGATTGGAGTCTCTACTAAAACTATATTGGTTGATCTGATTGCTTGTTCTTTAGCATAAGGTATTCAAAGCTTTTTTTTTTCAAGTTGAGATCAGATATTGCTTTGAACAACAAATATAAGCTGCAACATTAACTTTCAGCCGCATGGATGTGAGACTTGGAGAGCACAATATTGTGGAAGATGAAGGGAGCGAGCAGATTAAAAAACCTGCAAAAATAATCGTCCATCCAGACTACAACTCTTGGCTCTTGGATAATGATATCATGCTCATCAAGTTGGAATCACCTGTCACTATTGATGCAAGTGTCTCACCTATCCCTTTGAGTAATGGATGTCCAGCAACTGGTACCAATTGCTTGATCTCAGGATGGGGCAATACTCTCAGCAATGGTGGTAAGTATTAACAAGAATTGGTTAACTTAACCTGAGTCCCAGGTACATGACTGAAGAACTGTAATTGCTGCTACCTGCTGTCAACCCCACCACATAGACCAGACTAAGAAACCAATGCCATGTAGGTCATCTTTTTCAAATGGCTCCCAGTCCCACCATTTATATTTCGAAAGGCCCTGAAGATATGGCTATTTGCTCAGGTCTTTGATGGGGATGATTGATGCCCCCTTTTCTTCCTTTTCCTTGTTCTTATCCAGATTTGTTTTCTCTGTCATCTTTGTTTTGGGTTTCTTGTATTGTTGCTTGTTTTTAATTTGTAAACTACATAGAGCTGCTGGGAGTCAGGCTGTGTATAACTTTTTAGCAACAAGAACAACATCTCCCCATTCCAGGTCATTTGGAAGGAATCAGTAGGTGGATTAAAATGTCAAATCCACCCGAAACATCAGGCTGCCTGCGTGACAAACCATAATAACAACACAATTTTGCAAACTGAATGTGCTTCCCCTTCCCTCATTTTATCTGCATGTGAATTATGAAGGGGCTTACATGAGACAGTTTTTCAAGTTATTTTCTTGGCCTCTGCTCAAGTCCCTCTTATCTGACTATTGCCTTGGTAGCAGCTTTGCCTCTTATCCTTCAAGGCCGTTCCCTAAGGCTAAGCCCCCTGCATCACCAAATGCAAACAACACTTCCTAAATCTAGTAATGTGTTTTTGTCACTGTTGAATTGCTAAATGCTTCAAGTGTTCACAGGGATAGAGACATTCAGGAACATCTTGAATCTATTATTAAATTTCAGGTTTACGTTCTAACATTAAGAAGAAAACCATTCTTGGACTGAGCCTTGAACCAATGTAAACCTACAAATGATGGTTTGGATGGTTTTAGAGCACTGAAGATGAATGTGCATCATTCAAATTCCATTTCCCCCTCTTCTTGAGGCACTTTTCTTGTCTTGTGTTGGTTACCTCACCTCAGACATCATATTCCATAAAATTATGTAACCAGCTAGTTGCTTTTACTTGTCTTGAATTACAGGGTTGCTGCTGATCATTTAAACAGAGTCTGTTTTGGCATCTTTTAAGACTAACGAATGTGTTTTCATGAGCTGCCATTCACTTCCTTATTTTTTCCTTTCTCTTTTTTCTAGTAAACTACCCTGATCTTCTGCAGTGCCTGAATGCACCAATCCTAAGTGATGAGGAATGCAATGCTGCTTACCCAGGACAAATTACCCCAAATATGGTCTGTGTTGGATACCTAGAAGGTGGCAAAGACTCTTGTCAGGTGAGGATACTTGCTTTCTCACTATCTGAAATGATATGCATCCAGGATTAATTTACATATTGGCTATATTATTTAAACTATTCTTTTAACATTTCAACAAAAATAGGTAAACATTACACCAAAGGAAAGCAGAAATAAAACTAAGCAAAAGAAAAAACAGGAAAGGAAAAAAAGGTTTTAAAAAAATAGGAATGAGAAATGCTTGGTGTTTTAAACACTAAGTTAAATACTGACCACACAGAGTAAAACTGCTCAGATTTTCCACTATGTTAATGAAAAGCTGTTCATATGTAAGAAGTGGAAACCTCTTGAAACCTCTTTTCAGATTAGTGTGTAGCAAGACCTTCCTTTGGTATAAGATTATATTTTTAATTGCAGACCACACACAATAAAACCTGAGTTCTTCAAATATCAACAGATGTTGAGTTATGGCTAAAATATATACATTTTAAAATACATGTACATCTTTAACATTCATTTCTCCTCTAATCAACATTGTTATGGATATGAATCCATGTGGTGCAATTGTAGAACACTCTAAACAGGAATCAAAGCCCTGCCTGGTAAATGCCCAAACAAATCTTTTACAGAAATTTGAGCTTCTTAAGAATATAGAATACAAAGACAACTTTCTTTAAAACTGCAACCACTTATTCCAACTATTTGTTCCACACTTCTTCTCAGTTTCCAATTTCTAGTTTAGTGTTATTTTTCAAATGTACAGGAAATATTAACTGTAGATTATGGAACCCAGGGGTGGGTTCTAACTTACCTCCCGTGCATGTGCAGTGGCAAAAAATCCAACACCCCCAAAAAAGCTGAAAACAAGATGGCGACCGCATGCACAGTACTGGAAACTCGGCTTCTGCGCATGTGCAAAAAAAAATAAAAAAGCCCAGAAAAAAATTCAAAAAAAAAACCCACAGAAAAAAAATAAAAAAGCTCTCCCCCAAATCCAAAAACAAGATGGCGATCGCATGCACAGTCTCAGCTTCTGCACATGTGCAGAAGAAAAAAAATGGAACCCCCCCAAAATATAAAAAAGAAATCTGAAAAAAATCAAAAAAAGAGATGGCGGCGTCCACGGACCGGCTCCGAATGGACCGGTTCTGTGACATCATCATGACATCACCAGTGGGTCGCCACTGGTTCAGGCAAATCGGTCCGAACTGGGAGGAACCCACCTCTGATGGAGCCTCTAAAACCTTTTGCAATAATATGAACAATTTTGGAATTTGGAACACTGCTAATATGTTTGGCCCAAACTGTAACATATAAAGATATTTTAATTGAATATATTGTGATTCTGCATTTTAATAAGTCCAAATTCCTTTTGCAACCCATTAAATTTAAACTAAGGATAATTTAATCCAAAAATTTGATACATTATTTACTCAGGAACTCTGAAAGAAAGTCTTACTGAGAATTTTCAGGCTGGAATTGAATTGAATTGAATATTTTATTTGGGCAAGTGTGATTATATACACAAGGAATTTGTCTCCAAAGCTCTCAGTGTACATGCAAGCAACAGAATAATGATAATAACAATAATACCAAATAAGAGGAGGGGGGGGAAGAAAGATAATAATAAGAATAAATAATACTACTACTACAGCCATACTACATGGTAAATATGCATATATTCCTTGATGTTATGTTTTCATCTCACTATAATTCTTGCATGTTCTGCCCTGCATTGAGGAATTGTATGGTTTTCAAGTAGCTTAAGCAATAAGTTTCTTTTGTCATGTTATCCAAAAGACTATTTGCATTTGGCTGTCTGGTGAGAAAGAGGAGGAAATTCTGCTTGGGAAAACAATTTTCACTTAAAAAAATTGATACATTTTTATCATACTTCATGAGCATATATTTTGAGTCATATGATACAGGGATATACATGAGGAGACCAAGAAACATTCTTATTTTAACATTTTTGTTTGTTTGTTAGTTAGTTTGTAGGGCTACTTGTAGGGCACTGTTGGCATTGTAGACTAAAGTGGTAGGAAGGAAAATCTGGCCGCTTTTCTTACATTTTAATTTAAGATGAAGAAAAATATGGAAGATTACAAAGGTCCCTCTTGCTTTGAAGGAAGTCTCTATAAACTCCCAAATTTTTATGAAGCTTGGAAGAATTTAGCTGGGACCACAAAAATGTTTTGGGTAATCGTTCAACAAGGTCTCCTTATGATCTGAAGCTACTTTTTAGTGTAGGCTTAAAGAATTCAGTAACAAATTTTCAGTTTTATTTATAGCCAACTAAAATACCAAACCTTTCTCTTTTTGCCTTTTAGGGAGATTCTGGTGGCCCCGTGGTTTGCAATGGAATGCTCCAGGGCATTGTCTCCTGGGGTATAGGTTGTGCTCTGCCTAGCTATCCTGGAGTCTACACCAAAGTTTGCAGATACATCGACTGGATCAATGCAAACATAGCTGCCAACTGAAACAGATGCTTCCCTCCTAATGTGATTCATCTTAATAGAGAATGAAATGAAATAAATAGAGCTTGATTACCATACTCGCTGTTTAATGTTTTTATTTTAATAATTGTTCTGACCTAGGCTTCCTGATAAATAATAAAGCACAAACTGAGTCCCCCAAAAAACCTCTTTTTATTTCAACGGCTGTGAATTATGTTCATTCACAGCTGTAATAAGTCCCAAACAATGTTAATTAGTCTGATTGAAGTCTGCCACTGTCTTTTGGAAGAAGGCTGATAAGCACCGACCAGAATTGAACCAAGTTGCTTCCTGAAACGAGCACATCCGGTTGCTCCTCTTTTATGTCCTATGGGAGGGGCCAATCATCTCCAAGCCTTACTCCCAAGTAGCCCTTTTCTTCCGTAACTGTTCTTGCCTTCTGGCAGCTCTGCGCATGCGCGCATTGGAAACAGGTTCACCCTGTTCCTCTGTCTCGCTCATGTCAGCCTCTGGAGGCTCTGGAGTCAGCACAGAACTCCCAGATGGTCCGGGCCCCATCTCTGGCTCCGACACAGAGCCTTCTCCAGACTCCAGGCCTGGGCCATGTTCCTCCCCAGCCTCCTTGCTGTCCGACTCTGCTGTCAGCTCCACAGGTCGCTGGTGGACCACAATGATAATAGTCATATAGATCAGGGGTAGGTTCCTACTTACCTCGCTGCCAGTTCGCTTTCTCCCACGCCACGTGGGCGTGCCTCGTGGGTGTGCGCGCGCTTCACACATGCATGCATGGGCAGTGCCAAAAAATCTGGGGGTGGGGGACCAAAAACAATATGGTGACCGCATGCACAGTGCTGGAAACTCAGCTTCTGTGCATGCTCAGAAGAAAAAAAATTAAATTAAATTAAATTAAATTTAAAAAAGATGGCAGCATCCATGGACCGGCAGCAACCGAACCAGGTCAGTAACGTCATCATGACATCACCAGCAGGTCGCTACCGGTTTGGGCGAACTGGTCCGAACCCGTCCGAACCCACCCCTGATATAGATTGAGCAGCATATTAAGCAGCAGACAGATAAAGAGAAAGAGTTAGGGCTACCTTTCTGCCAGTTTAAGAGTAACCAGTTGGAGAGACACAGTGGAATGTATGAACCTTGATCTGAACAAAAGATTTGTCTTTTTTTCCTTTTTTTCTATTTACTATATTTTTTTTCTTTGAATGCATTTCTTATTAGATACATAAAATCTTTTAACAAAATTATTAAAAAAAAATAAAATCAGAAACTGGCCCAAACTCACTTTTCAGAGTTAGGAAATACTACTGCCATCAAGAGGTTTTTGTCACTTGAGCTGTTCTATCTGTTCAGATTTCTCCAGTAGTTATGAGACAAGGCAATATAATATAATATAAAGGAGTTTAAGTAAACATAGGAAATGAGACATCGCAGAAAACCAGGTCAACAAATTATCTCTAATTCACTATGTTTCTGAATGCTTGGGATTGGTTTTATTGATTTTCTATTTGAGGGTTTCTATAATCATTTCCTTATGGTGTTATCTTTAGGGGCTTTCTTCTAATTGCTAATTTTATGGCAATCTTCTTTGCTGGTTCCTGCATAGTCCATTTCCAATTATAGTTAACTCCAAGAATGTCCTTTTATGGTAACCTTTTCCAAAAACGGTTGATTAGTTTGTTAATTATATAAATCTAAACAGATGCCCATTTTCAACTGTGATTGTGGCCTGCCCATGGAGAATAAAACAAATAAAACAAAATACAATGAAAAAAGTAAGAAGAAAAAAAACAAAAGGAAAAAAAATAGCAGTTGTGAATGAACACAACTCTAATCATGACAAAAAGTGATGGGCTGATTTGAACTTCAGACCCAGTGCCTGAGGGAACAACCCAGTCTTCAAGGACTTCCATAATGTTAGCAAATTTGGGATCCCATGAATCAAAGACAGATGCTATAACAAAGAGGGCACTCTTCCTGGATCCCACCAAATAGCATAGGTTAAAAGATGTGACCCAAAGTATGCCATCCCATTGGTTCAAATGAGATGGCAGAAGTAAATGGAGAGAGATGGTTCTGAAATTAACCTGGATCCATGCCAAAATTCTGCATGAGGTATATCTGTTTCTTTCCACCTTTTTTTTCCTTTCCAAAGTATTTGGCAGGGCTAATGGCCTTTTCAATAGAAACACACAAGGACACAAAATCACACAAAATGACATTTTGAAAAGCAAAGAATATGTAGCAAAAAATGCACAGGGCAGGACCACCGAACCATGCACGATATAGATAGACTGAAAAGGAAACTTGTGATCTGGTGCAGTTTTTCTCCGAACAGAAACTATCATATCCAGAAATAGTGACTATAGTGCCAGATACCTGGTTGTACAAGAAAGAAAGACTTCAAATAGACTCTATCCCCAAAAGACAACTTTATTTATCTTATTTATTTATCAAATTTTAAAACCACTCTCGCAGAGAGGCTCTGGGCACTGTACAATAAAATATTAAAAACATAAACGCATATATAAAATGTCAAAGAAGCAAGTGATATTAAAAATTAATTAAAAGATGGGGGGAGAGTTTTCAGGAAGCTAACCAGTCCCATGGCCCTATGCTCTTCTCTGCATCCCAAACAAGGCCACAGAACCATGTTTTCACACCTTTCTAGAAGGGCAGGAATTTCAAACTCCATACATGTACAGTATTTGTTGCAATAATAGAGCATCTCATTTATCTCCAGTGTTAATGTGACAAGATAGTGACATAATAAATGTAAAAGCAGGAAGTTTCAATGTACACTATAATGATGGTATATCTCCTACTGGAACTAGATCACTGAGATTCAACATAGATTCTATAACTAATATAGAATCTAGTTTCTATAGTGCAATATTTCTATATTGCAATATAGAAAAACTGTCAGTTCATAGTCCTAATCCACTGGGTGCAGGAATATTGGCTAGCTTTAAAAATGAATTGTGCAAGGGCAAACATAGTATCTAGGTTTGCTGCAGATATATTGTTTACATATTATTTCTTGTCTCTTCAACTAAACAGAATTGAATGCAGCTGAGGATCTCTGGGAAATGGAACCTATGTTATTACTATTTGTTATCAACAGTTTCTACAGTCCCATAACCTCATAATAGAATATTTTACGTTTTCATATTTATTCCAGCTCCATCTTCAGTAAAAACCATGGATTTGAGATTCACAAAATAGACATATTTTGTCTATCCAAAGGAAGATTCTGGTCCAGATGGCTCCTTGAGTTTGTGTCCAAAATATTTAGGTATGAACTGAATGGTATTCATATTTGATTTGATATAGTCTGCAGCTAGATTGAATGGATCAATATAGAAATAATTTCAGTCAACTGGAATAACTATCAGTTACCTAATTTTCTTGAGATATTGCCTTTCTTCCAATATAATTCAGCGATATTGAATTTAATGACAAATATATAGTTTGCTGCTGTTCGCACCATATATTCTGGCTCTTATTCATTTATTAGACATGTGCATGCATTTCAGAATGAACTAAAAAATGAATCAAATGAGAGCCTTTCAGATCAGCATTCAATTGTTTCAAAATAAAGAGATTGAAATGAATAATTTTTCATCTGCATCATAAATTGCATTCTGCCCATCTTATGTACACAGGCAATTGGCAGCTTATTGTGTCACTGACAGCATCATCATATTAATCCATAATTATTTGTTTCATGATTGACAACCACGTTTGGAATATGGCACAATTGATGTATCAAATTATAAATAGTTTACTCAAGTCAATCTTCCAGAAGCTAGTTCTGTTTACATGTGTTGGACCTCAACTTCCATCATCCTCAATCTATGTGATTTTTGGAAAAGTAATCTACTGATATTGATTTATATGGATTAATCATGATCTGTAAGACCATTAATACTATGAGAAACTACTAGAGATGTTTGTTTGTTTATTTATTTATTTATTTATTTATTTATTTATTTATTTATTTATTTATTTATTTATTTATTTATTTATTTATTTATTTGAAGTTCTTCTATGCCGCCCTACTCCCTCAGGACTCAGGGCGGCGTACAACATCTTAGGGAACATCAAATAAGTCATTAAAAACAATTTAAAATTATTTTCCCCCCTCTGGTTTCTGTTTCTCTGAAATATCTCTGAATTGAAGACTCAGTGGCACATGGGTTGTCTATTCCTTGATCACAATAAAAAGAGATATTCCTTTATATGATTAAAAATATGGGTTGGAAGATATAGATAATTACACTATGATCAGTATGATTGTATATATGTAAGTACATATGCATGAATTTGATTTATATAGGTGTACATGTTAAGTACATGATTCTTCAATAATCTAGAATTTTACAATAGTTCTACAACAGCAGTGTCAAATTCACATCGTCATGGTGATGTCACATAATGTTTCGGGACTTTCCCCCCCTTTGCTAAACCGGGTGTGGGAATGGCTAGTGTGTGACGCATCCGGCCCGTGGGCCAAGAGTTTGACAGCCCTGTTCTACAACATATGTATTGATGCATACACACATATAGGAGGGGGGGGAGTTATAGTCCCAGATACAGGTTCATTGGATTGTGTTAAAGGAACTTTGGAAATTATGCACGCCCACCAATAAATAACCCTCTATTAAAGTCAAAACTCTTATTTTTTATAAGCTGTTGATAAATGTTCTTGTTTCGAATTTTGGGTTATGACAAGCTAGCAATACTTGAAAATCCTGCTTGGTCAACCCAAATTTACTTAATTCCCAACAGATTTGATGTATTGAAACCCAGACAAAACAAATTAGACTATATTTTTGCAATATGCTGCAATTATCAATTTAGTTCAGCTTTTGAATTAACAGACCATAATAATATGCTAACTAGTATGAAATACATTATTTTATTTCTGAAAATGTGTGCTGTTACCTTTGAATTTTGTATCAAAAGACTAACTTGTCTACCCAAGCCTTTAAAACATTTTCTATCACTGATCTAATTTTCTTGGGATATATACTTTCTTTGAAATCAGTAATTTAGGATTACTAAAATGAAAGACAAACATATAGCTTTATAGTGAACAGCGGCAATAAAAAATTCTTATCACAAAGTATGTTATGACTAATAAACAATCATTAAGCATGTGTTCATATTTCAGAATGAATTAAAGATGGAATCATATGTGACCTATTCAGATTTTTGTTCCTTTATTCTCAAATTAAAAGAGTGACTATGAATAGGCATTTAATTTGTCATGCTGTCTATCTTTTTTTTTTTTTTACTTTGTCAGTGTATCAGCAGTAGTAATGCATTAGTTTACCATTCCTCCCCACATTTACCATCCACAGGCTTGAAAAGGGCGATATTGGTATGTCCAGAACTAAGCCTTCTAGACTGATTCTGGTTGACTTCCCCAAGCTTCAGATGTGTTGAATTACAACTTCCATGATTCTCAGTCTATATGATATTTGGAGAAGTAATCTACTTTGAATTCTTCACAGATTAATCAAGATTTATTTATTTATTATGAGCTGAGGTGGCGCAGCGGTTAAAAGCAGTACTGCAGGCCACTTTAGCTGACTGTGATCCGCAGGTCAGCGGTTCAAATCTCACCAGCTCAAGGTTGACTCAGCCTTCCATCCTTCGAGGTAGGTAAAATGAGGACCCAGATTGTTGGGGGCAATGTAAAATATATACATTGCTTAATGGTGTAAACTGCTTAGAGAGTGCTTGCACTATGAGGCGGTATATAAATCTCACAAATAAATAAATAAATAAATAAATAAATAAATAAATAAATAAATAAATAAATAAATAAATAAATAAATAAGATTTGAAAGACTATTACTGTTCAGTAGTGCTTTGCAGATCTGCCTGGTTAACAAACTGTTGCAAGTCAGAAAGGCACAGGAGTCCCCAACCCCCAGTCCACAGCCTGGTGCAAGGCTGCAGCCATTCAAAACCGGGCCAGAGAAGTGGTGGGTGAGTGTGTGTGCGCACGCGCGCGCGTGCACGCAAAGCCACATTTGTGAAAGTAGTGTGCATACGCATGAAACCATCCCCTGCCCCCCCCCCCAAGCCATTGTTGCCTCCGCCGGTCCACCGAGCCAAGAAGGTTGGGAATACAGCAGGTTCTGACAGGTTCTGGAGAACAGGTAGCAGAAATTTTGAGTAGTTCGGAGAACTGGCAAATACCACCTCTGGCTGGCCCCAGAGTGGGGTGGGAATGGAGATTTTGCAATATCCTTCCCACAGGAGTGGGGAGGGAATGGGGATTTTGCACTATCCTTCCCCTGACATGCCCACCAAGCCACGCCCACAGAACCAGTAGTAAAAAAAAATTGGATTTCAACACTGTTGGGAAACACTGGTCTAACAGAACATTCTTTATTTATTCTTCTATTTTTATTTGAAAAAAAATTAAAATACAAAACTCCAAAAAAATTAAAAAATAAAGAAAAAACATAAAACAAACAAGACATTGAAAAAGTACATTAAAAAAGAAAATACCTCAACACAGCTACACATATTGTCTGCCCTAATTTTTTTTTTTTTTAGCAATAGCACTTTACTTATATACCGCTTCATAGTGCTTTACAGCACTCTCTAAGCGGTTTACAGAGTTCAGCATATTGCCCCCAACAATCTGGGTCCTCATTTTACCCACCTCGGAAGGATGGAAGGCTGAGTCAACCTTGAGCCTAGTGAGATTCGAACAGCTGGACTGCTGAACTAGCAATCAGCTGAAGGTCGCAATGCTGCTTTTAACCACTGCGCTATCTCAGCTCCTAATTGAATACTGATTAATACATTACTACAATATTGGTTTCCCACTCCAAAATTTTTGAACTACTACATCTATTTGCAAATGACCTGTCATTTATGTACTATATTAATGACAAAATACTTAACAGGAAGAACAATAATAATAAAAAAAGCCAAGATTAAATTTCAGAATCCTCTGTTAACGAACTGTTATTACAATCAACTTGTAGAAGATTTACCACAGCATCTTATCTATCCCAAATCATCCCAAGAGTTAATAGTAAGTACTTTGTCCTGGGTCGTTTCTTAATGCCATCTCTTATCAATGTTATCCATGTTTGTTTCTTAATGCCATCTCTTATCAATTGTTGTCTAATTAAATATAATAAATTCAAGCTCCACAATCTGTCTATCTTCCCAACCTGGTTGCCTTTTAAATGTAATAAATCTATTCCCCAAACTTCTCCAGTTCTCCTAGGAAAAACCAATTGATCACTACTCCATTCAGTCAGGCTTCTTCAGAGAGGCCTATGCACTCAGCTCAATTAGTTCTACCTCTGTGCATTCCCTATCTCTTTCCAAAGGATCTGCAGCTTTCAAATCACATTCCTTTTGTGAATCTAATTTATAAAGAGCTACATGCATCTAAATATTTTCCATAGTCATTATTATTTCATCAAACTTTTAAAAAAGCTTTCGACTAAAAAAATTGCATGTTACCAAAAGGTCTTTTACCAGATCTCAGCCATCCTTGGTTGTCTATAATCTGTTGTTCTGTGTAACATAGCCAGGAAACAAAGAATGCTGAAGCAAAAAGGAGCAGGAAGATATTTTCTTGATATTTTGATCCAAGATTAAAAGAAAAATAAAAAAAACACCTCCAAATATTTTGAAATTTTTTAAAAATGCAAAAATTCACCATCCAAGAGCATGCCATGTTTCCTTACAGGAAAGCAAAAGTTATTCAAATGACAACATAAATCAAAAGAAAAAAGAAAAAAAGAGAACAGTTAGAGTCCAGCAGGGGGTAAATAAATCAGCATTCAACAAACTGGTCAACTTTTAAAGATAAAAAGCAGAATAAACCAGAAAATTCAAAAATTAAAGTTAAAACCCAGGCATGCTTAAGAAAACAACTGTTGAAAGGAAGATGGATGACCAGTGACTTTCCGACTGCTCCCAAAGGGAACTGGAATTTTCAAGACTCCCCTTCTCAGGTGGATCCACGACTGTCCAAAAGGCATCTTGGGTCATTCCAAAATGCTCCCATTCAAATCCAGGGAGTAGTACTGCCACAGAACCAGCTTTGGCAACAAAATCAGAAGAGACAAGAGACAAAAAGTCCCTTACCATTCAGTAGCCATCTTGAAGAGGAGTCCCCAGAACATCCTTCATAATAGTATGAGAAATATTCTGTTACATGATTAAAAACATGGGTTATAAAGCATATATGTCCCATATAGTGTATATTATCAATATTCTAGAAATTTACAAGAGTTCTGCCATGCATATGTTCATTCACATACATGTACAGGAGAAAAAAGTTAGCATGTGTTAGGAGAAAAAAGTTTCTTAGCATGTGTGAAAGGACCTTGTGAGTTTATGTATGCCAAAGTTGCTGGCTATGCCAAGAATCTCTGGGAAAGAAACCTCTGGAATTGACAGAGGCATGAGACGTCATCTTTTACATTATATATAAGATAATGTGAAAATTCAGGACTCATATCTGGAAATGTCCTGTCACATCAAGGACAAGTCAAGAGAGGTGACTCTTAATTACTTTATTGGCAGCAAAAGGCCTTGCAGCTGTTTCAAGAAAAAGAAGTAAAAACAAGACATTGTGTTCACACATAATGGAGAAAAAATATTTTTCTATTGCTTCTGATTAAGTTTTCATGCTTTGTAGCATCACATTGAAGTAACTTTGTATTTTTAGGAATTCTGGTTTTTTTAAAATTTCATTTAAAACCAACTAATTTAACATCACGTCATGATAGCCAACAATTTTAAAGAATTTTAACTATATCTGAAGTAAGAATAGCAAATAGCACTTATATATCACCCCATAGTCAGGGGTGGGTTCCTACTTACCTCGCTGCCGGTTCGCTTCCTCCTATGCCGCGTAGCAAAAAATATGAAAAAAATAAAAATAAAAAACCCCAAAACAAGATGGCAACCGCATGCACAGTGCCAGAATCTCGGCTTCTGCGCATGCTCAGAAGAAAAAAATAAATTTAAAAAATTTGGAATTTTAAAAAGAAAAAATCAAAAAGATGGCAGTGCCCATGGACTGGCACCAACCGAACCGGGTCGGTGACATCATCGTGACATCACCAGCGGGTTGCTACCGGTTTACACAAACCGGTCCGAACTGGGAGGAACCCACCCTGCCCATAGTGTTTTGCAACACTCTCTGGACAGTTTACAATGTCAGCATATTGTCCCCCACAATTTGGGTTCTAATTTTACCAACCTCAGAAGGATGGAAGACTGAGTGAAACTTGAACCTCGTGAGGATCAAACTCTAGCCTGTGGGCAGAGTTTGCCTGCAATACTTTATTCTAACCACTGCACATGAGGGCTCTTAGAGATGTCGAATTTATTGAATGGTTGAACAACAGGGATCTCAGGGATGTGCTGAAGGATGATAAAGAAATTCCAAATGAGTTCCAATAGTCTGGTTTCTTTATGGAGATTGTAGCACAAATGTTTATGCTTGGATGATTTCTTTTACAGAGTGATTCCAAGAACTGCGTAAACTTAAGAGGCAAGAGATGAAGAGACGAAAGTATTGCATCAGGTTTTTGGTCCATTTTCTTTCCCAGCTTTTTTATGGTGGGGATCTTCATGGTTTTTGAGTCAATCAACAAAGAAACTGTTTAACTGTTGGAGAAGCATATCTTGGTGTCCAGAATGGAAACTACTTTCACTGAATTCTGTAGACATCTTATTAACAAATTAAATCATCAAATCAATACAATAGTTATTTAAATTTCTGTAAGGAATTCAATTGTAAAATTGCTATCCCTCTTACAAAAATATACTTTTATTTAAAGCATCATTTGAAATCAAGGGCTTCATATAATCAGTAACAGTAACAGAGTTGGAAGGGACCTTGGAGGTCATTTAGTCCAACCCACTGCTTTCATCTATACTATTTCTAATAGATGGCTGTCCAATCTCTTCTTAAAAGCCTCCATGTTGGAGCACCCACAATTTCCAAAGGCAACTTGTTCCACTGGTTAATTGTTCTCACTGTTAGGAATTTTCTCCTTAGTTCTAGTTACTTCTCTCCTTGGTTTACTTTTATGCATAAATATAGGATCAAAAGTGGATACAAAAATCAACTTTGTGTTTTTGATAGATTAGAGGAATTTTACTTAAGAATATAAAAATATAGAAAGAAGAGTCCATCTTGCCTACTGTAAGAGGAAGGGGCATAATTAGGATTAGTATCACTGTCCTTTTGGGTTTTTTTTAAAAAAACAAACAATTTCCATCAATCATTCAATGGATATACTTGGATTTTTTTGGAAATATGAATAAGCTGCACAATAGTTAAGTTTATTATAAATTACACATAGAAAAGGACATTCTTAAAAAAAATAACTTTATTTTTTTTATTAAAAATAAAAACAAACTAAAACAAAACAGTCAAAGAGAAAAATAGGTAGAAAAGAAAAAGATAGTGAACAAGATGAGACAGAAGAACCAAAAGATAAAAAAATGATGGAAAGAAACAAAAGGGTAAAAGAAATAAAAGGGTAATGTCCAACTTATTTTACAGAAGACATTAAATTCCACCCTTACTTTAGCATTAAACTACAGCTTCCATTTCTAAACATTGAATTTTACTACTCATCAGATCCATATGTCACAATCTGATTTTTAATATTCTTGCAAGAAGTCCACAAAAGACTTCCAATTATTAAATTTTGCCAAAGCTTTTTCTCCAATGAGGGCTGTCATTTTCACCATCTCTATCCTCTTTTCTAACCACTCTTCCCTTGTAAGTAACTGGGATCATTCCAGTGTTGAGCAAATTGGACTCTTGCTGTTAACATGCACAAAAATAACATATCATGTAATTTTTCTGAGGTTTGGTCCATTATCTCCAACAAAGTGGTATCTGGTCTAAACTGTATATTTTCAATTTTTTTTTTTAATTCATACATATTTCAGCCCAACATGGAAATTTTGACATTTTCAAAGGATTTTTCCAAACAAGATGAATGGATTTTAAACTGACAGGTACAATTCATAGAAAGCAGGTGAAAACTGATACATATCTGAATCCAAATGAATCTAAACTGGATATACATACTAACAATAAAATTGCTTTTGTCTCACCTCAGCTCATAAGTGAGCCAGGCTTAAGCAGATCAGTTTTAAAGTAGTGTTCCCCAGGTTACATTTCCCTAGCTGGTTGAACAGTTGTTAAATGAGTTGGAATTGAGTGTCATTCACTGAGTGTCATTCAGTTGTCCCACTCTTCTTGTAGTTTCCTCAGCCTACCCAACAGCAGGGATCAAGGAAGGGAGGCTGCTGGGTTTTGAAAGAACTTGTTTGCTTGATTTACTGCAGAAACTCCCCTGTTTAAACAGGTGCCTTCTTCTGTGATGGTACCTGTCAGCCACCTGATTCAACTTGCCACTGGCCCAAGGCTCATCCCTACATTACCATCCCTGATTGGTAGATGGATTCCTACTGGTTGGGTAAAGCAGGAGAGCAGCAAGAGAGGGTGGTTTAACCAATCACTTTGCTTAATACTCCCACACAAGTGAAATCATGGCACTACCATTTGGCAAGCAGCCAAATCAGTGGCAGGTGAGGGATTGCCAGTGTGGACAGTAAATTTTATACTGGGATAGTTGTCTGCCAAGATTGTAGATGGCACTTGAAGAAAGGCTGGTAGTTTAACAATGAGATTCAAAGATAATACCCTATTCTGGATAATAATATGGATAATAAAAGCGCAATTTCTGGTCTGGAGTAGATTTTAAACAATTAAAAATTGTATGTCTAAACAAGCCCACTGACTTGAACACCCAAACACTTTTGCAATTAAAATAGTATCCAACACTAAAACCAAACAACCTAACCCTTTATGATGTTTTGATAATTAAATATTTTGTTCTGTACCAATATTTTTCTGCAGGTGTACCTGCACCATAACTTTCTCTGTCTACCTGGAAGAAAAAGAGGACAGAAAAAAAAAGACATGGAAGGAACCAAGCAAATAATTTCTGGGAATCCACAAGGGATTCCTTTCAAATATAGAGTGGGATGAGCTACCTATGCTTTCCATGGCAGCATCTTCTTTGTATAAGGCAGCCAGATGTTTCCTTCTCCTACCATCCTTTTTCTAATCCTAATAAACTCTTGATCTAAGGTATTATCTAATCTCTGGTTTGTTCTATTTCTGTATTCTCCCGTACCAGAATTGAATATGCTGACCATGGTATTTTCTCTAGTGTTCTTTGTTTTGCAGAAATAGCATTTTTCTTTCACTGTTCTTGTAAGGAGCTAGTGCAGGAATGTCCAATCTCAGCAGGATGGTGCATACCAAATCTGAGTCTGCTGTGTGAATGGAACTAATAATCTAGCATAACAGTTGTGCAATCTTTATTCTTACACAGGATACTCTTTAAACAGAAGAGTCTGCCTAGAGTGCTTCAGCTACTGTGTGAAGAAAAGAACACAGCATTTGTAACGTTTTCTCTCTCAGGTCAGCATCTAAAATTACACCTACAGTAAAATTCACAGTTTTGTTCCACCACCCATCCTTTCCCCCCCAACCCTACCTTTTTCTATTTTATCCTGCTATCTCCATCCAGACCTACCCCAATTATTATTATTTTCTTCCATTCAATCATGTCTAATTCTGGTCATGTCTTCTGTCTGGACAACTCCATGCAGGTTTCTTGGCAAGTTTTTTTTTCAGAAGTAGCTCACCATTGTCTCCTTCTAAAGGCTGAGAAAAAGTAATTAGCCCAAGGTCACCCAACTGACTTTATGCCTAAAACAGGACTAGAACTCATAGTCTCCTGGGTTCTAGCCCAATGCCACTACACCAAACTGGCTCTTAATGTTAATTACATGTAAATTTGTGAATCAAACACTGTTTTATTTGCATGTAATATATCCTAATGCTTACCATAAGTAATCAATACATCAAGGGATGTAACTGTAGAAATCACATCCTTGAATAAAGTATAGTGGTTCTAAATTCTCTTAGTGGGAATTAAGATACTGAAAGTTGACAATCACGTCACTATTCTGTAACCCATCGCTACAACAGGTCTCCATGTCCTGTAAATTGTGTTGTTGGCCATGCCCATATTTCCATCACATGTGAAGGCAAGAGCAGGAAGTTTTGGGGGAAGACAAATTACCTATGGAACCAGGAGAATCCTATGAATCATGGGTGGATGATGCTTGTTTTTCAGATGGCTGTCGTGGTGCTATTGCAGATGGAGAAGACACTAATTGGACAGAACTTTCACATTATGCAATCAAATCCAGTTTTTTTTTGTCTGGGAGGTGGTTCTAGGTAGGACAACCATCCCAAAACCAAGATGGACCTGTCAAACTGGGATAACTGCCGGTACACTTCCTAGATCAGGACAATAAGTAGAGCAAACTGTCAAAAGTCTCTTTCATGCTGTATTTAGTGTAGAATAAACAAACAACAACAACAAAAACCAATAGTTCTTCAGGGTAACATGTATTCTGACATAAGTATGGGAAGATTTCCTGTAATCTGTTGAGTCTGGCCCAAGCTGAGAAGAGATCTGAGCTTTGGCAGCCACGTCTTTACCCTCTGTCTCTGAAACGCTTTCTAGGGCTAACTGTGGCCCAGATCTTGCAAAACAAAGACCTTTGAAAGGTTTCATAACCATTCAAGAAGGCAGGAAGAGTATCAAGGCAAGACCTAGCATGCAAGCTGAATGGCATTGAAGCATCTGCCTGTCTTTTCCATTGCTACAAGTGCTTTCCTTTAGACTTAAGCCACGTGGAATAATGCTATCACCTTAAGCACATGTGGAGCTGTGTAATTGTGCAAGACCCTGGGAAGTGGGGAGCTGGTGGCCTAGGACTGAAGAGATAAAATCCCTAAGAAGGATATAAAGAGGGAGAGAGTCCTTTGGAAAGTTCTACTCAGTTTTGTGTGACACCAAGATACAAAATGAAAGTGCTGTGGATCTTTGCCTTCCTTGGAGCGGCAGGTGAGTTTAAAACACGTATTTGACTTTGTACTGTCTTTTATGTTGTAGTGGACATATGCAGCAAAAGAGTAAAATGAAAGAGGTACTGTTTCAAACCTAAGGTATGAAACTTTCCCCTAATTCTTTGTTATTTTTGCATATTTTTCTAACTTGTATTGAGTCCACTATGACTTATGAAGAGATGGTTTTCTGTAGCAAAAAAAGACAACGAAACCTCCCTCGAGACACAAAATGGTCATTGTGAAATTGCTTTGGATTCACTTTAAATTAAATTGCTTGGATACTGTATCTGATTTAAGAGAGAACTCTAGATTTGCTTGGTACAGGTAGTCCAGAGGTGGGTTTCAGCAGGTTTTGACCAGTTCTGGAGAACTGGTAGCGGAAATTTTGAGTAGTTCGGAGAACCAATAAATACCACCTCTGACTGGCCCTGCCCCCCATCTATTCTCTGCCTTCCGAGTCCCAGCTGATCAGGAAGAAATGGGAATTTTGCAGTAACCTTCCCTCTGGAGTGGGGTGGGAATGGAGATTTTACAGTATCCTTCCCCTGCTATGCCCAGCAAGTCATGCCCACCAAGCCATGCCACGCCCACAGAACTGGTAGTAAAAAAATTTGAAACCCACCATTGAGGTAGTCCTCTAAGTACAACTATTCATTTAGTGACCTAAGTTACTATGGCACTGAAAAAAGTGACTTACAACCATTTTTCACACTTACAATTGTTGCAGCATCCGGTGGTCATGTGATCAAAATTCAGGTACTTGGCAACTCATATGTATTTATGACAGTTGCACTGCCCTAGGGTCACATGATCACGATTATTACTTTGGGTAAAATCTACTGACAGTCTATGTAGATATACTTAGGTACAAATCTGTCTTCTAATGCCTCTTAGCATTTACTTGAGAATAAATCAAGTTTTATATTTTGATTTTGGTATTATTGGGGTGAGATTTCTGTATGTGTGTTGCTTGTCCCGGTTTTCCTCATGGCTTTTATATTTCTATCTCAGTCCCTCTTTTCTTTAGCAAATATAGTGGGCCTTATCATTTATTTGAAGTGGGAATGGAGTTCATTGTGAGAATAGGGTTAAGATCAGATGCAACTTCAGAATCCTGTGTGTGTGTGTGTGTGTGTGTGTGTGTGTGTGTGTGTGTGTGTATACCTTCAAATAAGTCTTAATTCCTGACAACTGGATGAAGAAGTCCTTTCAGTTTTATCGGCAAGATTTTTGAGAAATGGTTTGCCATTGTTGCCTTCCTAGGGCTAAGAGAGTGACTGGCTCAAGGTCATCCAGATGGCTATGTGCCCAAGCAGGACTGGAATTCACAGTCTCCCAGTTTCTAGCCTGATGCATTAACCACCATCCCAAACTGGCTGTCACAAGACTTGATGTGTTCATCCAAATGATGACACAAACGTCAAGCCATCATGATGCAAACTCCCTTTATTTTGTACACATTTGTGTACATCTCAATGGACATATAAATGGGGTGAAGCTTGTGTTGTAACAATGACACAGTCATTTTGTCATTCTCACTTCTCTTCCCTCCCCCCCTGCCCCGATGCTTCTGGTTTAGGTGGTATATTTTAAAATCTAAACCAATCCAAAGAGATACTTTCTGATCTATGAACTAAAATGTATAATTTTAAACTGTGAGTGGCGCTAGCATATTAAGTATCATTCCTCTTTACAGAATAAATCAAAATGCATAGAATGCTAGAATATTTGGGACTTAGTTTAAAGCCTAGAATTATTCTCTCTGAAGTTCTATTTTGATATGTGCTTATGTTAGTATTTAGCTGTGTATGATTTCTTTTGACATATCATATATTGGAGATATACATATGCATACATACATGTACATATGCGTACCTTGCTCAACAGTAGTAACTGTGAGAGGGATCTTGGAGTCCTAGTGGACAACCATTTAAATATGAGTCAGCAGTGTGCAGCAGCTGCCAAAAAAGCTGCATTAACGGAGGGATAGAATCAAGATCACATGAAGTGTTAATACCACTTTATAATGCCTTGGTAAGGCCACACTTGGAATACTGCATACAGTTTTGGTCGCCACGATGTAAAAAGGATGTTGAGGCTCTAGAAAGAGTGCAGAGAAGAGCAACAAAAATGATGAGGGGACTGGAGGCTAAAACATATGAAGAACGGTTGCAGGAACTGGGTATGTCTAGTTTAATGAAAAGAAGGACTAGGGGAGACATGATAGCAGTGTTCCAATATCTCAGGGGTTGCCACAAAGAAGAGGGGGTCAAACTATTCTTCAAGGCACCTGGGGGTAGAACAAGAAGCAATGGATGGAAACTAATCAAGGAGAGAAGCAACTTAGAACTAAGGAGAAATTTCCTGACAGAACAATTAATCAATGGAACAGCTTGCCTCCAGAGGTTGTGAATGCTCCAACACTAGACATTTTTAAGAAGATGTTGGATAACCATCTGTCTGAAGTAGTGTAGGGTTTCCTGCGTAAGCAGGGGGTTGGACTAGAAGACCTCCAAGGTCCCTTCCAACTCTGTTATTATTATTATTATATACAGGTAATCTTTGAGATACGAATGGTCACTTAATGTTTTGTTGAAGTTGTGACAGACTGTTCCTCTCCTCACCCCCCCCCCCAAGCTACATAAGACCCTGTTTCAAAGTTACGGCTGCTGCAGCAGCCCATGATTATTTTCCCTTACAAACAAGCACAGACAGGCTACAGCACTTCCTCGCCTCTCTCTCCCCCATCCTATCCCGCCAGGACCCCAAAGCATTTTGGCCTGCTCCCTACGTGCCCGTCACTCTTCCCACACTTGCCTTTTGAAGATATCTGGACCTCACATTACCGAAGATCAGGCCACACATCCCTGGACCGCATGGAAGCTTTCAAAAACTTTCTGCAGTGCTGTGCAGACCTCACTGAGGCAGCAAATTGAGATGTTTGTTTCTGGGACACACTGCAGTAACCTCAAAGTGGCTGCCATTTTGTGGATGGGACAAAGTAGCAGCCAGGGGACAAACCGCTCCTTTTTGCTTGCCTTAACGAGGTCTGCATAGTGCTGCAGAAAGTTCCTGAAGGCTGCAGAAAGCTTCTGCAGTGCTGTGCAGACCATGTAAGGCAGCAAAAGAGAGTGGTTTATCCCTTGGCTGCATGGTGCAATTCCAAAAAAGTGGCAAAACCAGAAGGCAATTTAGCCACTGGAAACATGGTGGTGCTTCCAGAACTGCCCCATAACATGAGGCCGAGGGAGAAAGCAACCCATTCCGCTTCGCTAATGCTGTCTGCACAACTTTCTGGAAATTGAATGGTTTCTGCTTTATCCCTCTGCTGCATGGTGTGATTCTGGAAGGGACTGCCATGTTTCCAACTGCCAAACTGCATTCTGGCAGCTGTAATATTGTTGCTGCTGCTTCAGAATCATATCACATGGCTGCGTGATGAAGGGATCTGATGTTTCAATGCTCTTGAAGGCCTCAGAGTTTTTCAAAAGGTAAGTGATGAGGAGGGTGGGAATTAGGCCTAAGGCCTGTGGGGACCCAGTGAGAGTGGGAAAAGACTTGTGGGGACCCAAGGGGCAGAAAACGAAGCATGGGGTGTCACAGAGAGAGGTGGAGGTCTTGGGAAGCCTGGGGTAGATGGACCTGGGCCTGTGCTAGTCCTTCAAGGGCTTCCCCCTCCCATTAGGTATCCCTGCTCTGCTTAATGACCCACACATTCATTTAATAGCGGCATCAGGGAGTGAGGCTGTTCTGCTTAATGGCTATCGTGACATGAAACTGTAGTGGTAGGCTCCATTAGTATCTTGAGGCCTACCAGTACATGCAGAGGTGTCTGCAAGGGGGATCAAAAAATCAAGATGGGGGCTTTTGGAAGAGCTTCATAGTGGACTAAGATGACTCTGAAGAAGCAGAAATGCCATTGTGGTGGTGACCAGAGATCAGATGACCAATTCTGTCTAGCGGAGCCTCTCTGGGCAAGGAGAGACCACATGACTGTCCACTTTCACTCTGGCCAGCTACTCCTCGTGAGAAGACCCACGGGAATGAAATATTCTTGTGGTCGACTTGTTATTTGAGCAGCTGGGAGTTGAGGGACAATAACTACATCAATTAGTGATCGAAAACCCCTTATGGGCTTTTTGCTGAAAAAGAAAAAAAAACTTGTGATGTATAGAAAGGTTTGATAATTACAAAGTTTAGATGATAGAAAGAAGGAAAATATGTTGTAAATTTAGAGAGAGATGATAAAACATAAATGTAATTGTAACTGTAACTGTTGTTAAGAAGATTGGAAGCCACTTTTCTGTAAGTTAAACTCTTCCCTCTCCTCCTCTCCTTTCTTTTTTTCTTGTCTGTTTCTTTCTCTGTAGCTTTCCCCACTTATTTATTACTTATCTTTAGTTTCCTTACTTTTCTCTGTCAAAATATTTATTCTTTTAGAAATTTACAGTATTTAATAAAAAATATTTATATTTCAATCTATAAAAGTAAAGATTACTGCCAAAATTGTGTTATCTGCCCCCTTTTTACTTTTTTGACCTTCTCCCCAAGGTCACCCATGACTACAAGGCTGGAGAAGTACCTATATGTTGAGAATGCATAGACCACAGTTTATCACCAGTATATTTGGATTTAGGCTTCATAAATTAAGAATACTTGAGGCAGGAACAGGTAGTCTTTGACTTCAACAGATCATTTAGTGGCCTTTGAAGTTACAAAGACACTGAAAAAAGTGACCTATGACTGTTTTTCACACTTAAGATCTTTGTAGCATTCCCATCAGGGGTGGGTTCTAACTTACCTCGCTGCCGGTTTGCTTACTCCTGCGCTGCGTGGGCGCGCCTCGTGGGTGTCCGTGCGCTTTGCGCGGGCACGCATGCACAATGCTGAAAAATCCGAAAAAATTAAACAAACAAACAAAAAAAAAAACAAGATGGCGACCGCATGCACAGTCCTGGAAAATCCAATTTTTTTTTTTAAAAAAAGCCAAAAACAAGATGGCGACTGCATGCACAATGCTGGAAACTCGGCTTCTGCGCATGCTCAGAAGGAAAAAAAAATTCAAAAAAAAAATCAAAAAAAAGATGGTGGCGCCCACGGACCGGCACCGACCGAACCGGGTCGGTGACATCATCGTGAGTCACCAGCGGGTCGCTACCGGTTCAGGCAAATCGGTCCGAACCGGGAGGAACCCACCCCTGATCCCCATGGTCACATGATCAAAATTCAACTGCTTGGCAATTGACTCATATTTATGATGGTTGCAGTGTCCATGGGTATGGGATCACTTTTTGTGACCTTCTGACAAGTAAAATCAATGGGAAAGCCATATTCACTTAATAGTTGTGTTACTAACTCAACAGTTGCAGTGATTCACTAAACAACTGTGGCAAGAAAGGTTGTAAAATGGGGCAAAATTCACTTAACAAATGTTTTGCATAGCAACAAAAATGGCGGCCTTAATTGTGGTCCTGCATTTTGAGTTGTCAGCTTTGTAAGAAGCAAGGCAGGCCTTCTCCATGGTGTCCCCAAATTAGGGAAAAAGATATCTCCAGAGATGTACTTGACCCTTCCATTAGTGCATCTGGGAAATCACTGCTTTTTAAACAGGCATTTGATACTTGATGTTGATTATTGTCTATTATCTTTAGTTATGCTTTAATGTTGCTTTTATATGTTAGGTATAGTTATTTTGTAAGATGCCTCTTTCCTGCTATTGTTTTCTTCCATGCCATCAAGGATGTTGGGAGTGGCTAGTATACAAATCATGGCCAATGAATGAATAAATAAGTGAAATAGGAATTCAGCAGCTGCAATACAGCTAGTCCTTGACTTACAACCATTTGTTTTGTGACCTTCGAAATTACAACAACATTGAAAAAAAATGACTTATGACTGTTTTTCACACTTATGACCATTGCAGCATCTCCATGGTCACATGATCAGAATTTGGACTCTTGGCATTTGGCATGTTTTCATGACGATTGCTGTGGCCTGGAGTCACATGATCAGGTTTTGCAACCTACTGACAAGCAAAATCAATGGAGAAGCCAGATTCACTTAACAACTGCATTACTAACTTAATAAATAGCAATAGCACTTAAGACTTATATACCACTTCCCAGTGCTTTACAGCCCTTTCTAAGCGGTTTTACAGAGTCAGCATATTGCCCCCAACAATCTGGGTCCTCATTTTACCGACCTTGGAAGGATGGAAGGCTGAGTCAACCCTTGAAACTGGTGAGATTCGAACTGCCGAACTACAGGCAGCCGGCAGTCAGCAGAAGTAGCCTGCAGCACTGCATTCTAACCACCATGCTACCACTGTAGCAATTCACTTAACAACTGTGACAAGAAAGGTTGTAAAATGGAGCAAAATTTACTTAGCAACTGTTTTGCTTAGCCACGGAAATTTTGGGCTCGGTTGTGGTTGAAAGTTGAGGACTACCTGTACAAACTGCTGTGATATATAGAAAAACATACGTGTGCTTTCCCTCTATAACTGGCCCCTGTGCCTTCAGACCAGGGGCGGGTTTCTAATTTTTTTACTACCACTCTGTGGGTGTGGCTTATTTTGTGAGTGTGGCTTGCCAGCCATGTGACTGGGTGGGCGTGGCTTGTTGGCCATGTGACTGGGTGGGCGTGGCTTCTCGGACTGCTGAAGGGAGGGGAACTGAGAAAGGTCCTGCCGCCCATTCCCTCTCCCCTCAGCAGCTCGAGAAGCCTCAAACGTGCAAAAATGCCTAGGATCATCACTGCGTGTTCGTGGCTTCTCGGACTGCTGAAGGGAGGGGAATGGAGATAGCTCCTGCCGCCCGTTCTTTCAGCGTCTCATGCGCTCCCTCAGCCATCCTCCCCTGCTTGGACTCACTGTGGGGTAGGAAGGCAGCACATGCGCAGTGCCGGAAGCTCGGTTTCTGGGCATGCGCAGAAGAATTTTTTTAAAAAAAATGGCAGCGCCCAGGCACCGGCAACTGACCGCACCGGTACTGTGACATCACCAGCGGGCTGCTACCGGTGCTATAGAGTGGACCGCACCGGTAGGAACCCACCACTGCTTCAGACATGTACTCTATTTGGCATGCTAGCTCTACATGTTGTTGATGTTCTTTTTCTTATTAGTTGCTGCCACCTTGAATGAGGATGATGATGACAAGATTGTTGGAGGATTTACCTGTCCGAGAAATTCTGTCCCTTATCAGGTTTCACTCAATATTGGTTACCATATCTGTGGTGGTTCCCTTATCCATGACCAATGGGTTCTTTCAGCTGCTCATTGCTTCAAATCGTGAGTATTTTTATATTATTATTAAAGCAACTTCTGGTTAAAAAGAAGATGTCTTTAAGCTAGGGAAGCTAAAAATGTGCTAATGATTATACATCAATCATCTTTACATAGAAAAAAATCTTGCCCAGTTTTGATCCTTCTATTTATTTTTTAACCCGTCGTTTTCATTGTTAAAACAATGCTAAAGCAGAGAAAATTCCTCACCTCTGATATCAAAACAACTGCCCATCTATCCTATGATAGCTGCCTACACTAAGATGGTAATAAGTAAATCACTTAAATGAATCAATGACAATTAAGTGGAAAAGTAATAAAAAATATTGCATAAAACGCACTTGATGGGTTTCCTTCCATTTCTTACATCAGTTTGCTAATCTTATTCATTATCTGAAAGTCACATCTCAGGACTATTAATTCAAAAAGCACATTTTTTTACCAGATGGCCATATGCATGTCTGCATGGTAGATTGTGATAGCACAGTCCTGTTCAGATATTTCAAAGACAGTGAACTGACCCAGGATTAAAATGTAGCAAGCAGGAAGTACTCTTTGGTTAAGAAAAGGAGGTAATGTCAGATCCTAGAATTATAACTAGCTAGTAACATTCTGAAGCTTTCCACCATCTATCAAAGAAATATTTTTTTCTGTTTTGTCATACCTTAAGAGTGCTCTGGGGCCTAAGTACTGTATAGTAATGTTTGGTAGAACGTTAGAAACAAGCAGTTGTTTCTAAATGGGCATCTTAGGTTTTTAAAGGTAGACCTTTCATTAAATTAAGTAACTGTTAAACAAAATGCCTCATCACATTTTTAAAGGTAGATTTCTTTGCTTTAAACATGGCTTTAACACAGGTATTTTCTTCATGTGGGATTTTTTAAACATAATTTGTTTAGAAATTCATTAAGATAAGCAAAGATCAGCAAAGATAAGCAAAGATAGCCTGATGCCAGCATTTATGGAATAAAATGAAAGTAGAGTGTTCAGATACAACCCTAATTCTGGCAGATACATCCCTAATGCAATTGTATTTATGGAAATTGATATTGATTTTGAACAATGGGAAAGTTTCCATTTCAAATCTGAACTCTTGCTAAAGAAATCATTGACTTTGTCTTTGATACGAAGAATACAACTGTTGCTTGAGAGTAAACTCTGCACAGTGCAACCAATATAGAATTTGCATTATTGATTTTATAGCCGCCTCAGTGTGAAACTGGGAGCATACGATATTAGGAACCCGGAAGGAGATGAACAGATTATCAAGGCTGAAAAAATAATTGTCCATCCAAACTACAACTCTTGGCTCTTGGATCATGACATCATGCTCATCAAATTGGAAAAAGCGCCTGAATTTTCCAAAAGTGTCGCACCCATCCCCCTCGGCCACGGATGTCCAGCTGTTGGCACTCACTGCCTTGTCTCAGGATGGGGTAACACTCTCAGTGATGGTGGTGAGTATTGACAAAAATAACTCACTCTGACTCCCAGGTACATAACTGAAGAACTGTAATTGCTAAAGTCTGTTTTCTGCAAACAACACTTTCTAAATCTAGAAATGTTTTTCCCAATCACTGTTGAATCACCACATGCTTTAAATATTCACAGGGATAGATATGCTCAGAGGCAACTTGTCTCTATTCTGAAATTTCAATTTTAAGCCCTAACATTAAAATGAAAAATTTTCTTGGACAAAGCCTTGAACCAACTTTAAGCATATAAATGCTGGTTTAGATGGTTCTAGAGCACTGAAGATGAAGGTGCATCAAATTCCACTTTTTCTTTTATTATGGGAATTTTCAGACATTTTTGATATATTGAATTGGACATTTCATCTCAGACATCATATTCCATAAAATCACATAGCAATCTAGTTGCTTTTACTGGTCTAGAATTCCAGGATTGCTGCTATTCTTTTAATCAGAAAGAGTCAAGTGGCATCTTTTAATGTTAATATAATGTTAATATAAGGCATATATTTTCATGAGCTCATTTCTTACCTTCCTTATTTTTTCCTTTTTGTTTCCATCTAGTAAACTACCCTGATTACCTGCAGTGCCTGCATGTTCCAATCATAAATGATGAGGAATGCAAAGCTGCTTACCCAGGACAAATTACTGAAAACATGGTCTGTGTTGGATATCTAGAGGGTGGCAAAGATTCTTGTCAGGTGAGGACACTTGCCTTCTGACCATCTGTAAAAACAAAACAGAACAGAAATACTCAACCCACTTGCCACCCAGCTATAAGGGATTATATATAATATGTGAAAATTGTTTGATCATGTTCACATTTGCGAACCGGTAGGGAAGGTAAATGAATACCACCTCCATGTACCTGTCGGCCTTCCCAGGTAGACCAGACAGGAAACACGACTTGATGATCTAATTCTACTTTATTGTAAAGTTACATGAACAGGACTTTGCAGTACAAATCCCCAGCCATCCCCTTTACAGCCCAAAACTCTTCCTAAAGCAGTTTGAGAAGGATGTAGTATCACACATGACAAGAGGAGAGATTTTGCTTAGTAATAGATGAGGGTCACTGAAGAATAGAGAAATAATTATATGAATACAATCAGGAGATGAAAACAGGAGATCAGAATGAGTACCACTTAGTACGGTAATTAAAATTAAACAACCCCCCCCCAATGAGCTGAATAAAAGAAGTTGGACTCCAGATCCGAGACGAAGCACCACTGCGCTTTGAGAAATGAAGCAACTAAAAGAATTAAAAAATGCTGGGGGAATGCTACCGTTATTCTACAAGGACAAGTGCCATAAGTTGGTTACAGTGTAATGAGGAGTAAAAAGAGGAAGACATTACAAACATGTCAAAGGGGAAACTACCCCAGCACTTCCCTAAACCCTTATTCTTTCTTTTGGTCTTGCAGGGGGATTCTGGTGGTCCAGTGGCTTGTGATGGATTCCTCCAGGGCATTGTCTCTTGGGGAGTAGGTTGTGCCCTGCCTGGCTATCCTGGAGTCTACACAAAAGTCTGCAAATACATTGAATGGATCCATGAAACCATTTTTGCTAATTGAAGCAGCCACTTTCCTCTTATTCCAACCTTTTCATGTGCTTCCTCTTAATAGAATAGGGAATAAATAGAGGCTGATTTCCAAAACTATTTGGTGGATCATTGTTTTTATTTTAATAGCAGAGAGTTTTATAGATTGAAAGCTGTAGTTATAATCCAAAGCTCTTGAATCCTGGTGCCTTTCAATGTTCCAGTTATTTCAAGCTCCCTTATAAAAGTATTGCCTGCACTTGATGGCCATATCCAAGTAAGAATAACATGAATTTCCCATCACTTTTGCAGAGCAACATTTCTACACTCTAAAGTAAATCCAAATTCTAGAAGGCATCCCTTTCCCTTGACAATGAGGAAAGCCTGGAGCAGGACTACTTGGTCTAGTTTAGTGTTTTGATGTGGTTTTAGTTGAGGAATTTATTTATTTAATAACATTTTAGTGACTCCTAGAAGCTTACAAGAATAAATAAACCCAGTAAAAAAGCAATGACCCCACCCCTGGCGATAACAATCAATGAGCTCCATCCCATTCTGGGGTCCCCAGCCCTATTGGCAAAACCAGGTCTTCACGGTCTTGTGAAAAAATGTCAAAGTGGGGGCCAATTTGATTTGTGCAATGATGATGTTCCACAGGGAGGGAGCCATCATAGAGAAGGCCCTTCTTCTTAATCTCATTAGGAGCGGGACCTGCAGCATTCACTGCCTCCCCACTCGGATGGGTCAGGTAGATGTGACCAGGAAAAGACAGTCTGTCAGAACCACCGGCTTCGGCTTGGAGCCTTCTGTCGTCAATGGGAGAAGGGACACCAATGGGCAATTTGCTATATACCTTTATGGTTGGAAATTGGGAGGGGGGAAATTGACAGTTGAGGAAGAACAGAGCCGTTTGGAATCCAGTTCATGCTGGCGTTGGCATCTTCAAGGCCGTTTGCCTTGAGTGTGGAATTTCACCAGCCCAAACACAGCAATTTCTCACAACATCACAGCGGGTGCTGGATGGACCACCACCAGCTACGCTCAGATGGACCAAGCGGGAAGGACTTGGGGAAACCAGGGGTTTTAGTTCTGTATTGCTGCATGGGAATTTTAGATTCTGCTTGACTCTACTGCAATCAGCATTCCTTAGTAAAAGTGCCTTTTCACTTCAAATGGAATTGAGAGTTTTACTTCCTTAAGAGATCAGACTGGGGCAGGTCTGATAAAGTCCTTCAAATAACAAATGAAGAAAGTGTGCATATTTTTCTTAAATACAATATGCAAAAACAGAAAGCTTCTGAGTATAAATCCATCCAGGATTCTGGAAAATGTTATTCAAGTGGTTGATAAAAGATGTAGGAAAAAAAAAGGGGGGGGGAGACTCTGATGAGCATATGGGATAAAAACATTAAAACAAATGCATGTGGAATAGGAAATAGGAAATTGACCTTGGAAATTGACCATTCATATTTCATTCACACCAATATATGCCATAATTATTTAGAATGGCATCATAGTGGGATTTGGGGGGTTCTCCGAACTGCACAGAATCTTAGCTATAGGTTCTCCCGAACATCTGCGAACCCCCAGCAGCCCACCCCTGATTCTATCACTCCCTGCCCTTATTTACAAATTACCTTTTATGGTCCTAGTTCCTGAAGTAACTATCATATCAGCAAATTCTGGTTAAGAACTGGTTTCTAGCGTAGCAGAGGCCTTCCTACATACAATTCTGAGGCTTCAGCCTAACTCATGAGATTAGAAATACATACAATGTAGTTTCTTCTAGCATGTCTTCTGTAGTTTCTGTAAAAACAATAGGCTCTGTTTCCCACACCCAGCCAGCATGGGAAATTCTGGAAGTTAAAATCCACACATGCACAGGGGAATTCTGAGAGTTGAAGTCCACATAACTCAAAGTGGCTAAGGTTGAGAAACATAAGGTGACCAGACGTCCCGCTTTTGGCGGGACAGCCACGCTTTTTAATGATTTGTCCCGCGTCCCGCCCGTCCTCTAAAAAGTCCCGATTTTTGAAAAGAATGCACGACTAGGGCATTCCTTCCAAAAATCGGCCTGAAAGGGCGGCGTGCGAAATTGGGGGGAGTTAAAACTCGGGGAGTTTTAAGGCAGGCATGTTGGGCTCTGTGGTGGCCAAACCGTGGCGCATGCGCCAAACATCGTGCATTGGATGATTGCAAATGACGCATTGCAATCATCCAATGGCCAGGAAAGGTGATGCTTTTCTGCCCGAGCGGGACTGCAGCGCGCGGGGAAGGAAAGCCAGAAGACGGCGCTGAGCGCCCAAGGCTCTCCAGGCAGCGGCAGGCGACAGCGGGCGCCGGCTGAGTGAGCAGGGTGAGAGGCGCGGGGATTGCTGCCATCCCCAATGCAATGGGGAGAGAGGCGGATTCGCCAAGCGCCTGGGGAGGAAGAGGCGCTCCACTGGAGGCGGGCGTGGAGGCGGCGGCGGCTTGCACAGGACAACTCTGCAGCCGGGGAAAGCAGCAAAGGGGGGGGCACAGCCGCCCAGAGCAGGTGGCCACAGCGGGAGAGCCGGATCAGGATTCCCTGTCCTACCAGGACACCGACTTCAGGCAAGTGGCAGGGATACCGCGCGCCTTAATCCCCCCAGCAGGGCGCCCTCTACATCGCTCTCATGTCTTGTGGCCACGCCGGCTGGGAGCGATGTAAGTGCTAGCTAGCCCCACGCGGGCAGCAGCGATTTGGAGAAGGAAGGCTGGCGTCGGAGGGGAGGGAGAGAATGCAAGGGATGACACGAATATGGAAAAAGGCACCGAGGCGGTTAGAAAAAAAAGCGAGTAAGGCGGGAAAGGGGAGGATTGACTCAGGAGAGTTAGCTAAGTTGGACCAAAGTCGTCCCGCGCCAAGTGGCTTCCCTCTTCTTTGCCAGTTCGGTCCCCCCCCCAAAAAAATCCCGCCGCCGCGGTGGGAAGAATGAACGAAGCAGGAAGGCATTCCCTCCCTCCAAAGTGGGATGGGTTTATTTCAGCCTTGGAGACTCCTGAAATGTCCTTGAATTCCCAGGGTCAGAGACCACCTCTCCCCACACAGCCGAGCACGTCTGTCTGGTCGGAGGAGGGCTGGAGGGGAACGCGGGAGACAAAACTGCTGAAGACGTCTCCTGTACTCCCTTTCCGTAAAGCAAAAACAGGAGCCGTTCCAGATCAGTTTCGGGCACCTCGGGGCTTCGGGGCAGTGGCCCCGCCCTGGTGAGGGCAAGTGAGGCCAGCAAGAGCTTCCAGTCTTCTCACAGTATGAAAAACACTTTTGGGCCCAAAACTTCCGAGTTCTGCTGGGAGGACTCTCAACATGGAGAGAGAGAGAGAGAAAGAAAGAAAGAAAGAGAGAAAGAAAGAAAGAAAGAAAAGTTAGGAAGGAAGGAAGACAGAAAGAAGGAAGGAAGGAAGGAAGAAGAAAGAAGACAGAGAGAGAGAGAGAGAGAGAGAGAGAGAGAGAGAGAGAGAGAGAGAGAGAGAGAGAGAGAGAGAGAGAGAGAGAGAGAGAGAGAGAGAGAGAGAGAGATGACAGATATGGATGCATGGATGCATGCATGCATGGATAGATAGATAGATAGATAGATAGATAGATAGATAGATAGATAGATAGATAGATAGATAGATAGATAGATAGATAGATAGATATGACAGATAGATGACAGACATAGATAGATGGGTGAGTGGGTGGATAGATGATAGATAGATAGATAGATAGATAGATAGATAGATAGATAGATAGATAGATAGATAGATAGATAGATAGATAGATAGATAGATAGATAGATAGATAGATAGATGGATGGATGACAGACATAGATAGATGGGTGGGTGGGTGGGTGGATAGATGATAGATAGACAGACAGACAGAGAGAGAGAGAGAGAGAGAGAGAGAGAGAGAGAGAGAGAGAGAGAGAGAGAGATGACAGATATGGATGGATGGATGCATGGATAGATAGATAGATAGATAGATAGATAGATAGATAGATCGATAGATAGATAGATAGATAGATAGATAGATAGATATGACAGATAGATGACAGACATAGATAGATGGGTGAGTGGGTGGATAGATGATAGATAGATGATAGATAGATAGATAGATAGATAGATAGATAGATAGATAGATAGATAGATAGATAGATAGATAGATAGATAGATAGATAGATAGATGATAGATAAATAGATAGATGGATGACAGACATAGATAGATGGGTGGGTGGATAGATGATAGATAGACAGACAGACAGAAAGAGAGAGAGAGAGAGAAAGATGTTAGGAAAGATGAAAGAAAGAAAGGGAAGGAAGGAAGAAGAAAGAAGACAGACAGACAGAAAGAAAGAGAGAGAGAGAGAGAGAAAGATGTTAGGAAAGATGAAAGAAAAGAAGGAAGGAAGGAAGGAAGGAAGAAGAAAGAAGACAGACAGAAAGAAAGAAAAGTAAGGAAGAAAGAAAGAAAGAAAGAAAGAAAGAAAGAAAGAAAGAAAGAAAGAAAGAAAGAAAGAAAGAAAGAAAGAAAGAAAGAAAGAAAGAAAGAAAGAAAGAAAGAAAGAAAGAAAGAAGAGAAAGTTGTATGGCCGCCCTGAGTCCTACGGGAGTGGGGCGACATACAAAAACGACCAAAATAAATAAATAAATAAATTTTAATCAGGAACCCACCCACTCCGGTCAATGGTGTCCCTCTTTACCAATGTTAAAATCTGGTCACCTTAGAGAAACACTTATCTAAATCCTATTCCTCAAGCCAAAGCTGTTTTAAGACTCATTGTAGCCAGCAGATGGCAATATATGCAGTAGCAAAATCCTTCAACCATTTAAAAGAAATTTATTTTTGTTTGTACAAAATCAAATCTCCTACATGTTATGCTTATTCCTTGGTGATTTAATGATTACATCCCTATAGTTTTCTTAGCTGCATTGCCTTGGATGTTTCCTTACTTCCTAATCTAACCTAGGGTCTTTGGATTCCCTGATGGTCTCCATCCACATCAAAATCACATGTTACCCTGCTTAGATCACATTCATATCCTGTGGGATCAATCACAGTCACATATGCATTGCAGATTAGCTGAGCACCTCTAGTGATGAAGTTTGTTGTAATACTGGAGGAAGAGTATAGCATTTTAGTGGAGAGATAGACAAACTACTTCTAAAACTAAAATCTTATGGCATTTCTGGACCCCTGCATAATTGGATAGCTGCATTCCTGTCAAACAGGCAGCAAGTGGTCAAAATATGGTGCACCCTATCAAATCCTGTACCTGTTAACAGCGGTGTCCCCCAAGGCAGCGTTCTAGGACCAACTCTCCTTATACTTCACATAAATGACCTTTGTGATCATATTAAAAGCAATTACGTTCTCTTCACTGATGATGTAAAACTATTCAACACCACCGACAATGCTGCTACCCTTCAAAAACACCTTGACTATGTGTCAGAATGGTCAAACAAGTGGCAACTTCAAATCTCAACCAACAAATGCTCTGTCTTACATATTGGCAAAAAAAATCAGAACATAAAATACAAACTGGATGGACACGACCTTGTAGACCACCCTCACTCTGTCAAAGACCTTGGAGTACTCATCTCTAATGATCTAAGTGCCAGAGCCCACTATAACAACATTACAAAAAAAGCATTAAGAGTTGTTAACCTAATCTCGCATAGCTTCTTCTCTGGTAATATTGAACTACAAACTAGAGCATATCTCTATCAACATCGAGAATTGTTAGACCAATTCTCGAATACAGCTCATCTGTCTGGAACCCGCACAGCATATCGGACAGTAATATAATTGAGAGAGTCCAGAGATATTTCACGAGAAGAGTCTTCCACTCCTCTACTCGCAACAGAATACCTTATGCCACCAGACTTGAAATTTTGGGCTTAGACAATTTAGAACTACGCCGCCTTTGGTCTGACCTAAGCGTAGTACATAAAATTATTTACTACAATGTCCTACCTGTCAGTGACTACTTCAGCTTCAACCACAACAACACACAATAGATACAAACTTAAGATAAACCGCACCAAACTCGATTGCAGGAAATTCGACTTCAGCAACAGAGTGGTCAATGCCTGGAATACGCTACCTGACTCTGTGGTTTCTTCCCCAAATCCCGAAAACTTTAACCTTAGACTGTCTACTGTTGACCTCACCCCATTCCTAAGAGGTCTGTAAGGGGCGTGCATAAGCGCACCAACGTGCCTACCGTCCCTGTCCTAATGTCCCCTTTTATTCGTATCCATTTCATGTATTAATAACCATGTTTATACCTATATCTGTTATCTAATACATGCTTGACAAAATAAATAAATAAAATAAATAAATGAAAAAAATATGACATGTATTGACTTAAAATTACAGGGGCAGTGCAAGGGGGAAGTGACCTTATTGTGGTTTGTACTGGATGTATGTGCTTAAACAGTCTAGAACCTGCTGACTTGCTCTTGCTGACTTTCTTGCTCTTGTGCTACTCTTAAATGATCAATATCTTTCTACAGTTCCTGGGCATATAACTTGCTGGAGCATAAACAAAAATTCATAATGGACAATGAATTTACCAGAAGAAACAGAGTTATAGGTCTGATGAATGTTAGGCGAAAGAGGGCCAAATTGCTGGATCTGAACAATCCCTCAGGAAGCAGCTTTGACCAATGTGGTTTTGATCCCAGCATAATTTGAATCCCATTCAAACCATCTATTTGCATTGGACCTGCAAGATCAAAGGAATATTTTGTGTATTTCTTTTGTGAATCTCTCCTTCCCACCAACCCTCCATTTGGTATTCTTGAAATTAACTTTTTAAAATTTTTGTTCTTAACACAAAAAGGAAATAGAGCAATAGAGATAATAAGGATCAGAACTAGCCCGTCCTTTGCTGAGATTTGCTTGCCTGCTAACCCTAAGGATAAATTTTATTTTTCAAAATGTTTTCAACTTCAGCCTTACCTTCCCCTTGTATTATAATTTTGGAGCTGCAAGCTCTTCAGCAACATGATAAGCATCTATCACTATTGCAAAAGTGCCCTTTTCTAGGATACCACATGTTGTCCCATTTTCTCAATGATTTAAAGTCATGTCCCCTCCATTATGTTAGACAGCATATAATTCCTGGCAGACCTAATGTCTTCACTCTTTATTTGTCTCTAAGAAATTAGTTGTCAGGGTTCCAAATAGCATCCAACATTAAATCAGAGTCTGAGTCAAAATATTCCTCAAAGTCCCAATTTATTATTAGAGCCATGTTGGTACATCTGGGTGAAACCCGAATCTGAAGTCCTCCGGGTTTCACCACCCAGCTGAAAGTTCAAGTCCTTGCCCCCACACCCACAAATCCATCACATTCTCCAATCTCCAATTGCCATGCTGGCAGAGTCCACCCATCTCCTTCCGTGGGGGTGCAGGGTGCAGAGACAAAGGATGACCTTGGCTTTCTAGAAATAATTTGTTATGGCTACATGCTAACAGCCTCATACAATCCCATTTTCCCACAGTAGAAAATGCATAGTAGAATAGTATAAAGCGTGGCAGGCCAAAGATTTTAATAAAATGGCTTCAGCCTGACATTAGTCTTCAATTAACTCAGACAGTAAATACATCCACTGCACAAATGAAGTGTCCTTTGTGTCATTATAAGAAAAGAAGGTGTAATTCAATTTGGTTATGGTGATTCTGCCCTCTATCTCACCAGTCTCAGAAGGCATATACTGTCATGAATGAAGGTGAATATACATGTCCCAGGAAAATGTTGCAGGATCCAATCTGGGTCGGTCACCGGAGCCAGAGGTTTTGTCTGCCAAGCTTTCTGACTCATGCTGGAGCCCATCTTCAGGGAACTTCTCTCTAGCAGAGTTTGTGCTGTTCTGTATGTAGTATTTATGTGGTGCACGTTGTCAACATCTAAAAAGCCACATACAACAGGCACCACATAAATACCGCACACAGAACAGCACACACTCTGCAAGAGAGAAACTCCCTGAAGATGGGCTCTAGCATGAGTCCGAAAGCTGAGATAACAAAACCTCTGGCTTGGGTGACTGATCCAGATTGGATGCTGTGGCATATACTGCATTGCCATTGGGTCAAATCCAGTCCAGTTCAGCTTAGTCCAGCCACAGGTTTACAAGATTTTGTACACAATGCACAGGAATAACTTCTAAAACAATTCACTTAAAATTCCCTTAAATCACAATTTGGGAGGATCACTTTGCCAGAGATGACATATCAGGATGGAAATAAGAGAATGGAATGCTGGGAAGTGTATTCATTTTCAGATGATCTGTTGACCAATGTTTTAAATAGTTGGAGGGGTGAAGCCAATGCAAAGACTGTACAGCACCTCATCACTTATTAACTACAAGGGGACAAAGTGGGCAGGGGTGAAATTCAATTTTTACCCTACCGGTTCTGTGGGCGTGGCTTGGTGGGCATGGCAGGGGAAGGATACTGCAAAATCTCCATTCCCACCCCACTCTGGGGCCAGCCAGAGGTGGTATTTGCCGGTTCTCCCAACTACTCAAAATTTCCGCTACCGGTTCTCCAGAACCTGTCAGAACCTGCTGAATTTCACCCCTGAAAGGGGGTGTAGATAGAGAATTATTATTTCCTTTGGATGCCCTCTTTGTCTATCACCCTGCCTCCTCTTTATCTAAAATATTGCCAAGGTGATTTTCTTCTGCTATAGTTCCCAGTATACGTGCCCTTCCGTTGTCCCCTTGGCATGATGGAGTTAGTTAGATACTGGGCTTTGCTTATTCCTATTATATATTTCCTTTCTGTTAAAGTTATAAAACCTGCTTCAGTAATCAGCGCTTATGTGAGATTTCCATTTTCTAGAATGTTTACACACACAGGATACTTTGAATTCAAACCCAGACTGCATATGAATGATTATTCTCTAAAAGCAATTGTTATTTCTGAGCAACAGAGAGATTCAATAAATAATTCAAAAGCTCCCAGACTTGCTTGACAGTGAGATGGGCAGCATATTAATAAACAAACAAACAAACAAACAAATAAATCCCATCACTAGATGCAGTCTTTCACCTCTATGATATAAGTCAGAAACCAGCAATCCAGCACAAAATCTGTTAGCCTCAGTTCATCTACTGAGTTCTCATCTTTCATTGCCTCTTCATGCATTCAGATTCAGCTTGGATGATGCCTGCGTGTAAGCCTCATAATTGACAAGTGCAAACCATGAATTTTTATCTAAGCTTCCACATTACAAGCTGTATTTTCTAACAGGAAAATAAAACCAAGTTCATTTATGAACATTTCCAGAACCTCTCTAAAGAGGAAACTTGGACTATTTATCAGCACTTCGGGAAGGGCGGGATTTAGGAAGTATGAAGCACCTGACAGAAATGCTTCTTGGTTTCCTTCATCACTTCAACCGGATATTTTGTACAGATCAAATGAGGTTTCTTTTATGGTTTTTCATTTTTCATTCACATAAGAGAAAGGAAAGTACTGTAGAAAGGCAGTTAGCAAGGGAGGGAATATAACAATCTAAGTTTGGAGATAACAGTCTAAAAGTGGCTGGAGAAAGACTTTATTTCCATAAATTTTATTTTGATAAAATTGGTTTGGCAGTTTCTACAGGGAAGAAACTGAACCAGGAACACCGCACCATAAAAAGGAGCATTCAAGAAATAACTGTATTTTCTTGCATTTTGAGCAGCTATTGCTATGATGTTATGGAATATAATTTACCAACACCTTCAGCCTTCCTTCTTTTCTTCTTTCTCTTTCTCCTTCTTATTACTCTGCATCAGAGCAGAGCAGGCACTGCTCACGCAGAAACCAACCTGGATATTAGGGCAGCTTGGAGACCAGATTGAAATGAATTGCTACCAGAACAACACAGATCACAACTGGATGTACTGGTATCGGCAAACAGCAGGAAAGCAGCAGCTGGAACTGATTGGTTACATAACTAGGGGAGCACCAAAATCCACTATTGAAGATGAATTTGAAGATCGAGGATTTACGATTCAACAAATGCATGGTAAACACTGTTCCTTGCAAATCAACAAAATGAGCTCTGAGGATGCTGGTGTTTATTTCTGTGCTTCTAGCTTCACAGTGCTAGAATGCTTCAGGAGCTCCCTGCAAGAACTGTCTCATGAAGGACAGGATGAGAGAAGACAAAAGAGACACTGAAAGAATCATCCCACTAGAATCTTCGCATGGAAGCTTGGAGTCAAAATTTGCATCTCTCTCTTTCTTCTCCCCTATGTGCCTGCAGAAGGTAGACAAAAGAAGTCAAGATGGTGGCCACAGCTTGATAACACACACAGAGAGAGAGAGAGAGAGAGAGAGAGAGAGAGAGAGAGAGAGAGAGAGAGAGAGAGAGAGAGAGAGAGAGAGAGAGAGAGAGAGAGAGAGAGAGAGAGAGAATGGGGCTTTGATTGTACTGCTCTAAACACCTCTGCTCTCTCTCATACACATACCAGAAAGATGAGCACTAGATTTTTCCATCAATCTAACCACGCTACATACCATTTTGGAAAAAAAGAAAACAGATTTTTTAAAGTGACAACTGTATTATTATTATTATTATTATTATTTATTTATTTATTTTGCCTTTTCCTTATGAACTTAAAGCGTTTTTAAGAGCAGTACCAAACGTCTCTGTTGAATGGATGGTGTAGCTGGTCTACATGATTTGGCCACTGTGCATGTTTACAAATCAAGGTAGTCATATGAGTCTTGCAACAAATTAGGAGACAATTTCAAACTCCTCCCACATGAACAGCAGAATCCGATTGGTTTAGATATCACCCCAAATGCTGTGGCTTCTTAAGAAGCAATAGTCATGTAGTTCAATAGACTTGAAAGATGTTCACAAATAATTCCAGAGTAGACAACCAGAGAAGACAAGTATTTTTCTTCCAGGTTTTAATGAGTCTTATAGATTTTTTGTAAGAACACCTAGCAAATTTATATGCTTTTAAATGTTTCATATTTCCTCAATAATGCTTAGTTTACTGTTAGATAAAGTAGTTGTTGTCAGGCCGAAACCATTTTATTTGGGATCTTTGGCCTGCCACACTTTATACTATTCTACTATGCATTTTCTACTGTGGGAAAATGGGAGGGGGAATTGTATGAGGTTGTTAGTATGTTGCCATAACAAATTCTTTCTAGAAAGCCAAGGTCATCCTTTGTCTCTGCACCTGCACGGAAGGAGATGGGTGGACTCTGCCAGCATGGCAAATGAAGATTGGACAACGTGATGGATTTGTGGGTGTGGGGGCAAGGACTTGAACTTTCAACTGGGTGGTGAAACCCGGAGGACTTCAGATTCGGGTTTCACCCAGATGTACCAACATGGCTCTAATAATAAATTGGGACTTTGAGGAATACTTTGACTAGGACTCTGGTTTAATTTTGAATGCTATTTGGAACCCTGACAGTTGTATTGCTTTCATCTTGAAAAAGGCTAAGATTTCGAGCAGGGATTCTCCAGTTCATCACCAATGCACTTTTTCTTCTTCTTGTGCCATATCCGTCATCGGATGTTGGCGATCATGTTGGCGATGCAATACACAGTCTTAATTATATCCTTCTTCTTTAGCTAAAATTTTAATCTTTATGCTGTTGTTCTTAACTTCTCTGTAGAGTTCTTTTTCTGATCAGGAAGGTAGATAGTTAATCAGTCAGTCAAAGTTCATTTTGGTCAAAGATCCTTTTAGAAAACTGGGTAGGTATCTCCTTGTCCATCTCTGGGCAGATTGTTCAACCCCCACAACAGAGTCATGAAGAATATTTTGAAGAAAGGACACCAGTTTGAAACAGCACTAAGAAAGGAGAAAGGAAAAAAAATGACTGTTATGTCTTTCTGAACAGAGAACGCTTTCAGAAACTCTGCACCTGCCTGCAAGACTTTGAAGGTTCTCACCAGTTCCGCAGCTGTCACTCTTGCTGGAAACTTCACTGCTGGGAGTGGTGATAGACTAGAAAAGTGAAGTCTTTCTGTATGAGATTCAATCATTGTGGGGACAGGGAGCACAATGATTCATTTGATGGAGAGCCCTTTACAAAAACCCTGCCTTGCTTACCAAATAGAATCTAGCCAGAGTTGCCATAGTAGATTGTACAGTACAGAATTGGATGGCACTATTTTTTTTGCCAAGATCTCAGTCCCTTATGTCTCCTACACATACAATCCAAAGTATGGATCCAGTATGTAGATGACACCTTTGTTATAATAACAAAGGACCATCAACATATACAAAGGGATACAATTCACAAAAGAAGAAGAAGACAACAACACTCTACCTTTCCTGGATATTCACATCAACGGAGACAGTGATGGCAAACTACAAACACAAATCTATCAAAAAGCTACAGTACACACACTTACCAAGTGCTCCACAAACAAATTAACAACCCAACCTCCCATAAAAGAAACTGTGTAAGAACACTATTTACCGGTAGATGAGCACAAACACACTGCACCAACCCTGAACATCAGAAAAAAGGAAACAGATTATCTATACAACATCTTTCAACAAAATAGATATCCATGCAACATCATCCAAAAGTGCCTGATCACTCAACCCAATATAGCACAACCAACATGAGGTGTGAAAAGGATAACACTACTATACACCAAAAACATTTCAGAAATCACCAGTAGGCTATTACAACCACATGGCACCATAGCACACAGACCAACTACAGCCCTCCAAATAAACCAAAAGACCCAGCAGCTCCAGAAGAAAAGAACAGGAGTCATCTACAACATATAGTATAAGGATCGCAACAGCCACTATGTTAAGGATGAACAGGCAGAAGACTAGCACCGCACATTCATGGACACTAACTAGCAGATATGGGATATGGTGAAAACTCCTTAATTTCCACAACACATGGACAAACTTAATCATAGTTTCAACTGGGAAACAGTGACCACCCTTGGCCAAGCCAAAAATGCTAGAGAAGAAACCTGGCACTCTGACAAATTGACTATCAACAGGCACATAGACATAAACAACAAACACAGTACATACCATTCAAAAGAGACAATCAACAAGCCAAAAAGGGAACAAAAAGACCAAAACCTCTCCTCACCAGCAATCAACATCCAGATGAGCAAACACCAAAATTAACATTAGACTAACAATCAAGAAGTAAGCAAGATTCCAGTCAAGGAACTGCCAAACAACCTAATAATAAACAGCCCAACAAAGAACTATAAAGACCACTCCTACCAATACTGACAGGGCAAACTTCTAGAATATAAAATGAGAGCAAACCCCATTTCCTACTAGCACTGATAATGTTATCTAGTTTGGGTAATGAAAGATCTGCAAGTAAACAACCAAGCTCAGAGAGCACCATGGACCCCTCATTTCAACCCTGAGCTACAAATATTCTCCTCTAACAGGACCTTAATTGAGCCTGGAATTATGGTTGTAACTTGTGCTGGTTGTTAAACAGGTCATCAAGTGACTAACCTGATTTTACAACCTTTTTTTGCAGTAGTCATTAAGTGAATCACAATGGTTGTGAAATGAATCTGCAGTTGTTAAGCAAACACAGCAGTCATTAAGTGAATCCACTGTCCACAATGGACATTTTTTTGCCAGAAACCGGAAATAACATCCTAACAGACAGGAAGCAGCAGGTGAAGCTAAGCAGAATCACATCAGATACCTGTACAATTAGCACAGGGATGTGTGCTCTCTCCACTTCTCTTCTCTCTATATACCAGTGACTACATCTCAAACAATCCAAACTACTGTTGTTAAACTACTGAAGTTTGCAGATGATACAACAGTGATTGATCTCATTCGAGATGATGAATCCGCATACAGACGGGAGATTGAACAACTAGCCTCGTGGTGCGACCGGAACCATCTGGAACTGAACACATTCAAAACTGTAGAAATGGTGGTAGACTTTGGGAGAAACCCTCCCATACTTCCTCCTCTTACAATACTAGACAACACAGTATCAACAGTAGAGACCTTCAAATTTCTAGGTTCCATCATTTCTCAAGACCTAACATGGACACCTAACATCCAAAACGTCATCAAAAAAGCACAACAAAGAATGTTCTTTCTGCACCAACTCAGGAAGCTCAAACTGCCCAAGGAGCTGCTGATACAGTTCTACAGAGGAATTATCAAATCTGTCATCTGCACCTCTATAACTGTCTGGCTTGGTTCTGCAATCCAACAAGACAGACACAGACTTCAGAGGATAATTAGAACTGCAGAAAAACAATTACTACCAACCTGTTTTCCATTGAGGACCTGTATACTGCATGAGTCAAAAAGAGGGCTGTGAAAATATTTACAGACCCCTCACATCCTGGACATAAATTGTTTCAACTCCTACCCTCAAAACAACGCTATAAAGCACTGCACACCAAACAACTAGACACAAGAACAGTTTTTTCCCGAACGCCATCACTCTGCTAAACAAATAATTCCCTCAACACTGTCAAACTATTCACTAAGTCTGCATTACTATTACTATTAATCTTCTCATTGTTCCTATCACCCATCTCCTTCCACTTATGACTTATGACTGCATGACTGTAACTTTGTTGTTTGTATCCTTATGATTTATATAGATTGTTTCCTAGTATGATTTGATTGCTTATTTGTACCCTATGACTATCATTAAGTGTTGTACCTCATGATTCTTGACAAATGTATCTTTTCTTTTATGTACACTGAGAGCATATGCACCAAAGACAAATTCCTTGTGTGTCCAATCACACTTGACCAATAAAGCATTCTATTCTATTCTATTCTATTCTATTCTATTCTATTCTATTCTATTCTATTCTATTCTATTCTATTCTATTCTATTCTATTCTATTCTATTCTATTCTATTCTATTCTAAATAAATGCCAGTTTCCAGCAAAAAAAGGTCATAAGTTGTATTCACATGACTGCAGAATCCTGCAAACAGCCGTAACTGTTGCCTGGTTGCTGAGTGTCCAAAATGTGATCGGATGACCATGGGAGGGCAACTCTTGAAACTTCAAATCTGGGTCATATGTATCTTTTTTGTGTGTCAATCATAATGTTGAATGTTGAACGAGTCAAGCAATATTTGAATATGAGTATGTAAACATACATAAACATACAATATAGTAGCCAAAGGAAAAAAAGTATAAAATAGGGGGGGGGGGAGTTCTTCAATGGTGGTGGAAGATTATATGGACAATGTGTGCTAGTGAATACTTAGTCTCTAAGCAGCAGAAGCAGCAGAAGCAAAGGCACTGAACTTGGTCCCCATTCCAAAGGTTTTTTTTTAATGCTTGTTGGTCAAATAGCAATAGCACTTACACTTATATACCGCTTCATAGGGCTTTTACAGCCCTCTCTAAGCCAGTGGTTCCCAACCTAGGGGTCGGGACCCCTTTGGGGGTCGAACGACCATTTCCCAGGGGTCGCCCAGGCATCCTCAGCTCCCCCCCCACTGCCACAAGCCTGGCCATATCGGCTCAACTTGCCTGAGCCCTCCGATTGGTCGGGAGAGGTGCCATTCGGTGAGAGGCGTTTGTGACGCCTGGCGGCCGAGCTTTGAAGGCATCAGCTAAGGGGTGGGGCGTTGCAAGATTGTGCGCTGGAGAGTACAAGGCGGTGCTTAAGACATCTGTAGCTGCCCCTGTCTCCTGCTCACAGCGGCAGTTTCTTCCTGTTGGTGTAGAAGGGAAAGGGAGTCACGTGAGGGAATGGCCAGCCAATGACCACTTAAGTTTCACAGCGCACGACGGCGGGAAGGAGGACAGCTGGGTCGGAATCGTCTGTCTGCCCTCTCACCCTCGGCTGGCGTGGAGACTCAGCGAACAAAGAGGCAAACAGGGAGGGAGGGAAGAGAGAGACTAAGAGATTTTAGCGCAGGACTAGCCTGATCATACAGCTTCGGTGCTAGGGCGCCACCGCCGGAGGCAGGAGGAGCTAAGCCAGAGGGAACTGGAGAAGGAGGTGGTGCCGGAGCATGGTCCATTGCTGCCGCCCTGCTCCATATGATCAGGCTAGCCCTGTGCTAATAGCTCTCAGTCTCTCTCATCCCTCCCTCCCTGTTTGCCTCTTTGTTCGCTGAGTCTCCACGCCAGCCGAGGGTGTGAGGGCAGACAGACGATTCTGACCCAGCTGTCCTCCTTCCCGCCGTCGTGCGCTGTGAAACTTAAGTGGTCGTTGGCTGGCCGTTCCCCCCGTGACTCCCTTTCCCTTTGACACCAGCAGGAAGAAATTGCTGCTGCGAGCCCCGGCCGGCCCGGTTTGCGAGTCCTGGCTGTAGTTGGAGATGTGGGATGTGGCAAGTGAGGAGACGGGGATGCCGGAGGGGATAGCAGGGAGTGTCTGGGTGGGAGGATTTAATAAAATATAAAATATAGTTCTTAAAGCAGAAGACATATAAACCCAAGAGGACAAACAGGTGTAAGGAAGGAGAGAGTTTGACGCTTCTCATGAATCAAATTTGCAAAGAATGAAGGAGGAACAGAAGAGTTTGAAGGAATTGTCCTCCAGCCACAAAGGGGAATCTTTGAAAAGGCGGATGGGCGAGGGGACCATAAGCGCCTTGCAGGACGTCTCACTGCAGGACCCGCGGCTGCGCTACGAGCTCATCCAGCACATCGGCTCCGGCACTTACGGCGACATTTACAAGGTGCGCAACGGTGCGCCCGGGGTGCATGGCTTATTTGTCCGGGTTGCCAGAGAGTTTGGCATGCACGGATCTTGCGGTGCTGAGGGCTAGGAGAGGGAAGAAGAGAAAAGAGAAGGAAGGAAGGAAGGGAAGGAGAGGAAGGAAGGGAAGGAGAGGAAGAAGCGGAGGAAGAAGAATGTTAGGTGGGAGGGTGGGAGGAAGGAAGCAAGGAAGAGAAAAAAGTGAGAGAGGGAAAGAAAGAAAAAGAAAGAAAAGAAAGAAAAAAAAGAAAGAAAGAAAGAAAGAAAGAAAGAAAGAAAGAAAGAAAGAAAGAAAGAAAGAAAGAAGAGGAAGGTTGGGAGGGAGGGAGGAAGGAAGAAAGAAAAAAGCGAGAGAGAGGGAAAGAAAGAAAAAGAAAGAAAGAAAGAAAGAAAGAAAGAAAGAAAGAAAGAAAGAAAGAAAGAAAGAAAGAAGAGGAAGGTTGGGAGGGAGGGAGGAAGGAAGGAAGAGAAAAAAGCGAGAGAGAGAGGGAAAGAAAGAAAAAGAAAGAAAGAAAGAAACTGTTGAAAAAAGAGCCTTGCAAATTAAAATCGTTGTCTTTGCAGGAGTTTTGGGAAGGGTGGGTGAGCAGGTCCCATGGGGGAGGAAGGAATATGGGGCTGTTTTAAGAAGAAAGAGTTTAAAAGAGGAAATTGGCTTTGGGGACCCTGGCAACGTTTTTGGACCAATCATGGTTTTTTTTTGCCCCCCCCCCCCCCCCCCGTTTGCCTCCTGAAACTTTGGAGTCCTGGGAGAAAGCTACTAAACAGGGATTACTTTGCTGGAAGCTTATCTGATTTCTAGTTTTTTGACACTGCAGGCCACAATTTCTCAACCTCAACAACTTGAATATACCTGGACTTCAACTCCCAAAATTCCCTAGCCAGCTTTGCTTTGAATTCTGGGAGATGAAGTCCAGGCACCTTAAAAGTTGCTGAGATTGAGAAATATTGCTGTACACTTGTTGGTTATCAAGTCTAAATACAGAAGTAGACTTATTGTGGAAGATGATATTCCTTGTGCTCTTGCAAACACTGGCCCGAGAATTTCTGATCTGGCATAATTACATATTGTTTTTGTGATTAATCGCTATGCTTTAATTATGTTCAATTTGTAACAATGAAAATACATCCTGCATATTATTTACATTACGATTCATAACAGTAGCAAAATTACAGTTATGAAGTAGCAACGAAAATAATTTTATGGTTGGGGGTCACCACAACATGAGGAACTATATTAAGGGGTCGCGGCATTAGAAAGATTGGGAACCACTCTAGGATATTAGCTATTCCTGCCAGGTTAGTATCATCCGCAAATTTGTTAAGCTCCCCTTCTATTCCCTCATCTAAGTCATTTATGAAGATATTGAAGAGGACTGGGCCTAAGACAGAACCTTGTGGTACCCCACTGCTTACTTCCCTCCATGTAGAAGTAGACCCATTAAATATTAATCATTGAGTACAGTTTATCAGCCAGTTACGAATCCATCTGGTGGTAATGCTATCTATTCCACTTTTTTTCTAGCTTACCAAGAAGTAGGTTGTGATCTACTTTGTTGAATACCTTGCTGTATTCTAAGTATATTACGTCCACATTATTTCGCTGGTCTACTAATTTAGTGAGTCTTTGACCCTGCCTTGGTCATTATTCTGAATTTCCACACTGGATATGTGTGCATGTTTGTTAGGCGACAAATAATAACTGTAAGAATCAATAATTTCATAAAAGACCAAAGGACATTTTTCTTGAAACTTAATTCAAGGGATAGTGTTGGATAAGAAGGGACACAGAGATGTAATGCAAAGTCTGTTTAAAATATAAACAGAAAAAATAGGTACGGTATATAAAGTAATAATGGCCCCTAAGGCTTTCACAGGGCAGATTCCACTTCATCAAGAGCAGACATGTTATCCAAATAGTGTTTCCAGAGGAGATTTTTAATACACAACCTTCCTGTCTCATTCATAACATTTCCAGGCAGTCCAGACACAATTGTTTTCCATTTGGATCTCTTTTGTATTTTTATATCATTTCTTTTGTATATTTTGGCAGACAAAGTTTATTTGGGAAGAAAAGATGAAATAGCTGTACAGAAACTTTTGAGGGCCTGGAACTATACCAGGTTGGCATGATAGATACACTTAATGATATATAAATAGACAAAAGAAAACTTTATACACAGAATGACCAGAAGATCAGGAAATGAAACAAAAGTAGCAAAAGTACTATATAAACTTTGTCATAGTCACCCTTATATTTAATTTAGTTTGGGGGCCATTTTGTGCTTGCCTATATGACTGTATATGTGATTTGCAGTTAATAATGTAACTATTTTATGAAGTAGGTTCTGCTCCAAGATGATGCCATTTGTCTCTAAAATGCCTCAGGATTTTTTGCTATTTTGGAACAATAGACCAACACAGCTGTCCCTCTGGAATGTGGCTCTTTGGTTTGCCAGATATTTTCTTCACATTCATCTTAGAAAAAAAAGGAGAAAAGATCAATAGATTTAGTTGAAATTCCTCAAGGTTATGAGAATAAATAATGAGGTTCTGGAGCCAGAAGAAGAGAGAAATCACCCAGAGGGAGAACCTGAACTGACAGAGACCTCTGATTTAGTTCATTTTTCATCATTAAAAGATAAAAAGTCCCAACATTTTCCCAAAAGTTTGTTCATTTATGCACTTATCTTGTGTGTTAATGAGAGATGATTCATACACTAGTGAATTTGTCTCAAGCTGATAAGCTCTCTGGGATATTCTTGTAATGCTCTTTAATACTGTGTTCAACACATTGTTGTACTTTGGCCAGGGAACCAGACTGACAGTGCTAGGTAAGTTAATCAAAGATTATTTTGTGAAGTTTTCTTGCCTGAGCCCTGTTAAATACATGAGATTAGTGGAAGTGTGTGCTTCAGCTTGCTTAGAAAAACTATAAAATTGTTTAATTGTAGCACACCCAAAGTTAAAAATGATAACTGTTTTCTAAAAGAAAATAAATAAATTTTAGTAATCACCAAGATCCACTCTGATCATAATACATAATTATTAATTTTAATTGAATATTGAATATCCTGGATGCATGTAATTAGAAAGTTCTAGTTTTTCTACATTCATACTTTGGAATGGAGCAAAGCAGAGCCAAGTCAAGCCTTGTTTGTTGTTTTTTCCCCCTATTTATCATCCTTTGCTTGTCATCTGACATCTGAATGCCATTTGGGATGTGAGGTTGCATTCAAGCTATAGCTGGAGAGGGGGGGGGGAGAGAGAGAGAGAGAGAGAGAGATTCAGGAGACTGAGCAGCCCCAACCAGAATTAACATTCATTTTATGTGGTGATTTCATCACTGTGTACATATGCTGAGCTGCACTTTGGAAAAGGAACTCAGCTTACAGTACTTGGTAAGACAAAATCATAGTTTATTATTACAAGCAAAACTGAATTTCTTAAAATGTTAATGAATGTCTGATCAATCCTTGGTCTAGAATGAAGAAATCCATGTAACTGACACTCTAAACACACATGGGTAAAGTACAAATTGTTTCCAGCATTCATCTCTCCTCATAAAATGTGTTAATTTCATTAACATCTCTTTTGGCTTTTCTTGACCATCCTAGGATCTATTGCTTGAGAATAATCAATCATGCATTTTGGGATATGTAGGTCTGTCTGTCTGTCTGTCTGTCTGTCTGTCTGTCTGTCTCTCTCTCTCTCTCTCTCTCTCTCTCTCTCTCTCTCTCCCTCCCCCCTCTCCCCCTCCCCCTCCCCCTCTCCCTCTCTCCTCTTCAGTCCCATGAAAATCTGTTGGGTTTCTATGATTTGTTTAAGGAGGAAAGATTGTTAGCAAATTTCACATAAATAACCTCTTGACTGAGGCTGACTAGTAAAAATATGCAGAAAGTTTTATTAATTTATTTATTGATTTAAAACATTTACATAGCCACCCATTTTCAGCCAACTCTGGGCAGCCCCCAATCAAAAATCAAAAATATATAAATCATATTAAAGCTATAAAAATCAACTGATTAAAACATTAACGTTCTATGTTCTCTGTTGGAATTGATTGCCAACATCTGTCTGTTCATATTTATCAATAGGTCTCTTGGCAATTGTTTATTAAATATTAGATATAATTAGGGGCGACTCCATCACAAATTATGCCAGCCTTCTATAAAAGAGCGACAGAAGAGATTGAAAGCTTAGGAGAGATTAAATTTGGGGTTGAATTCTTTCTTATTTGTGCTTTACTCTTTCCCTAAAGCAGTCATTTCCATTTATGAAGTCCTGGCCACTAGAGAAAACAATGGATTGAGAAAAATTATCGATGGATAAACCAAAAATCAGTGTAAAGGAAGAATTTGATTCCTGCTTTTCATATTGCACCTAAGATTTTCACTGCATTGACCCTTGTTTTGCAGTGATCAGTCAGTTGATAGATTCACTGCTGCCACATCTAGTTTAGCCTGAAAATTTGTGATGTTTTAAGAAAATTCTATAAATTGGGTATGGTCCATTCCATACTCTGTTTGGGTCCATTCCCTGTTTCTGTCTTGCTGTAACCCATACCCACACACACCCATACACAGAAGTCACACTGGATGTTGTAGTCAACAAGTGATGGTCAAACACATCTATGAATCAAACATCCCCCCCCTCATAATTTCAGTTTTTACATAAGAGCAAATTCATGCTCATACAGATGACAGTTGTGACTTCTGCTTTGTTGGCTTTCAGCCTCAAAGCATGAAAGAGATTCTTAGGAAACAGATGGCCTTAGATGACAACGTGCTCCTAAATTAAATATCTGTGACAAATCAAGAGGAAACAAAAGTTTCTGCCTTCTAGCAGCAAGCCTTAGTCCTTCTCATGCTTTACCAGCACTGGAAAAACTATGAACTAGAGGCAGAGGGAACCAACTTTGATGGAACAGCTTTCTAATTAAAACCAACAGAAAAGGATGAAGAAAAACCTATCAGCTTCCTTATGGATAATCCAGAGGGGAATTTATTTCATGACCTTGCCAGCTGTGCAATACTGAGCAGACATACTTTGGAGAAAGGGACCAAGCTGAATGCTTGGGGTAAGGAAATGTATTTGATGGAAACTGGTAGAAATGTGCTGAAAAAACATGGCTCCATATTGCTATAGTAATAGAACCTGAGATAGCATAGGTTATACTATCTGGCAGAGATCAAAAGGCAAAGTCCTTAAGGACTGGGGAGAAATAAAAGGAGAGAGAGAGAAGAAGCAGTTGTACATGTGTCAACTTTAATAAACCAGTGGTTCAACATGGACAGCCAAAGATGAATATGAACAGCATGTGGATTTTTTTTCAGAAGTCTTCCTGCTCATCTCTATCAGCTTGTTAGAATAGAATAGAATAGAATAGAATAGAATAGAATAGAATAGAATAGAATAGAATAGAATAGAATAGAATGCTTTATTGGTCAAGTGTGATTGGACACACAAGGAATTTGTCTTTGGTGCATATGCTCTCAGTGTACATAAAAGTGTACATAAAAGAAAAGATACATTTGTCAAGAATCATGAGGTACAACACTTAATGATTGTCATAGGGTACAAATAAGCAATCAGGAAACGATCAATATTAATATAAATCATAAGGATACAAGCAACAAGTTACAGTCATACAGTCATAAGTGGGAGGAGATGGGTGATAGAAGCGACGAGAAGACTAATAGTAATAGTAATGCAGCCTTAGTGAATAGTTTGACAGTGGTGAGGGAATTATTTGTTTAGCAGAGTGATGGCGTTCGGGAAAAAACTGTTCTTGTGTCTAGTTGTCTTGGTATGCAGTGCTCTATAGCGTCGTTTTGAGGGTAGGAGTTGAAACCATTTACCAGTATGTCCAGGATGCGAGGGGTCAGTAAATATTTTCACGGCCCTCTTTTTGATTAGTGGAGTATACAGGTCCTCAATGGAAGGCAGGTTGGCAGTGATTGTTTTTTCTGCAGTTCTGATTATCCCCTGAAGTCTGTGTCTGTCTTGTTGGGTTGTAGAACAAGGATAGTCAAGGATAGCTCTAATCACTGTGATAAGATCTTTTGAAAAAAGATGACCTCCATGCTCTCCTGTTGCTCATTACATGAAATCATACTGCTTCTATGAAGATCGCTTGGAATGGTGGAGTGGTTTGACCTGGACATGCCACTCTTAAGTACAAAATTCCCCATTTAATTTCCCAGTTCAGTTCTCCCTCCCTACATGTCCACCAATATCTTTGAAAGAACGGAAGGATATAAATACAACATGTACACAATTGCATCAAAACATCTAAGAACTGGATCAGAGTTCAATTTAGCTGAAAGATGCTTTCTCCCCAGTATGTAACTAGAGAAAAAGTTCCTGCTAGTGTATATGGGTGATGTTTTCTCTGAGCTGAAGCATCTTTTTTTTAGTAATAGGATTTCATGCTGTGCACAAATTCTCCACTGAACTTTGGCCCAGGAACTCGAGTATCTGTATTAGGTAAGATATATGCTGTGGGGTCTTACATGGATTCAATGATTCTTTGCTATGGAAACTAGGCATAACATGTAGGATCTTAGGAAGCAACTGTGTGAAAATTAAGGAAGGGGACAGCATGGTGGGTTATGTAGTGGATTTAAGAAATGTGACTTTGATTCATTGATAGATTACATTACAGTATTTCACCTCAACCTGCCTTACAGGGATGTGTTGAGAGTAACATGGAAATATATATATTCCTTTGAACTCCTTATATGAAGGATTCTCTTTGTAAAATACAGATAAATAATTTGTAAGCTAAGAATGTCACCATGAACTATAATAAGGTTTATGTGATGGGACTAGGTGACACAGAAGAACCTAGAAATCTCTCCCATGCCATCTTCCTTGGCTATATGAAATATATAAGAATTCAGTACCAATAATCATTGACTCTTTCTTTTTCTTTCTTTCTTTCTTTCTTTCTTTCTTTCTTTCTTTCTTTCTTTCTTTCTTTCTTTCTTTCTTTCTTTCTTTCTTATTTTCTTTCTTTCTTTCTTTCTCTCTCTCTCTCTCTCTCTCTCTCTTTCTCTTTCTTTCTTTCTTTCTTTCTTTCTTTCTTTCTTTCTTTCTTTCTTTCTTTCTTTCTTTCTACAGTACTGTTTTTATGATTGTGTAGATCTATGGCTTATTTTTCTTTTAGTCATACAAATTGGACAATAGAAAATGTGAACAGCTGAAAGGATTATCTGATACAGGGTAGTTGGTACTGTGGGGTACTTAGAATTATTATAATATTAAAGGCAATAAAAGCACACAATTGGCTAAGTGTTAGTTTATTCAACAATTGAATTTATAACCTGCATGATCTTGGTTCAGATGCCTGCAACTGTTAACAATTAAAAAACAAACGTTCATTGATAAACTCTAATACTCACACAAAATCTGTCATTGCTATATAAAATCTATAAATAACAACAGGGCCCCAAGAAAAGAGCAAGCATAACTTCCAACATAAATATATCAAGGTAATATCAGAAGGTTCATTTTAATACTTCAGCTTTGGATGTTGCTTTTAGACTCAAGGCAATGTTCAGAAACAGGTTGGATAGTTAATAATCAGGAGACATTCCTTCAATATAGCTGTTCCTAAAGGTTTCATTTATAAGACAGACACACTGTGTGCCTCTGACAAGCTCTATTTTGGACAAGGAACTCGACTGACAGTACTAGGTAAGATCTATGGGAATAAAGGATATCTGAAGTAATTATTTAGCACATCCATTAAGATAATATGGTGTAGGGCTAAGCAAACTGGTTTCTTCCAGATGCTTTGGACCTTAGTTTCTATTAGTTCCAGCCAATGTGCCCAGTGAAGAGGTGAATCCATTTATCTTAAAATAACAACAATATTGCAAATCAGGGTTTTGGTCAGAGAATAGAACTGTTCTAACACAACCATAAAGCTTTTTGAGTGAGTTGTTTGTTTTGATACATGGAAAACACATTGTGTGTCAATGAGCAGCTGCACTTTGGTCAAGGAACCCGGCTTACTGTTCTAGGTAAGGATGAGGGCATAAGGGCATAAGAAACTTGTATGGTGTACATTTCAAGGGCCAGTATGCAATTGTAGTTATCCTACAGTAGCAATGATTCATAAGGAAGGACAATATGACTTTTTTGCTCCGTATTATAACCTTGGATCTGAGGCTTGTAGTCCTCCCCTGAATTATAGAATGCTGGTCTCTGAATACCTAGATGATGCTAAAGAGATTATAATATAGAAAGAGAGCAGAAAAAAATGTTTTTAATGATGGATGTCAAGTTCTTTTGCATTTCTCAAAGTTTTTCAGTCTCAGTTCAGAATAGTTTCAAACCTCCTGGTCATTCTTATTGGTATTCTCAGAAACTGTTTTCAGATAGTCTGTAGTGCAGTGCCAAGAACTGGATGTAATAGTGAAGGTAAGGTCTGACCAAAGCAGAATAAAGTTTAGTTATTATTTCCTGTGACTTGGAATGAAATTTTTTTGCTGAGGCAGCTTAAAATTGCATTTGCCTTTTCATTATCTCATACTCAGGCGGGCATCTTATCCTATAAGGGAAAATTAGTAACCAGCCTGTAATGATTGATTTCATGTGTCCAACAATGGTTTGTCTACCTGTAGATTCACTGCTACTACTCCCTGTCAAAAATATATTTCCTTTGTAAGGAGAAACCTGTAACCTCTGGATTACAAACTCTAGATCCTTCCCTACCAGGGGTGGGTTTCTATTTACCTCGCTGCCGGTTCGCTTCCTCCGATGCTGCGTGGGCATGCCTTGTGCGCAGTGCCAAAAAATCCAGAAAAAAAAGCCAAAAACAAGATGGCGACCACATGCACAGTGCTGGAAACTCGGTTTCTGTCCATGCTCAGAAGAAAAAAAATTCAAATTTTTTTTTTTTAAATGATGACGGCGCCCATGGACCGGCACGACCGAACTGGCGAGTTGCTACCGGTTCGAGTGAACTGGTCCCAATGTCACCAGTGAGTCGCTACCGGTTCAAGTGAACCGGTCCAAACCGGGAGGAACCCACCCCTGTTCCCTACTCAATATACCACAAAGGCATATAGGGTAAGGGAACCAGTCCTTGATTATATGGTCTACATTCTCAGGTCCTAAAAACTGATGTTATTTAATAATGTGGGCTGGATAGTGTAGATATACCAAAGGTGATTTTTCAAAAGGCAACTGGATTTTTTTTGTTTATTGAAGATGTTTCGCTTCTCATCCAAGATGCTTCTTCAGTTCTGACTTAATGGTAGGGAATGGAAGGATTTATATTCCTTGCAGTCATGTGTTTCTGAGAGTCATTGAGGCCACTTGGAGGTTTATCTGTGTCCTTGGGGGGGGTGTCACCTTAATAGTGCAAAAGGCTGTGGAGCCTTCTTGGAACTGTTGAAAGGACTGTGTTGTAAACAGGAGATAGGTGGTGTCGTATCCCTCCCCCTCTGTTGAGAGAGGGCTGTTCAATCTTAAGACAGATGGCCTCTTAAAGATAAACTTCCAAGGTAGTTCTCCATCATTCAGTCAGAACTGAAGAAGCTTCTTGGATGAGAAGCAAAACATCTTCAAGTAAAAACAAGAATGTACAGTTGTCTTTTGAGAAAACATCTTTGGAACAACCATGACCTGGATGAATGAGAATCTTTTTTTCCCATGTTTTATTTGTTTTGTTTATATAACATATAAAAATTCAATTACCATCAAACAGTGTGTTGTCTGGTAGAATTGTTTTTAGGCAATCATAATCAAAATGTTTACAATAGTATTCATCACAATAACATTAATACTATAATAACAATAATATTTAACTTATCTACTTTAACAAATCTCCATTTTAACATCCTTTTTATGTCCCCACATTTCTAACTTCTGTTTCTATTGTCTAACCATTGGTAAAATAGGTCCCATATCAAAAAATATTCAGTTTCTTCTTTGTTCTTAATAGTAAGCCTTAGTCTATCCATTTCTGCACATTCTAATATTTTCTTAATTACACTCTTCCATTGTTGTGTAAATACAATTCTGGTTGCAGTTGGTACATGTAAAATCAAATATATAGTCCTTTTATCATATTTTTCCGGCAGAATGCCCAATAAAAATATTTCTGGTTTCAAGTCTATATGTTGCTTTATCATTTTTTTCCCCAACCAAGTATGTATTTTCATCCAATATTTTTAGTTTTTGGGCATGTCCACCACATATGGTAATATGAACCAGGTGTTTGATTGCACTTCCAACATTTAGCAGATCTATCTTTATACATTTTTGCCAGTCTTGTTGGTGCAAAATGCCATCTATAGAACATTTTATATAAATTTTCTTTATATGCAGTTGATATAGTCAATTTAGCATTTCTATCCCACAGTTTCTGCCATTTAGTGGATGAATGAGAATCTTGACAGACAGTGTGGATACTTCCACAGATTGAACTGCCTTAACTATAAAAACTAAGCCCATTCCTGTCTGTGTGAAAACCCCATTTTGAAGGGTGGCATATAAACTCAGAGAATGCCAGGTCTGGTGTAATAGTTAAGGCATCAGGTTAGAAAATGGGATACCCTGAGTTCTAGCCCTAGCTTAGGCATGAAGCCAGCTGGGTGACCATGGGCCAGCCATTCTCTTTCAGCCCTGGGAAGGAGTCAATGACACACTACTTCTAAAAACTTGCCCAGAAAATTGCAGGGACTTGTTCAGGTAGTTGCCAGAAGTCAACACTGGCTCAAAAAAAAGAGCAGCAAACACAGCAAACGAGCAAACATGAAGTTCTATCATTCTCTGAGTATAGGTTTGAATACCAAGGCTTGAGTAATGCTTGTGTGGTTGGGGCTGCAGGTGAAACAGAAACAATACCTGAATTCCTCTCCATCTCACTTTTCTGCTGATTCTCCACAGAACTCATGCCATCACTGCAAGATTGATTTGTAGGTGCATGTATGGTACTTAGCCTCTCTTTCTTGATTCTCAACATTTAATGCCTGGCATCTGAATGAGATCATTCCACTGAAATGGCCAGTGCTTAAATAAGACGGAGACAGCAATATTACCTCATGATGCAATTGGCAAGCTGACATATGTAGGTCAACCATAGCTTGAGGAGACTTGCCATCTTTTTCATTATATGTTGCTTTATCTTCCAGAAAAAGGACACATTCTCACACCCCCAACTGTGACCGTATTTTCTCCATCCAAAAGAGAATTGGAAAAAAAGCAGAAAGCTACAATTGTGTGCTTGGCCACTGATTTCTATCCAGATCATGTCCTTCTTACATGGTACCTAAATGACAAGCTTATAGCAGAGGGAATAAAGACAGAGGAGCCCAAATATGAAAATAAGAAATATTCACTGATCAGCCGTTTAAGAATCACTGCGAACCAGTGGCAGAATTCAAAAAATAATTTCAAGTGCAAAGTCGATTTCTACAATTCTTCTGCAAGCACAAGTTACGAAGCTTCCATAACTGGAGAAGGTGGGTGAAACGATGATCAATTTCTACTTTCTAGGGCTTTTCTGCACTTCGCTAGAATTGTCCATACGCTGCCCTTGTGAGCATTTTAAAATATATTTTGCTGAACAAAATTACAAATATTAGAAAACGTGTTCATGTTCAATTCCTAAGCAAATGTGATAGCTTACACGAAATCTTTTTTTGTACTGATTCATTCTCTCATAATCATCTCTCTCTCTCTCTCTCTCTCTCTCTCTCTCTCTCTCTCTCTCTCTCTCTCTCTCTCTCTCTGTAGTACTTGTCCATTTGCAAAATTTGATAATTTTCTTATCTGTGTCTAAGAGTTTTTGATACAGCCATGACCCAGGCAAAATATCAGAACCTAGCAAAATTCTTTTACTATTTTTCCATTTTTATTATCTCTTAAAAATATTTACATGTAGCCTCTAAGGCAGAGGTCTTCAAACTTGGCAACTTTAAGACTTGTGAACTTCAACTCCCAGAATTCTCCAGCCAGCATAGGTGGCTGGAGAATTCTGGGAGTTGAAGTCCACAAGTCTTAAAGTTGCCAAGTTTGGGGACCCCTGCTCTAAGGCCAATCAGAACAGTGTCTTTAAGGAGTGAGTTTTTGAGCCTTGCTTTAGAAACATTGCCTTTAAATCTTAGAATGTATCTATCTAATATTAAATTGATAGAATTTATAGAACACACAGACACACTTTAGAAATTATATATTTATATTATTCTTGAGCACAAGTTTACTCCCTTTTTTATTTTTTTCTTCTTTGTGTAGGATTTATTAGTTGTAGTAGAAATGATGACAATGAAGTATAGCTAATGAGAATTTTCCTCCTTCTGTTTTTAGAATGTGATAGCCAGACCTCCACAAATGGTAAGTCAAGTTCAGTCTGATGATTCCAAATGTATATTACACTGAATCTTTAACTTTCTCCAGGACCCCTAATTGCAAACAAGCTTTGAATTAAGTGTGGCAAAATTCAACATGTTATGTTCCTGACAGATACATTTAATTTTTGCAAATGATTTGAATATATCTGTGAAATTTAACCCAAAAGGGAGGGGCATTTGTATGTAGATTTGATTTCAGTATCACTAAGGATTTCCCCTGTCTTCAGGAAAAACAAAATCCTATCTTAAAACACAGCAACTTGTCTACCCTATTTCCCCCAAAATAAGACATCCCCTGATAATAAGCCCAATCGGGCTTTGAGTGCATGGCAATAAGGCCAAGCGCTTATTTCAGGGTTCAAAAAAATATAAGACAGGGTCTTATTTTCGGGGAAACACGGTACATTTTTAAAAAGCTATTGTGACTTAGTTGGAGTCTTGGGCAGATGGAATACAAATGACTACTATTTGGAATGATGATAGGAGAAGCATCAGCAATGGTTTATTTCTTTTAAACAGTTTGTAAAAAAAAAAAACACCAAGTAAATTCTCTGACATTTTAAAATGGAAGCAAAGAGAGTGCCCGTTAGACCAGATATGCAATCACTTTTCCTTCTCCTGGCTCCAGGTGTGGATTTGCACAAGAAAAATATAGGGTTGAAGTTTGGAAAGATGGGGACAAGAGCGAGATGACAGGCTGTCAATTCAGTAAAAGCAAAACAAAACAATTCACACACACACCCCTCAAAAAAACCTGGAAGAAGGAAATATTTTGTCCTTTCCTGCAGCTTCTGCTCCCAGAATATCTTTCTCAAAGAGTTTCTCTCTCTCTCTTTAAAATAAAAAAGGTAATATTCCATGACTAAGCATTTAAACATATTGCAGAGATGTGGTGCTATAGCTCAAAATATTTCTGCATGCTTTATAGTTTGCCTCTCGAAATCATGTATTCAAGAAATGTGCTGGAGAAGAGGGGAAGAGAAAAACAGTCCACCAGAAAGAGGATGCACTGTCTAGCTTCACCAATTATATATATTATACAATTATAGAAATTATACAATTCTTATATTGTTATTTTTCCCTATTTTCCCTTCACATTTAGAATTGTATCTCAGACAAGCCAATCTTGGAAAACTGGTGTATATTCTTCTCATTTTCAAGAGTGCCTTGTATGGGGCATTTATAATACATTTGAAAATAAGAAAAAAGGTAATATTCCATGTGTGTTCTTTATATCCAGGTTTGTATTCTTTATATCCAATTCCTGAGAAAAATGCATTGTATGCGTTATCCTGTCCTTAACGATATCCCCCATCCATTTTTTGTAGACTCCTACAATCTTTCCCTGCAACTGAGTTAAAAGGTTCCTCGCCCACTCTTGAAGCGGCAGAACATGATTGCCAATCTCGATTCTGCCTCAGTTCCCAATCATTGTCAGTCGCCTGATTTTCCTCCCTGGTGATGGAGGACAACCTGACTTTGGATGGAGGTTAAGAGGGGTGTTTGCCTTACTCATGTGATGCTGGGGAGGAGATGAAGGGAAATCATGGGGACACGGCAGAAAAAACAAAGCTGCTGTGTGAGCTTCTAACACGGTTAGGTGAAAGGGATGGGAGGAAAAGCCCTTAATTAGACTAATCTAGATAAGACAATGGATACACGACCCAATTCCCTCTCATGGCAATCTGGACAATAGCATCCATAAAGAACCCAAATATTGGATGACTAGCACAAAGAGGGAAAATTTATTTCACCATAGCCATGGTCTGTTTAGGCAGGGTTTTGGACATCTTCAGAACTTTGGCTGTTGTTCTGTCAAGTCCTGGTGAGTGCTTGGACAAATCCCTTTCATGGCAAAGGTTTTCAGAAGTGGTTTGCCCTTGCCTCCTCGCCATCTCCCAGTTTCTAGCCTGATGCCTTAACCACTACATCAAACTGGCCCTTCAAATCTATCCAATTTATTATTACTTAAAATGTTATGGCTTCCAGTCCATTTCATTGGATGCAGGGAGTATTATCAAGGTTCTACTCGAACGTTTCTGAAATGAACTGTTATTTATGATAGTCATAGTCAATTGGTTCCACAAGACTCTGATATGGTTCCCTATAGGCATAAGATATTCCTAAAAGGTATCTTTGTGTATCCCTGATATATAAGATTGCATAAGTAGCTCTGGAAAGTAAACCCAAAATAAATGCTATCATAATCTAAACCATGTTCAGAACGGATATTGAAAAGTAAAGTTCTTCTAGCTTAAACAAATTTATGGAATCAACTATCCAAGATCTGCTAGAAGTTGGAACTGAATTGGAGCAGAGGACTCATCATGCAAGAAAAAGGCAGATTGTCCAGTTTCTTCCAACATCTTCCCTTTCACTATGGGAATTCTTGGATGTCTTCTAATTCAACCCCCTGCTTAAACCCTATACTATTTCAGACAAACGGTTATCCAATCTCTTCTTAAAAACTTCTGGTGTTGGAGCACCCACAACTTCTGGAGGCAAGTTGTTCCACTGATTAATTGTTCTGTCAGGAAATTTCTTCTTAGTACTAGATTAGTCTTCTCCTTGCTTAGTTTCCATCCATTGCTTCTTGTTCTGTCTTCCAGTGCTTTGGAGAATAGGTTGACCCCTCCTCTTCCTTGTGGCAGCCCCTGAGATATTGGAACTCTGCTATCATGTCTCCCCTAGTCCTTCTTTTCATTAAACTAGACGTACCCAATTCCTGCAACCGTTCTTCCTATGTTTTATCCTCCAATCCCCAAATCATCTTTGTTGCTCTTCTCTGCACTCCTTCTAGAGCAGTGTTTCCCAACCTTGGCAACTTGAAGATATCTGGACTTCAACTCCCAGAATTCCCCAGCCAGCATTCGCTGGCTGGGGAATTCTGGGAGTTGAAGTCCAGACATCTTCAAGTTGCCAAGGTTGGGAAACACTGTTCTAGAGTCTCAACATATTTTTATATCGTGTCGATAATAAAAAAAGATAAGATAAGGTATTTAATCCAGGATTAATTAGTTGCCCTTGTTTCCCTTTTTCAGTCCTGTGGCAGTTGATACAACAGAAGCCTTTTACCTGGGAACATCATGTCTGAGTTGAATGAATGCTGGAGAGAGAAGAAGGAGGATTCTTGCCTTTAAAAGTCCGAAGTGGCATTCTGATTTTTTTTTTAAAAAAATAAAAAATGTTTGGTTGTTCCCAACTTTATCTTACTGTTCTTGTTACTATCTCTATAGGAACATTCATAGCATGTCTCTCTGTGTGTTTTTTTTTAATTTTAACCATGTTTACTTGGAAGGAAATATGCATAGAATTGCAGCTTTACACTGAACATGAACCAGTCAGCACAGAACATGGCCTCCATTGAATTCAATGAGAGTCATTTCCCCCAGGGAGATGCCATAGAATTATAGAGATGTCACACCATCTGATGCATGCAAATTCTACTGAATGTGATGGGGTGAGATGGAAGTGCAAAAGACAGAAGCATCTTGACCTTTTAAAATTCTCATAACTGAAATTAATAGTCTTTAAAATGCTTCATGTTGACTTTTGCCCATGTCGGTAATCTTGATTTCTATACCTGTTTTTAATAAAAAATCATTCCTAACAGAAACTTTTTAACTGAGTTTCATGTGTTTCATTCATAAATCCGGAGGTATCAAATTTAAAATGACCAAATCTTGCAAACTAATTCTTCTAAGATAAATATCATTTTACAAGTGGAGGGGGATGTTGAAGGGTTTTACCATTTTAACTGATTAAAGATGCCCTAGTTTTTTAGTGAAATACTTATCTAATACTTTTCAATAAATTTTGGCATTAAAGTGTTACAAAACCAAAGGCAATTAGATGGGAATGAACACGAAGTCTGTCTCTGTAATTATATATAGATAAAATCTGGTAACCCAGATCTTTTTCCTGCAGTTCAGGTGATCAGGTATATGAACTTTTTTTGTTGCTATTGTTGTTGTAGCCAGAGGTGTCTGCAGGAAGGAACTTGTGGTATAAGCAGCAGCATACCTCTATACGCACTGCCTCTTTTGTACATGTGTTGTGATGTTGCACATAGATATGAAACAGGTGCAGCTTGCATTGCAACAGGGCAACATCATTCCAATATTTTGACAAAAGTAAACATGTCTGATATCTGCTGCAGTTGTCTCTTTCTTTGTCTTTGTCTTTGATTCCCCCCCCTCTCTCCTTCTCCTTTTTTCCCTTCTCTCTCAAAACTATTTCATTTAACTAGTACCAATGTTGAGTTATATCCTGCCCCAAACAATCAAAATAAGTACGAAGCCTTCTCAGGAGAAATAGCTTGCAGCTCTGGAGTGCTTTTCCCTAGAAAGTTTCAAGAACTAGGCATATTTGGTTCATAATGCTATGAGTGAGGAGGCCCCAAGTAGGACTTCTTCATATTTTACTGCACATGAAACAGCATTCAAGAGGAGACATCCCTTTGATCTTGATTGGTTCATACTGTAGTGTGATATATGGTGAGCTACATGTGCAGTGATATATCGCTATCACTTAGAGCAAGATATTGATTCTGGAAATAGAACAATCTGATCTCTGTCTGTCTCTGTCTGTCTGTCTCTCTCTCTCTCTCTCTGAGAGAGAGAGAGAGAAGAGAAGAGAAGAGAAGAGAAGAGAAGAGAAGAGAAGAGAAGAGAAGAGAAGAGAAGAGAAGAGAAGAGAAGAAGAGAAGGTGGGACCATCCTCTTTTCCAAAAAATGGCATAGCTCTGAGGAGGAGGACTGACCTACATCTCAAGGGATCAAGGGAGCAGCAAGAGGAACCTTATATTTGATATTTGCTCAAAACATATTGATGATGTTCGTCCATCGTATTCGAAGAGGACCTTGACATCTATCATTGGGGAGGGATGTCAAGACTTGCGCGTGAATTGGATTAAAGTGAGGGAGAGGTGCGCATAGTCAGCCTCACTCTCTCTTCCCAGATTCCATCTTGCTCCAAATAGTATACATACATATACAAGCACATATATACCCTATACCAGTGATGGTGAACCTTTTTTGGTTCGCGTGCCAAAAGGGGGGGGAATGCGGGGATCACGTGTGTGCGTGCCCACACTCATAATTCCATGCACCCCCGCACATGCACGCATGACCCCCCTGCTCCCAGCATGCAATGGCACACCCATTTTTCGCTCTCCCCAGGCTCCAGAGCCTTTCTAGGAGCCTGGGGAAGGCGAAAACGGCCTTCCCCACCCCCTCTGGAGGCTGGAAACAGCCTGTTTCCTGACTCCCAGTGGGCCCAGAAGGCCCGAAAATCAGCTGGCTGGTGCACACATGCACGCCGGACCTGAGCTCGCGTGCCCACCGATATGGCTCTGCGTGCCACTTGTGGCACCCGTGTCATAGGTTCGCCATCACGGGTCTAGACTCTTTCTGAGAAAGGAACTGTGCAGCTGTACAAATGGAGTAAGAAATAGAAATTAAAAGGAAATTAAAAGAAAACAGCAATAACACCATTCCCTATATTTCTTCCTTTTTTTAATCCATGCAAATGGCATGCTCTCTGTGCAATTCAGTCCTAATTGATCTGCCCTTAAAACTGAGGCACCTCAATATTCTTCTTTCATCTGGATCACTCATTTTTGTATTCAATCTGCATTCTTTCAGCATCTATTTATTCTTGACTGTATTATTTCTTTGTTTTTTAAAAAAATCAAATACATTCCCACTGCATTCCCACTGCATTCAAGTTACCTTTCTTTTTCTCTTGATATATCCAACGTTTACTTCTTTATAATAAAGTGGGTAAAAGCATGTGTTTCACATAATGCATCCTGACATCACATGGCAAAATAGTGAAATTTCAGCATTGCAGTTTTGGGCCATTTGGAGTGGTGGTTAAGGGTCCCTTGGGTTCTCAAACCAGAAAAAAATTAACCACATATGCACCAGGGGACAGTTCCAGTTACCTTTGCTACCGGTGCACATCGCGACGTTTTGCGCCCGCGCGCGTCCCATTGCATGATTTCACTTCCACGCATGTTCAGAAGGATGTTTCAGGCCGAAACACAGCTGAGGAGGTGCTCAGCTGTGCTTCAGATGAAGAAATAAAGGTCAGTATTAACCAGAGGGTGGGCGGGAGGGCTTTTCTTCAAAGCAGAGGATGAGGAGAAGCCATCCAAACACGAAAAAAATCGCCGGAAATTCCAATAAAATTTATGTCACCAGAGGGCCGCTACCGGTGCACAGTACTGGTCCGCACCGGTAGGAACCCACCCCTGATACGCACACTTCCTAGTAATGCCAAGGTTTTACAATAGCCCTCTGCAACCCCCCCCCCCCTAGAATTTGGGTGGCTGATTTGTGTCTTCTGATCCCTCACAATGTCCATTGCTATAAATATGAAATATTTGTCTATGAAATAGCAATATATGAATAATTTTATCAACAAAGAGACAAGGAAGACAATTTTTGAACAACATGGTTTGCTTCTAATATAATTTCCTTTCTTGCATTTCCTCCTCCTCCTCCTCCTAACCCAGGGGTGGGCAAACTATGGCTCTTTGAGGACCTGTGGACTTCAACTCCCAGAATTCCTGAGCAAGCCATGCATGCATCAGTGATAACTAACCCATCAGTGATATCATCGTATTTATTTATGTTACATTATTTTACCGTAATATAATTATATAAAATGAGAAATCCAAGTGATGTCTGGGAGGCCTCATCAGTTAGGGTTTTTTTTGTAAAAGACAGACATTTTACACGGATTTCTACGAAATATGGAATAAGATATATAATTGGATTAAACAAAACCCAAAATTAAAAATTTGGCTATAAGGATGAAGATGAATTGAGATATATTTATAAATGCTTTCTTTACAAGCTGTAATTAAATTAACTAATTTACGGATGATATTCACCGATAATTACGATATGGAATGTACTTAAAATGTATATATAGATTTTGATACGAAACAAACACTTTGATAACACTGTTAAAGCATTGGACTATTTCTTGCTGTTGTTTGTAAATATGTGTACTTGTTTGTGTTTGTGTGTTTTGTTTGTGTCTTTTTTCTTATCGTAAAAATTTAATAAAGACTATTTTTTTAAAAAAAGACAGACATTTTAGGTGTGGTCGTTCTGAAAAGCATAGGTGGACAAGAAGTTGTTGGCTAGATGGTGATGCTAAAACGGGTGCCCTTACAATCAGCTCAACTGACATGAAAAAACAACAACAAAAAACCCTCCTAACTCAGTAAATCATTTTTTATTTTCTGGCAGGAGAGGAATGATCATTTAATTTCCCTGGGTAAATTATTTGCGTATTACAATATGAAACGCTTTCATGCTGGTAGTCAATCTGTCATTCTTGGTGTATGAAAAGGAGAAAGAAGGGCTTGTAGTGCACAACAGGATGTGGCTTGATATTTCCATGCATAACAGTTTGTTTTGAGCAGTGGTTATCATGGTACATGTTCCATTACAGTATGGAGGTTCAGTAATCTGTCACCCTTCCTGCTTTGGTTTTAAATAGCCATATATCTACATATCTCACCTCTGCAAGTGGTTTTGTTGCCTGGAGCTATCACACCATCTTTTGCTTCACCTCAAACCTTTTGATTGATGTTGCAGGTGCACCAGCCGAAGACAAGGCAGAATGTTTCAAATAGAAAGTTTGTGGGGATTAGACGTTACTGCTGATGTGTTTGGGTAAACAGAGAGGATCAATGTTTTTATGGATTGAGCTATCTCCTATGCTGGTTTTTTAAAAAAGAAAAAAGAAAACGTGGCCTCAAATGCTCTAGGTTTCAGTGACATCTTACTCTGTCCTTCAGAAGACTTCCCTGTTGCTTGGGGCTTGTTACTATGGGACTGTAGTGTCCTCATCATGTAATCTCTACATTTGCCTTTAAGTGGTAAATGGTAGTACGGTTGATGTTGCTAATACTTTGCACCAAGAAAATAAATGAATTATAAGCAGGCTACAGAGCAGGGAAATACCCAGGCTTTTTTAAAAAAATCAGGATGTGGTTGTCCCATTTCAACTTTCCTACAAGTCAGCAAAAAGTTTTTGTAAGTCTTGTTACATTTCAGTGTTGACCATCCTGGACCAGGGACCATATCTGAAAAATGAGGTAATGGGTTCAGTCCAGCAACAAAGAGGTCGTCTGAAATATAAAGTAACCCATATGGGTTACTTTGCTAATATTTCAGACCTTTTTGTTGTTGGGATGTCAATTTATTCTATATGTAAATTACAAGCTTCATCATCACCCTGCAAATGTTGGGCATGCTGGCTGAGGAATTCTGGGATTTGAAGTCCACACCTCATAAAGTTGCCAAGGTTAGAGACCTCTGATCTAGCCAATGAGAAGCATATCTTAAGTGTGATGGAATGTGCACCTGCAGCAGCAGAAGGGGAGGATTTTGCCAACTCAGAACTTTCTCAGAAGGAAACCCGGATCAAGAAACTGTACAGTCCCAAGCTGGAGGAGGGACAGGCAAAGAGGTTCAGGGTAGCTATACCCTACAATCTCTCAGGATATATTTAGTAGGTTAGAAGGTTATAGCTATAGCTTGGCAAGATTCTGTCTATTAGGTGTAAGCAAATAAAGGATCGTACTCAAATACTGTAGATCTTACTGTCTCACCTTTGGGTTTGAGTCTGACACTAAGTTACACTGATGTCACTGAGACAACATTAAGGAGAGTGCTTATTATCATGCTGTAACAGCTTAATATCACATTATTATTCCCATTTTTTTTGTTTCCTTGGATGGTCTTTTACCACCACTTGTCAGTTATAAGAACAGGGTTTTTTTGTTTGTATAACTGAAGACACATCTTTTTGAATGACACCCAAAGCTTCCTCTGATTCCATTCTACTTGTCAAGTGATTCTTTTGTTAAACTTTGAGCACTGCTACATTTAATGTTTTGGTTGAATGTGAATGCATTCATTCCTATTTTAGTTTGCTGCATAAAAATGACGATGTACTCACAGCAACACAAGTTCCTCCATAAAATTGCTTATCAAGAGCATCTAGATACAGAAGTAAGAACCCTCAATTTTTTTATGGCATTGGATATTGTGATGGAAAATAGTTGTACTAGAATTGTTTGGAAGCTTATGGAAAATTTGCTAAGTGATTTTAGCCCAAAGTAATTTCTTAACTGCTGTGTTAGGAAAAGCCTAGCGAAGAACTGAGAATGCATGCTGATAATTAAAAACATGGAGGTGTGCATAAATTTTAAAAAAGTATTTATTAAAATGATACTTAAGGCATAAGCAGGTTCAACATGACTCCTATAGGTAACTGATATTAAAAAAGAACAAAAGCAAGAAATAATGAGAAAACTGGCTTGGATATGCTGAAGGAGAGAATGCTGGAATAAAACTCATTACCTATGTTTAAAAAAGGATTATATTACAAATGAAGCATTGTAGAACTGTGTTATTCAAGATAAAAGTTGATGTTTATATGGTTAGTTTATGGGTCACAAACATTTCAAGATATAAAAAGCAAACAGATCAAATCCATGTACCCAGGAGATTGCTTAGATTTAATCTGCCAATGTCACATTTGGGGTTGTCTTCTCAGATGTGTGTTTGAATAAGAATTTTGTAGAGTTCTGTAGGCCATTCTTGCAGAAAAATAAATCTCATTAATAGCAAAGTAACATTTTCGAAGCCCAAAATGGATGGTTTAAACTTAAATACAACTTTTAAATTTAAAATGAATAATTTAAAGAGGTGGCCAGCATTCTTTGCCAGCATTCACCATACATTATTGTGCTTTTAGATCTGTCATCTGATTAGTTTACGTAGAGCTGGGCATGATACTTAGCACCAGTGGTGGGTTTCGAAAATTTTCGCTACTGGTTCGGTGGGCGTGGCTAGATGGGGGGCATGTGACTGAATGGGTGTGGTCAACTTGACGGCACTCACGCCCATGCCCACTCAGTCACATGACCCCCCACCTAGCCACACCCACAGGAAAAGGTAGGAAAATGCTTGGAATTTCCACCTATCTACTCTCACCCTCTCTTTGCCAATCGCCCCCGTTTCCCCTCCTTTAGCAGCCCTGGCCCTAGCCCTGCTTCCTCCTCCACCACCATCTCTTTGTTCGGGCTGCTTACCTTCCGTAGCGGCTGGTCCACAGTCCAGAAGGCAAGCTGACCAGAGTTTTCGGCGGCCCCCAGCCAGCTGCTGCCTCTTTGAGAGCCGCTTTGCAGCTGTGGCTGGCTGCAGGCTGCCAAAAAGTACCGGAGGTCGCAGAAAAAGCTGCTGCCATGCTGTGCCCACCATATTCTTCATGCATGATCATCCCATTGGACTTGCAAGGCAATGGGATGCACATGTGTGAAGAACATGCCGGCAATGAACATGGCGGGAGGGGAGACCGGTTCGGGGGTGTGGTCAGCCGGCCATCGCTACTGGTTAGGCGACCTTCGCCAAATTTCCACCAATGGTTCGCGCGAACCGATGCAAACCAGCTGAATACCACCTCTGCTTAGCACAGAGATCAAGCAGTTCTTTTTGCTAAAATATTATGTCTTTGGAAGCAGGCCTTTTGCATGGAGCACCAACTCTTTTTAAATTATTAAGATCTTAAACATTTCTTAGAGATAACAAACATCAGCTTATGATGTGCTTAATTCAGAGACTGGAAATGAATCCAATGATTTCTCCAACTGCTTCATGTTGGTACAAAATTCAAACCCGAATCCACCGAAAACCAATTTTGGGTGGGGTTCGACTTATGCTAAATTAAATGTGGCTGAATGCATTGCAAGAATTAAGCAACTGTGGTTCACAAATCATGAACATGCTTAACGTGTTTTTTTGAGCCCAACTCATCATG